>CM034150.1:80321280-80688780 GCA_019776745.2 Taxus chinensis | reverse complement strand
TCATTTTGTCATACCCTATTTCCACCAACTCTATCTTCATCCTTCTTCTTCTTCAGCTTAACGATCTTACTTAAGACTTCCACTTAAGGTTGATCTACCCTATGGCCTTCCCCCATCCCATCATATTTCCACCATCTTATTTCTCCCACCTCTCGTCGCAATCATCATCTTCAACCTACCATTCCACCCTTATCCCCAATATTATTTTGTCTTTCTCCTTGCACATCATCCCTGTCAGTTAGGTGATCTTATGAAACCTCTACGGCAGTCTGGCGATCTTACTTAAGAGATTCTCTTAAGCATGACATGTCATCTTACACTTTCCCATCACTCTACAATCTCACCATCCATATTTCCTCTTCATTCCCAATATTCACATCTTTTTACCACCACTATCACCCTCCTTTGCTTGGCAATCTTACTTAACCACTCACCCGGCATGGCGATCTCACTTAAGAGTCCCTCTTAAGGATGATCTGTCTCCTTGCCTTTCCCCATCACTACACACCCTTCACCCTTCACTTTTTCTTAGAATTCCCCACTATCACATCCTTTCACCTCCTTTTCCATTCTCACAAAAACCACTTCTCGCTTGGTCACTTGTCATCCCCAGTTCCACTCGCTTGGAAATCTTACTTAACCACTTTCGTCACATGGAAATCTTATGTCAGGGTCATCCCTCTACTTAACTTTTCATCGTGAACTTCTCCCCCACCTCATTTTTCCGTTCACTTTGTTGATCACTTCTTCCACTTGGTATCTCCTACTACCCACATTTCCCTCCTACTATTATCCTTTTTCCACATATCCTCTTACAACATACATCTAATCTCTTTCGCCTACAATCACGTTCTTTTCCCCCCATTTTCTCCTTCTTGATCCATCATCCTTCACACCATTTCTTCCCATTCTTTTCATGTCTTGGTTCTTCATCCTCACCTCATTCATTCTCATCACCCGCATCCTCTCCCCACTTTCACCTAGTCCCAACTCATCCTTCCCATTTTCTTTACTCTTTCCACTTCATCTTCTCAAATCCCCCCACATATCTACCCACACACGCATTCGCCATTATTGTTAACATTCCTCTATCATTCTTTCATCATTATCTTCTATTCCCACACTAATAATTGTAAGTGGGATTTCCCTAAAAATCATCTATCCTCATTCCACACGACCTCATTCACTCCCTTGGACCTTCTAGAGTTTCCCTTCATTCCTTCCCTCCTTTAAGCCCACCACTCATTGTAAGGGGGATTTCCCTAACGTCCCTTTGTTGACGTTACCCTTTCCAATCCTCATTAGCTTTCTCTTTTTCTTCATTTTTTCTCTCCACCCTTCCCCACCACTCATTGTAAGGGGGATTTCCCTAAGGTCCCCCCTCATTGGCATTTCCTTTTCTATCCCCTATTCTCTTTTCTCTCCTATTTGTTTCCCTCAATCCCACCCTTTCTTGTCGCTTCTTACCCATCTCTCCATCTTCTGTTCGACCTCTTCAATATCTTTACTATCTTCATCATACATCCTTTTTCTATTTTCTCACCATCCTATTATCCTCATTTCATACATCTCTGCATCTTTTCCAGTCGATGTCATTCCTCCCGTCTTTCTTCTCTGAACATTCCTTATACTGTTCCCTTTCCACTTATTACCCCCTTTATGTATTTCCTTCTTTCTACATCATTTTATTTGTTATCCTCTTATCTCTCCCACCCCCTCGTCTTATTTCCCTTCCCCTGTATCGTCTTCTTCCCCTTTTTCCATCACGTTTCCTCCTTACTTCACCATCGATAACCTGGCTCTTTAGCATTATCCCATCTTTTTTATCATACCAGCCCTCCACATGCATCTCCATACAGTTTGTTCCATATTCCTTTTCCTTGATCTTCCTTGCAATGACATGATTCCTTTAATCTTCTCCCTATATTTTCTCTATCTTCCTTTCCTCTCCCCTAATTTTCATGTTTCTTCTTACCACTTCTCCTTTTCTCTACCACCCTACATTTTCATTCATTTCGTATATGTTTCTCTTATTTTTTCTATTCTTTTTCACACTTTCCTCACCCCTCATAGTTTCTTTTTTTTTTCTCCATTTTACTTCTTATTTCATCCTCTTTCTATTTTCATCCATTTCACCCCCTACTCCCACCTTGTTTTCTCCTTATTTATCCTTTACTGTTTCCTGCTTTTCTTAGCTCTATCATTTATTTCACTTTCACGCATCCGTCTTTACTATCTCTATTGCTTCCTTAATTTTGCACATCTCTATTTGATCCCTTCACCCTCTACTCTGTCATTTTCCTATTTTTGCCTTGTTTATCCTTCATCATTCCCTTCTTCCCCTATCATCCATCTCTCTTATTTCTACCTCTTTCATTCTTTTTTCCCCTCCCCTATCTCCCTTACTCTTCTCGTAATCAACCCCCAATCCTATCCATTCCCTTTTCTCTTTCCCACACACCCTCACACCTAGCATTCAAGGCCGATTGAATCCTTTCTCCATTTGCGTCATGTGGTCATTCTAGTCTCTTCCACTCCATTATCATCCTCTTCTCCGCAGAATTCATTTCTCTTCTTTTCGAGAGTTCTGTCGTATATTCCATTCTCATCAGTCCTCTCGAGGGGGCATCACCACATCTATCCATAATCACATCTTCTCATGACATTTTTGTCTTGGAGGATACTATGACATCCGTCACTCACCACTTTTTATTCTCCCCAACAAACATTCGCTCTACCTTTTGCTTAAGAAAGTAGATTGAATTCGTCCCCCATCCCGTCTAATTTCTTTGAAAGGACACTACTTTCATAGTACCCTTCCAAAGAGGGGCAAATGTAGACACCCTAATTTCACATATGTCATAAATCAATTAATTCCCCTTCCTCATTTCCCACAAAAATACACTTCAAATTAATCAAATAATTGATTAATTATCCATTTCAAAATCTAAAAAATAATCCAATCCTCACCACATGTCATTATTCTCCATATTTTTCTACTATTGAATTAAAAATTCAAATTCAAATACTCACCCATTCTTCGTGGTTCTCACTCACCTAAAATCCTCCACTTATGAGTTAAAAATATAATTTAAATCCTTACCCATTCTTCGTGGCCTCCACTCATCTAATCTTGCCCACATTTTCAAACCACTCACCTAATCTTGCCCACATTTTCAAACCACTCACTTAATCTTGCCCACATTTTCAAACCATGATTACTTAAATTACTCTAAGTTAATCACTCCCCTAGGTTATAAATATAACCTTACCCCTTCCCTCTAAGGAGACGAAGAATAAGCTTGAATGACCTATCTAAGTTCTTGCATCCTTTGAGCAAAAAACATCCTTCTGCCTCGTCCTAATGCCCAAATATCCTCATAATTATTTTTCCCATGTAGTGCGAAGTAAGAGGATCATTGTTGTAGGAAGGCCTTGCTCCATATTGAAGAAAAGCACCTACATATCACACAATCAGGGCTCAATCTAATTTTCCTAGCCCATTTTGAGGTTTGCTACGGAACGCAAAGGAGGAGGTATGATTATTGGTATTTTACTTCCTTGTTAGTAGTGTATTTTTCCTAGCTTATAGTTAAAACTGTAAAAAAAAAAAAAATTCTTCTCACGGACGTCTGAATTATAATTGGGCTCCATGATCACATCCGAATGAACTAGCAACATCCTACTGGAGGACGAAGGCATCTGAGGTTAGAGGTTAATCAACGACCTCTTTTTAGTAGCCAATAATGGGGCCACATTTTACTGTGGTGGCATATATATAATATCAATATATGCTTTTAAGTGTACTTCAATTGGTTGTGTTGGTGTTTTTTTTGTGCAGTCTTTGGTGGATACTGGAAAAGAGTTGTGTTGGAGTGCAAATAATTGTTAGTGATCCTATGAATGACTTGATCCTCTAACTATCATACTTCATTGGAAGATGGTCTGCTTGTGAGTACCTTCACTTGAAATGGTGACCACATGCAACAAGATCTAGCTAGAAAGATCCGTTTAGTAGTATGTACTTCAATACGGTTTGCTTCTCAATATTTGCGTGTAGAAATTTCAGATTGTGGAGGGGAACATGACACCAATGTTCCATTTCCATTCTGAGCATAGAACGAATAATTCCAAGGGAAACTTCCAGTGGCAGTGGTAGTTTACTTTGTTGTTTGATATTGAGTGGAAATGATCGACAACAATGGCTGCAACTAAGAACATTGTGATTCTTAGAAGTGATAATGTGAAATCTTTCTAGTATGTGTTCTATTGTTCAATTTGGTGAGTTCTGTTTCCTATTTTATTCCCTGTAGTGAGATATTGATGAGGGCTAAAAATATTACTTGACACATCATGATGTGGTTTGTGGTCAACTGTTGTAAAACCATTTGTCGTGTCTGTGATGTCTTGTGAAAATCACCTAATCATGAAAGCAAGTGCAAGTACAAATATAAGTTTTCCCCATGTTCGCACTAAGGGGGGGAATGTTGAAAAATTATTAATGCTCCATTATAATTTCTAAGTGAGTTGTTTAGTTGTTGACCAAACTCACGTAAATAGGTTTAGGAAGATTTAATAGTTAATTAGTTTCATAAATTCTAGGGAAACTAAAGCCTATAAGTAAGGTTATTGTATTGTGTGAAATATAATGAAAATTATTCTTTTGTGTGTTTACTTGGTTGACTCTACTCATATGTTAGAAATGACTATAGTAAATCAGATGAGGACAAATGGAGATGTTGTTGAAGATCATAGGATCATAGAGAAGGTATTGAGAAGGTATAAAGTTGATCCAGTTATGGTTGCAATAGAGGAGTATAAGGACCTGAGATAAATGATGGTTGATGAGCTAATGGGTTATTTACAAATCCATGAATAAATCATAAGTAGGTCAGCCAACTCCTCCCATGAACAAGTCTTTAAGACAAACAAAAATATTAGAGCCAGAGGGAGAGGAGCATACAAGAGAGGAAGAGGAAGATTTAGCAACCAACAAGAAGGTGGAAGACAAAGTCATCAAGAACAAAAAATAAGAGGAAGAGGTAGAGGAAGGAGTAGCAACACTTACAGAGGTGGTCCTTCACAAAGGTATGCCAAATCAAATGTACAATTTTATTATTGCAAGAAGTTTGGACATTATGCTAGTGAATTCAAAAAGAAAGAATATGATTTGAGAAATCATAATCATAATGGAAGATTCTCTAATGAAAAATAAGTTGAACTAGAGAAGAAAGAAAAGAGTGGAAATTTCCTTCTAACTGGAAATGTAGCCGAGCAAAGAGATACACAAGTATGATATTTGAATAGTGCTTGTAGAAACTATATGTGTGGATATAAGGAAATGTTTAGTGATATAGATTAAGTAATCATATCTGAAGTGAAGATGGGAACAAATGACAAGCTTCCTGTGATGGGTAAAGGCATTGTATCCATTCTCACCAAGCAAGGAGACAAGAAGCATATTCATAATGTTTTCTATGTCCCATGGTTGAAGTATAATCTTCGAAGCATTGGAAAACTTATCCAAAATGGATATAAGGTTTATTTTGAAAATGGAGAATGTATTTTATATGATAAATATGGAAGCAATAAGATAATTGTAGTTGTACAGATGACACATAATAGAATGTTTCCTTTAAAAATGAAAATTGTAGCAATAGGAGCAACAACTTTCAAAACAATAGTCATTGATCAATTTACTCTTTGACATCTCAGGTATGGGAATGTGAGCTATGGTGGACTAAATGTTCTTTATTATAAGAAAATGGTTAAAGGACTCCCTCCTATTGAGCAACCCAATAAGATTTGTAAGGTTTTTATATTGGGGAAGCAACATAGAAATGATTTTACCTCAAGAAAACCTTGGAGAGAAAGCTCACCACTTGAGCTAATACATTTAGACTTGTGTGGTCCCTTCAAGACTCCCACCTTTTTGAAGAAAGAGTATTTTATGACCTTTATAGATGACTTCAGCAAAAGGACATGGGTCTATTTATTAAAAAATAAATCAAAGGCATTTGAAATATTCAAACAATTTAAGGCCATGGTTGAGAAGCACAATGGCCATTATTTAAAGACATTGAGAACAAATAGAGGGGGAGAATATTGTGTGTGTGTGTGTGTGTGTGTGTGTGTGTGTATATATATATATCAAATGAGTTTCTAAAATTCTGTAAGGAGTAGGTGATCAAGAAACAATTCATAGAAGGGTATACACCTGAACTGAAGCAGCTGGGACAACAATATATCTACTAAATAGATGTCCAAAAACGAGTGTGAGATAAAAAATACCTCAAGAAGCATGGAGTGGAAGAAATCCAAGTGTTGAACACTTGAGAGTCTTTATATGTGTAGCATATGCACATGTGCCCAAGCAGAAAAGAACATAGTGGGATAACAAAGGAGAAAAGTGCATTTTCATTGGATATAGTGAGCAATAAAAATATTACATATTATATAATATAGTTACAAAAGAACTGATAATCAACAAAGATGTTCAATTCATAGAGGAATCATCTTGGGGAGATGCATAAGAAGTGGAGCAACCAAAAACAAAAGAAAATGCACCTATAATTGATGTTGAAGCAGCAAATGGCAGAGAAAATAATTTACCAAGTTGGACACCCATTTCACAAAGGGGCAAATCTTCAAATGGTAGTAGCCAATAAAGCATGCAAGGACCAACTAATGAGGAATATTTATCATCATTTGAATCAAATCAGCACCAAGGAAGAATGAGAACTATTCAAGAGATCTATGATCAATTAAGGTATGAAGAAAATGAAGATGAAATGATTAATTTTGCTCTATTTTCACAAGGTGATGCAATTTTTTATGAAGAAGAAATTAAAGACATAAATGGTGTGAAGAAATGGCTATAGAAATGCATGCAATAGAGAAGAATGGAACATGGGAATTAGTAAATATTCTTGAAGGAAAGGAATTCATTGGATTCAAGTGGGTTTATAAAACCAAGACTAATCCCGAAGAAAAAATTGAAAGACATAAGGCAAGACTAGTTGTCAAAGGATAAAAACAAAGGCCTAGACGTGATTATAATGAGATTTTTGCTCCAATAGAAATGTTATAAACTGTGAGAACAATTATTTCCATAGCTGCTCATCACAAATGGAAGGTCCATTAAATGAATGTCAAATCAGCTTTCCTAAATGGAGTATTGGAAGAAGAATTTTATGTGGGAAAGCCACTTAGTTATGAAATCCTAGGGCATGAGAGAAAAGTATACAAGCTCAATAAATATTTGTATGGACTCAAGAAAGCACCAAAAACTTGGTATAGTAAGACATATTCCTATCTTATTAGTAATGGATCTAGCAAAAGCAGCAGTGAGCCCACACTCTACATCAAAGCAAACAATGGTGATATTTTGATTGTTGTTTTGTAGGCAGATGATTTAATTTTTACTAGAAATGCAAGCAAAACAATAGATGAATATAAATCAGACTTGAAGAAATAATTTGAGATGACTGATTTGGGATTTTTGAAGTATTTTCTTGGCATTGAGGTCAAGTGAACAAAAAGGCATGTTTGTTTCTCAAACAAAGTATGCAAAATAAATCTTGCGAAGATTTAAAATGTTGGACAACAAACCAACATCCACACCAACAGAGATAAGTCTGAAATTTAAAAAATATGATTACAAAGACAATGTAGATCCAAGGTACAAAAGCATGGTAGGAATCTTGATGTATTTGACTGCAACTAGACCAGATATAATGTATACAGTTAGTATTATTTCCATATTCATGGAGACAACAAAAGAGACACATTGGCAAATGAGAAAATGTATTCTTAGGTATGTAAATGGAACAAGGAATTATGAAATTTTATATGCCACCAATAGTTATTTTCAATTAGTTGGCTACATAGATAGTGATTGGGCAAGAAGCCTTGATGATAGAAATAATACATCTGGATATGTGTTCAATGTTGGATCAAGAGCCATCTCATGGGATTCAAAGAAACAGTCAGTTGTTTCATTGTCAAATACTGAAGCAGAGTATATTGCAGAAAACTTAGTTGCTTGTCAAATGATATGGTTAAAAATAATCCTCTCGGACTTGCATGAAGAGTGACACAGAGGTTCTGTTATTTTTGTGATAATATGTCCTCGATTACATTGTTAAAGAATCCAGTCTTCCATGGTAGAAGCAATAATATAAAAATAAGGTATCATTTCATTCATGAATTATTTGAGAAAGGTGAAATTGAGATTAAATTTGGCAAGTCTGAGCTACAACTAGCTGATATTTTCGCAAAACCTCTGTCAAAAGAAATGTTTGAGCATTGAAGTGCAAGTTTGGGCATCGCAGATGTCAAGAACTTTAAAATCAGTCCTTAAAAAAGATTTTTGTTTGGATCAAGATTAAGGGGGAGTGTCAGAATTAATGGTGTTAGGTAATCTTGAGCCACCCACATGTATTTCAAACCTATTTTCCCTCGTCTTCTATCTACTTAACTGACAGACATTTATATTTGTTTTCTGGTCGCTATATTTTGTATTTTTCCGCCAAAGCAACAGGACACATGGCAAGTTTCTAGAAACTTCTTTTGTTTATATTTTAGGTGGACGTGAAGTCCGAGGATTAAAATGCAGTGTATATTTCATCGAGTCTGGTTTAGTCAGGTTGGTCAACAATCATAAATAAACCGACTAAGATAGAAACACATGGTTTCATCTCTATGGAGCCAACAACTAAGTTAAGAAAACAAAAGAGTTATGATGCAAAGCCACAACCAATTAAATGCAAGCACAAAGCTTGACATACTGACAAATGTGAAGGATGTGGAGATTTCCTATTGGATGGGGTTTCACGTTTTGACAGGGTCTACAAATGAATAGTGATAGCTGCAAGGAGCGTGGAGCCTCCTCATTGGTTTGGGCTTTACATGTATGACAAGACTGCCAATGTGACATCCGTGGAGATTTCTCATTGGTCAAAGTTTCATGTGTGTTAGTAAAGGATCAAAAGACTGATAACAAAAAGGAAAATGGTGAAGGATACGTGAAGTTTTATTATTGATTTAAGCTTTGTGCCTGACAAGGGAGGAGATATATAAATCCCGACACCACAACTAGTTAAATGTCGACACTTGGAGGCATTTCAATCCAACAAAAGGAAAAGTATTTGAGTGGATTTAAAATCTACGAAGAGCTAGATTTAATACTTGTTCGAGTCCATGTTGAAGGTCAATACCTTTTGAAAGACATGGGGAGTTATATAATTGGATCAATAAATATTACAAAAAGAAGGAGAAGAAATATATGCAGCAATATAATATAGAGAAGATAGAGAAAGAGAATATAGTAGAGAGAGTTGTAGCTCGAGGTATTATATAAAAGAAGAAAGACACGTGCAGTAGCAAAAATCTAGAAGAAGAAAGAAAAAGAAGAATATTTAGTGAAGAATATAGAGTAGTAGCTTGAGGTAGATATTGTAAAAGAAGCAACAAAATATGCAGAGTCGTAGGTCTGAGTTGTAAGAAGATTTTTAAATTGAATATAATATATATTTTGAGTGTTTTTTGTGTTTTGGCTGTGTATTTCCCTGTGTTGGTTGCATTTGGCACCAAATTTTACCAAAAAGGGAGTGCTCCCCCTATAGGGAAGTAACTTCTGTAAGTGTTGAAGTTCAATTGCCACATTCTCATCTTGGTTTTGGAATTACATACACAACAAATATATCATGAGAAATTTTTCATTAACGTAAAAGTGGGAATCAATTACATCTTTACTAAAAATAGATAAATTTCCATAATTGAAAGAAAAAATCATTTCTCTAAAGAAATTCCAAAGAAAAATAATTTGTGCAAGCTAGTTAGCATTATTCCACGATTCAGCTTGTTCGTACCCGAATAATATTTGTTATATGTGATCCACTTTATTGTCTCAATTTCGTTCGTATTATTCACATGAGTGTAATTTGAGCTTAAAGGTGTCAAACTAAAAACTTAGGAAAGTACAATAGGTTCCAGGGTCGAAACCCAACTACATTGTTTACTTCATGTAGCACTTTGTAGCCCCCTTTCAATTTTAAGTGAGTGAGTAATTATAGGAAAATAGGTGATGTGCAAAAAATCGTTTATAATTGAGTCCCTACAATGATTAGTCATATGAGTGACAAGTAGATTTTATATGCTAATCGAGATTTGCTATTTTTTTCTTTTATTTTTTTATGCCATCAACATTTTCGATTGGTCGTCATTTGATTGATTAAGCTAAATATGGAAATATGAGCCTAATCTAAATGAAATATTAATGTAAATAAATAAATAATGACGTACTGAAATAGATCTAAGATATTAAGCAATAAATAATGAAAAACCTAATTGCAAATAGAGGGTAAGAATACTTAGCTGATTCACAGAGTTCTGTAGAGTGCATAGAGCTGGAAAATAGAGAAACAAGAAGCACTAACCGTTGCATAAGAGCTCGTAAAATTATAGATTTGGAGAATTTGAGTGGACTGGGGCACCTAGAGAGGGGCATGGGTACCCATGGGCATTCTAGGAATTTTTTTGGGTGCCTGGGTATGTGAAAAATGCTTAGAAACCCAAATTATAAGGGTCACAAGATGTTCGTTCATGCTCACCTTTTATAGCTACGAATTCGCTCAATGATCGCCGAGGTTGCTGAAAACCTGCAATCAAGTATAGACCTACAAAACCCTCAAATAGACATCAAATCCTAAAAAGTAAAAATGTAAAATGAGGGTTGGACTGTCCTTAGCTTCCACAACGATGGACTTACAGCTGAGTGCTACAATACATCTTATACCCAATGTAGTTTTGTGTGTGTGTGTGTGTGTGTGTGTGTGTGTGTGTGTGTGTGTGTGTGTGTGTGTGTGTGTGTGTGTGTGTGTGTAAAATTGTGCCCTAGGTTGCTCTTGTGCATGTCACACTTGAAATAACTAGTAAGTAGCCAGATATAGAATGTAATAAATGTGTGCATGGAATAGAATGAACTTCCCTCCTATGAAGTGTTATGTAGAAAACTAGCCCTTGTGATGGAGTTAGATGGATGCAATAGAGCTCTTAGATGTCTTGATGGATGCAACCTTAGGTGGTGATAGATCATGCTTAGTGTTTGGTCCCCTATTATGATCACATAGCTTTATATTTATATGATTCTTTCGCTTGAATTTTGTAATTAACCCCAAAAAGGCCGATTACTAGAAAGATAAGATGTTGAAATGACTAGAAAGTACCTAAAAAGTGAGAGTAAAGTATAAAGGGGACAAGAGCACCCAGAGGGGATGAGGACACATGGCGTTGGCGTCCTGGCTAAGCGCTAGTGTTCAAGATGAAAAATGCCAAAGAGTAAAAATATATACTGAGCAAGTAAGGATCTAAGACTAAAAGTATCGATAGAAAGAAAAGAAAGGTGGAAAAAGACATGGGTTGATTAGTACTTTTATTACTTAGGAACCATATGCATAGTAGTATGTGATCGAGACTAAATAATTACCCAAAGTGCATGATTGTGTGTCTACATTTTTCCACACTTTATGTTGGTGAGTGGAAATATCTGTAACATAAAGTAGATAGAGGTGCATACCTGATACCCATGTATATTGATGCAACAAGCATGCCGAGGGACTAGAGGAAGCATGGAGTGATAAAAATGTGAAACATGGATGTTAAGGATGAGGAAGTGTAATAAGTGATGATGAAAATAAACCTATGGCGGGAACACATGTGTAGATTTCATGATATACCTATTGTTGATGTCGATGTGTGTGATGTTGTTTTTTGGTGGTGTTGTTGACTACTGCTTCCCATACGAACATACCTATAAAAAGAGAAGCCGAAAAGTATTCAAATACACATGTATATAGTCAAAATATGTAAAAAGTGTGTAAGTAAAGTATTTAAAATGCTGAAAATGAAAAAGGAACATGTGCACCTGATCCATGATGAGAAAAGGGTATAGAAAGGTTCATGTAGATGATGTTGATGCGTGAGTTTTTCGGGTGATCTCACGCTAGTGTAATGGAAGAAGTGTAGGGAGAATTTTCCGGTGTCATCCACCAACCTTTAACTACTTCCCTTTGTGTAAAACACCACTGCAGATGGTGTGTATGTGTTAAGGATTGTTTTCCCAATAAAATCCATTGTGTATGGAGTTCTGTAGACTATGTTGAACTACCAATCGTTGTGTAAATACCCCCTGGTCTCAGGTAATCCATGAAATGTTGTTGTATTTCCCTTGGTCCCAAGCATCTAGGAAAGTCCGCTATGCTAAGGACCCAAGTTTGATTATGATCCCTGTTTGAAACTAAAAATTGTGTTGTACCAGTATTGTGCTATGTATAATACTGTATATAGTGACTGACTCACCCAAATGATACCCCCCTCGTTTGGGGTGCATGCAACGTCGCAAAAGGAGTATATGGCCCTGAAAGCACCCTAAACTTTACAAAGTAAATTGCATAACTAACTAAGGAAGGCTAACACCATTTCCACCTCTAGTCAATGCTATGATTCTAGGAATGTAACATTAAAATAGAATCTTAAAGAAATGCTTTAACTAACATCAATATAATTCAAAATCTAACTAAACATGCCTATTAATATGTACAATTATCTAGCATGGGCCTAAATAGACCTAAGAGGGGAATAAAATTGGGATGGTTTCTACTCCAAACAAGGTGAAATGGCCTCTCCAAATGACTACTTGGTCATTTTGGATATCCATCTACTAACCCCATTGAAGGCTTTAGGCAAGGATTGAGCTTGGCTATAAATCATATTTATTATATGATATGCAAATCAAAGCATGGTGTAAAATATAAAGGAATGAGGTGAGTTGTTTTTATAGTTTGCACTTTGGGGAAAACTAATATTTTGGTGCATGTGGGACTAAAAGCCCCAAATTAGATTAGAATTGTTAATCATGATTAATATTTTCTAATCACAATTAGTGAATTAACAAGTGATTAAGATGTGGGAGCCTTAATCAACCACTTAGGGTCAAATAGGAGGCTAAGATAAGATTTTGAAGCTTGTTGAGATGTTGTGGAGGTGAATGGGGTGATTTTGAGCGGCTGGAAGAGGGGTTTGAGTTAGTATTAGGGCATATTGACCAAATCAAGGGGAAAATAGGCTTAATTAGCTCATAATCGCTAATTATCTATTTTGAAGAGGATTTTGACTTACGATTCGTCATTAAGTGGCATTCTGAATGCGAAAGGGGTTAGGTAATCAACAATGTGTTGTTAATGGATCAAATTGGTAAGAAACATTATTTAATTAGATAAAATCAATAATTATAATGGAATTGGTAAGAATGAGAATGATTTGTGTGCGTTTGGCAATAAGATTGCAAAAGTGGAATTTTGGTGTCTACATTTGCCCATGTTTGAGGTGAAGTAAGTGACTTCACTTCAAACATAGTAGACAAGCATAAGTAAGTAAAATTTCAAAGAAAAATTAGTGGAATGAAGGATGCCCCCTTGAGTGTCGATGGGGTGATAGAAGAAGTCAATCGGTGATCAAAATTATGATTGAAATGGATAGAAGAAATAAGATATAATGAGCGCGAAACCCTTGGGTGTTGAGAAGAGATAAGGATAGGGATAAACATGGTTTTTTATTTCCCTGAGTGATTTGGAAGAAAAATTAGTAGTGATGATAAATGATAATGGAGAAGAAATGATTAATGGATAATATAGGACAAGCCTAATCTTTGCATCCAACCTTTTAATAAGCAACATGGTTATATCATTTTGCCCCTATTTTTACATCATAGGCCTTTATTGAAATGAACAAAAATGTAAGATAACATGAAAAGCTAAATTACTAACATTTGTTCATTACTACGTAACTCCATGCAACATACATAATGTAATGCAATACGAGAAAGTACAACGATGCTTAACTCAATGCAATGTAATATGAGTAAATAAACCTACTAACCTACCAGAGAAACCAATACAATCACACATAAACAAACAACGATCAAGACAATTACACCAATGTTTTTGTTATCAAGCTGCAGTTCTTGAATGTTTGTGTTATAACAACAAGGGTTAAAAATGGTGCCCCAAGCAAGGATACATGCGAGGGGAATAACGGAGGACACAAGTAGTCCCATGGAAAATCTTTCATGGTCTATGACACAGTCTCTGGCAACTCATTATTGCATGGAAGTAACAATATAACATGCACTCAAGATTTTGTTAATGAAGGTAGATCACAATGATCCACAAGTCGTTTGAGACCAGAACAAACAAGAACCACAAAAATATGCTTTTGTAAGACCTATTTCGATGTTTGAGGATAATGTAATTGACACAGGCTTTAACTGTGTATATGTTGTTTACCATTTTTTGTAAAATTTTAATTTTTTTACAATTTTAGCAATTTTTTGAAATTTTTTGGTTGTTTTGATTTTTTTTATTTTTACAGAAGAAAATATTATATAAGAAATAACAAATTTGGGAGACAACGCTAAAAGTGAACATAAGGCAAAAAATGCCCCAGGTAGTAGAACAGGCCGCCGGGAAGCAAAAATATGCCCCAACATAGTGAGAACATGCTGAAAATAATTATTTATTAAAAATAACCATTGCGGAAAGTGTTAGAAGATTTTTAGAAGAAATACGATGGTTCTAGGGCACTTTGGGGATAAGAAACACATTGCGGGAGGTAAAAAATAGTTATATAAGCCATCACAAGTTATTTACCACATTCACTTACCATTTTACTACCAATTTGAGCTCTGATCTACGGGAGGAAGTGGAGAGAGTACTGAACTGGAGGCACTGTGTAGACTATGTGAGGGACTACATGTGGCTGTCAATAGATGGATAATAGGTACAAATAAATTTCACTTTTTAAATACGCCCATGCGGGAGAAAATGAGCTCATGCGGGAGAAAAGGAGCTCACGTGTGAGAAAGGGAGCTCATGTAGGAGAAAAGGAGCTCACGTGTGAGAAAAGGAGCTCATGCGTGAGAAAAGGATCTCACGTGTGAGAAAAGAAGCTCATGTAGGAGAAAATATGTCGTTGCAGAGAAAAAGGAGTTGGTGTGCTCTGGGGTGCGCCCATGCACAAAAGTCAATTTTAAATTGCTTTTAGGAGAAAACTAAGGTTTTAGAAAACCATAGGTGGAAGAAATAGATGAAACATATTTTAATGGTTTTGATTTTTGAAACATATTTGAATGTTTTTTATTTTTGAACCATATTTGAATGTTTTTTTATTTTTAAGAAATTTTCTACAACTATGTATAGGAAATTAAGAAACATGGATGCCCTAATGACATATGGGATGTATAAGGGTAGAATGCCCCACGTATGCGCAAGAAAGTGAAAATGTGAAATTTCCCCAACGTTAGATGGGAATATTCAAAGGAAAACTCTTCACGCCTAGAAGTTGGATAAGGGAAAACATAGATAAGTTCAACACGATGATGAACGTAACCCAATTATGTGCTAGGAAGGAGAAAGTTTGCCCCCACTATAAGCTGGCCAAGAAGCATATGATAGAACAAAGTGGAAGATTATTTTTGTGAAGGTGAGAAAGGTGTCCGTAAACATGGAAAAAAGGCAATATTATACACATGGATGTTCTAAAAAAAGTAGAAGAATAGTGAATGTGAATGAATGTAACTTAGAATCCTCGCAATGAAGAAGTGATTAGTCAAAGGCACGAATCGTGAGACAAGATATAGACTGGAGTAAGAGTCTAAACAAGGTAAAAAAATACACGTGGTAACATGCTAATCCTATTATCCCATAGAGATCCAGTGTGTGCACGTGGAAATTTATTACCTCTTGGAGGGAAGATTTGATAGACAACATGTGAAGTGCCCTAGCCAATGTGTAGGAATGATTTATTTTTCAAAGTTGATTTTTTTGTGAATGGATTTGTAGGAGAGTCGTACATTGCTCCGCTACCAGCCAGGAGTCCATAGACCAAATGGAGATGTATTTGATTCTAATCACAACATTTATCTACTACCAGTCAAGCATCCATAGCCCCAGTAGAGATTATTAGAAATACCCCAAGAGAGAGTTACATATCAATTTGTTTTTTATTTTAGCTTTAGATTTTTTATTTGATTGATTTTGTTTTACTTTCTGAATACTTATTTCAGCTCTCTTGTTTGACAAGGGGTTAAGAACCAATGATGGATTGATGGAAAGAGGTGGAAGTGATTGTGATGACGACATTGGCTAGTGTCAACAAATACGTCCAAAATTTATTCGCAACAAGTTTATTAGATGTACATTGTGATAAGATCTTTATGAGGTCAGTCGTTCTTTAATTTACCAAGGTGATCAAAGACCGAGGTCAAATGGATACCATAGAGATAAATGTCACAAAATACGTACAAATTGACTAACCAAAATATCACCAAAGGGATGAACATGGTAGGAAGACTTGCAGAAGAAGAGAAATAAAGGGAAAAAAGAACATCCATGTGTATATAATACCTGATTGCAATGTTTGATCTTTTCCTTTGATATATTTTTAAAATGTTTTCTTATTTTTGTATTTTTTGAAAAGTGGGACCAATCAACATCAATCCACGTGATAAGATCCAACAACAATGTTCACAATTTCCTTGATAAGGGAGATTAAGCGTGTTTTCTTATCAAGATTCATAATATCTCTGATTTAAATGATCATGGTGAGCTCATACCCAATACATGACTATGTTTTATCATGAAACATGGATTTTGTGTGCAAGAGATTGAGATCCTTATCCAGAGGTTTCTACACTTTGTGCCATACTTGATGGTTACGTTGATGTGCATTTTTGAATCGTGTTTGATTATAAACTTTAAGATCATTTAAATTTTTGTGAGCTCCGAAGATCTCAAATTTTTTAATCGTAGTTACATGAACCATTTGGGTTTCTTGTAAGTTATGTTGAGTTGTGGAGCTCAATTACTTCGGATTAGCATGCAATATGAAACTTGCTGGAAAATATAGTAATTGACATCGGTCACCTATGACCGGCATCTATCAAGCAAGGAGGAACTGACATCGGTTAGGGATAACCGATGCCGGTTACCTGTGCAAGAGTGTTTTATTTAACTCTCAAGAATAATATCTAATTTTAGTATTAAAGAAGATCTATTGATTTTAATTTCATGGATAAGTGTCCTAAGTTTGTTAACGCCTACATAAGCATGAAATATAGGGTTTAGAAGTAAGAATTAAGAAGAACTTACAAAATTTGATGATTATTGTGAGAATAATTGTGAGAGAGACAATTCTAGGAGAAGAAGCAAAACCTTGAGTAAAAGAAATTACTGTACATTTGAGAGGTGTGGAAGATTGTAAATATTCATTGTATATTTTGTCAAAGCTTTGGATAATAGATTAGCTTGTTTCTTGCTGGATGTAGCCCACACTGGGTGAACCACGTTAAATATGGTTTTGATTTATAACTCTTATTTTATGTATTTATTCTAGTAGAATATCCACTTTTATTTGCATGTATACTTAGATTTGATATATTACTTGTACCACTGGTGTGCTAACCCCAAAAACTGGTATCAGAGATTTATTTGTGGGTTTTTTGTGTTGACATATTTACTCACAAAGGGTTTTATGATTGAGTGGGAGCTATACAATAATGGCAAAAGAAAAAAAATACAAGGTAGAGAAGTTTGATGACTGAAATTATCAATTATGGAAGATACAGATTGAGGATCATCTGTATCAAAGATATTTGTATTTACCGTTGGATAATAATTATAGACCTATGAAGATGATTGATGAAAAATGGAATTTTCTTGACAGAAAGGCTTTGGGATCTATAAGATTGAGCTTGGAAGCATCCGTGGCTTCCAATATTATAGAAGCGACTTCTATGGTAGGGTTAATGAAATCTCTTGCTAATTTATATGTAAAACCTAGTTCCTAAAATAAATTTTATTTGATGAAGAAACTATTTAGTTCTAAGATGCATGAAGGTGGATCTGCATCTAGTCATTTGAATGATTTTAGATCTATTGTAAATTAGTTAAAATCGGTTGATATACCATTTGATGATGAATTGAAAGCACTTTTATTATTATGTTCTTTTCCTGATAGTTGGGATAACTTGGTAATGGTTGTTAGTAATACAACATTTTCTAATAATATTTTGAAGTTTGATGATGTGGTTAGTATAATCTTGAATGAAGAAATTCATAGGAAGAGTACAAATGAATCATCATCTGGGAATGCTTTGAATGTAGAAATCATGGGTAGGAAGAAGGAGAGATCCAAGAGTAAGAGTAATGGGAAATCAAAGTCAAGGGATAACAAATCTAAATATAGAGGAAAGGGAATTATTTGTTGGAAATTTGGAAAGAAAGGACATGCAAAGAAAGATTGTTGGTCAAAGGATAAATAGAACCAACAACCAGAAAAATGTAAAGAAGTAAATCTTGCTATAGTAGAGGTAATGCAAGATTCTCTTATTATTTCTTTAGATAATAGAATTAAATCATGGGTTTTAGATTTAGGAGTTTCTTTCCATGCAACCCCTAATAAGGGTTATTTTAGAAATTATGTCCAGGGAAATTTTCGACATGTTTATTTGGGTGATGATGAACCTTGCAATATTACTGGTAAAGGGGAAGTTCATCTGAAATTATAGAATGGAAATACTTGGGTATTGAAAGATGTGAGGCATTGCCAAGTCTCAAGAGGAATATTATTTTTGCAGGGCAACAGGTGAAGTTGGTTGCATGGTTACATTCAAAGAAGACTCTTGGAAAGTCACCAAGGGTTAGTTTTTGTGGAAAGAGGTAAGAAGGTAGGAATGTTATATTAATCTAGTTGTGTTACTGATTCTATTTCTACATTATCTACTTAAGATTCATATGCATGCATGTGGCATAATCTGTTGGGCCATATGAGTAAAAAGGAATGTAGATCTTAAAGGATAAGGGTAAGTTATTTTATTTGAAATATTTAGATCTAGATGTCTGTGAGCATTCTGTCTTTGGAATGAAAAAGACAATGAGATTTATCAAATTTGGGGTAACTAATAAGGATCATCAATTAGATCTTGTACACTCAGATGTGTGAGGACTAGGTCAGGTAGCTTCTTATGTTACTTTCATTGACGATGCTACCAGAAAAGTATAAGTTTATTGAAATAAACGTAAATCTGATGTTTTTGAGACTTTTAAAAGATGGAAATCCCGTGTTGAGAATGAATAAAATTCAAAGTTAAAGTTCCTTAGATCTGAAAATGGTGGTGAATATTGTAACAAGGATTTCAATGATGATTGTTCATTGAATTGGATAAGTAGAGAAAGGATGGTTCCAAGAACACCACAAGAGAATGGTTTTGCAGAGATAATGAACATGACAATCATGGAACATGCTAGAAGTATGAGGATACATTCTGGATTGCCCTTGCAGTTTTGGGCGGAAGTAGTTGACATAACGATTTATTTGATTAACCGCGGACCTTCAAGTTCACTAGATGGAGGAATACCAGAGGAAGCTTGGACCAAAAAAGAGGTAAGATCTTTCTTTTCTTAAAGTTTTTGGTTCAAAAGATTTTGTGCATATTGATAAGGAAAATAGGAAAAAGTTGGATGCAAAATCCAAGAGATGTACTTTCAATGGTTATGGATTTGATGATTTCGGATTCCATTTTTGGGATTTAGAAATTTCTAAAATTATTACGAGTCGTGACATTTAATGGAATGAAAAGAGAATGTACATGGATCAAATTTTGGTACCCAAGGATGAACTAGTTGAGAAGTTTGTGAATGAAAATGAACTCTTGAATTTAAAAGTAATACCGACAGGGTTACACAGTAACCAGTGTCAGTTGACCCTTGACTGACATCAGTCAATAGAACCAATATCAGTTATAGAATAGACAAACCAACATCGGGTAGAATAACTAACATCAATTACAGGTGGCCGGTGTCGGTCACTAACAGATTTGGATACAAATGTCCATGAGGTCTAGAATGACCCTCCGGTACCCCAAACACATGTGAGAAGGTCACAAAGGGTAAGTAAACATCCAAAAATATTTACACCTCTATTTTATTTATTATTGAATGATAATGGTGAGCCGAAGAGTTTTGAAGAAGCAATGGAGGATGAGACCCATGTCTAGTGGGAGAATGACATGGATGAGGAGATGGACTCCTTGGAATAGAACCAGAATTGGGATTTGGTTAAGTTGCCAATAGGTAAGAGGAAATTACACAACAAGTGGGTTTACAGGATCAAGGAAGAAGAGGGTGGACATAAAAGGTATAAGGGAAGGCTTGTAGTATAGGGATTTACACATAAATAAGGTATTGAATTTGGTGAAATATTTTCTCCTGTTGTAAAGATGACTTCTATTCGTAATGTATTGAATTTATCTGCAGTAGAGGAGTTACATTTATAACAACTAGATCTAAAGACAACTTTCGTTCATAGTGATTTGGATGAAGAGATTTATATGCAATAACCGCTTGGGTATAAAGTCAAGGGTAATGAGAAATTAGTGTGTAAGTTGAAAAAGAGCCTATATGGGCTCAAGAAAGCTCCAAGGCAATGGTACATGAGGTTTTATATTTTTATGTAAGAGCATGGTTAATTGAGATGTGAATTTGACCATTGTGTTTATTTCAAGAACCTTAAAAATGGGAGCTATATTATTTTGTTACTGTATGTGGATGATATGCTTATTGTAGGATCTAGTATATAGTACATTGGTGAGATTAAGGAAAATCTAGCTCACACATTTGATATGAAGGATTTATGAACTACAAAAGGAATCCTTGGAATGCAAATACACAGAGACATGAAGGAAAATAAATTATATTTTTCTCAGGAGGATTATATCTATAGGGTGTTAGAAAGGTTCAAGATGCAAAATGTAAAACTTATTAGTATACCTATGGTTGGACACTTAAAATTGAGTGAAGATCAGTGTGCTTTATCACACGAGGAGGTCAAATACATGACACAAGTGCCATATGATTTAGCAGTTGGGAGTCTCATGTATGATATGGTTTGTACCAGACTAGACATGGCACATGCAATGGGAGTTATGAGTAGATATATGTCCAATCCAGGTAAAGAGCATTGGAAAGTAGTCCAATGGACACTGAGGTATTTGAAAGGGACATATAACATGTAGTTATGTTATAGAGGTTCAGATATTTTGTTGTGTGGCTATGTTGATTTGGATATGGCTGGAGATATGGATGGTAGGAGTACTACCAGACATATTTTCATAGTAGGTGGGACGATAGTTATTTGGATTTCAAGATTGAAAAAGGTTGTGGATTTTTCTACTACATAGGAAGATTATGGTGCAGCTACAGAGGCTAGAAAGGAGATGATATAGATGAGTAGGTTCATAAAAGAGTTAGGAAAGGAGCAAGATGATTGGAAACTGTTCAGTGATAGCCAGAGTGTAATTCATTTAGAAAATAAGTTAGCATTTCATTCAAGAATGAAACACATTCAATTGAGGTATCAATTCATATGAAAGGTATTTGAGAATGGGCGGTTGAATCTAGAAAAGATTCATATAAGTGAGAAACCTGCGGATATGTTAAATAAGCCGTTAACAAAGGAGAAGTTGGAGCTACACTCTAATTTTGTTGTTCTTTGAGTTTGAGACTTGAAGAGGAAGAAAAAAATCTAAGAAAGGATCTAAGAATGATGTTGTGCATGTATGGTGCAGTAATTAATCTCCAAGTGGGATATTATTGAGTTGTGGAGCTCAATTATTTTGGATTAACATGCAATATGAATCTTGTTGGAAAATACAGTAACTGATATTAGTTATGAAGGGACCGACATTGGTCAGGAAAGGAAGAATTGGCATCAGTTAGGGATAACTAATGTCAGTTACTTATGTGGGAGTGTTTTATTTAACACTCGTGAATTAGATCTTTTTTTAGTATTAAAGCATATCTATTGATTGTAATTGCATGGCTAAGTGCCCTAATTTTGTATACACCTATATACGCATGCAAGCTAGGGTTTATAAGTAAGAATTAAGAAGAACTTGCAAAAGTTGATGATTATTGTGAGAATAATTGTGAGAGAGATCATTCTTGGAGAAGAATAAAAATATTGAGTAAAAGAAAGTACTGTACATATTAGAGGTGTGGAATATTGTAAATATTAATTATATATCTTGTCAAAACTTTGGATAATAGATTGGCTTGTTTCTTAGTGGACGTAGCCCACACTTGGTGAACCATGTTAAATCTGGTGTTGATTTATATATCTTATTTTGTGTATTTCTTCTAGTATAATATTCAATTTTGTTTGCATGTATGCTTAGATATGATATATTATTTATACAACCTTGTGTTAACCCCAATAAACCCTATTGTCTTCTAATTGTTTGGTGTTTTATAATAATAATTGAAAAACTGAAAATAACCCTTGAATATTCTAACATGACTGGTGGGACCCTTAGTCCCTTTCCTTTTATTTATATTTTATATCTTCTTTTTTTTTCCTTATAAAGTTATCTATTTTTTTAGTTTGGAGTACCAGGAGGTGTCCCATATAACGAAGATAAAGGAATACTAGAATGTGGCTCTAGGATTGAAGATGAGGGACTACCTAAAGGTTTCCCACATATAGAAGATGATGGGCTATTAGGATGTGGCCCAAGAATCAAAGATGAGGGGCTTATAATATGTGCCCCTAGTATAGATGAAGAGGGGCTACCTGGACATGAGCCACATATAGAAGAAAATGGGCTACTAGGAGGTGCCCCACATATAAAAGTAGACGATGGGCTACCAGGTGGTGACCTAAGGTGAGAAGAAAATGGGCTACTAGATGGTGAGTAAAAAATAGATCATGAAGGGAAACTTGGAGGTACCCCACATATAGAAGCAGATGATGGGCTACCAGGTGGTGACCCAAGGTGAGATTGCGATTGAGGAATCATGCTCTGCAAATAAGGATGTGAAGAAAAGATAGGATCTTCCTCAATGGTCTTAGGACCTTCCTTAGTATTCCCAAAAAAAGGAATCAATTTATTCTTCCCAATACACAAGTGTATCAAAGTCAAGATTAAATCCTTGATTGTAATCCTCTAGGGGAATGCCATCATGTGACTCTAGGAATTCCATGATCGTCTCCTCATATCAAGATAAATTGATCAGTAGGGGTATTTTTTCTTCAATCATATGAGGTTGATTAGAATAAACAGGTCCAACTGGTGTGGAAGATTGAGAAGATGATGATTCAAGAGATGAATTAGATTTGGATCTAGATGTCTTGTGAGTAGAAGAAGATGTAGATTTAGAACTAATTGGCATTAGCTTTCCTAGAAGATGACATTTTTCCAAGAAAAAATGAGGATCACATAGAAAATTAACATATGATTGTGATATAGGAGTCGTCTGAGGTCTTTGTGACATATTCGTCAAGTTAGATGATTGAGACATGGGAGTCGACTTAGAAGATTATAGCTTCACCTTGATCTTCAACAGAGGAAGAGGTTGTTGATGTGGTGAATAAGGAAGGTCCTTTAAAGCAAGGGAGGACCATGGCTCAAGAAATGAATTAAATGTTTGATTAGCGAGACTTGGGACTGCATGGATCTTGAAAGGAGGAAGATTTTTTTTAGGTGACTGATAAGGGGAGTCCTGCGAAGAAAGGGAGGAATGCAACTCAAGAGACAAATTAGGTGTATAGCTCTGATGATAATTTTTAGAAGACTGAGGTCAATTTAAAGAATTAAAATAATAGTTTAGATCAGAGTCAGAAGAAGAGTGGGAGGAACCTGAATAATAATTTAGATCGGAAGTTTCCAAACCATACCACCGACTATGAGATGAAGGTGAGGAACATGGTACCCGAATAGGTTCTCTAGCATGAAGAACCAAACGAGGCTTAGTCGTGATGGGAATGCCAAAAGTTTAATTCCTTAGTGTCATATGTATAAGGAACCTTGCGAAGTTTGTCATTGTTAGAGTTTTTGGGATACAAATGCCTAGACTTAGATAATGCGATTGAAATCCTTCAATTAGAAGGAAGTCCTGTGTCAATTTGGGCAGGGCACCAAAAACTAGCTAGGCATTTGGAAACATGGATCCTAGGACAAACCAAGCGGTTTAACGACGTCAAATCATTAGAAAGAATACTAAAAAATAAATGGTCACGCATCTAGAGGATCAATATGAACCTAATGACACCAAAGAATAAATAATGATCTACCCTAGAAAGGTAACATATGACACGAGTTTTTCTATGACAATATAATGATGTTTAATACTCAAATTCAGTCACACATTTATTTTACTCCCTATTATTTTTGAGATAGGTTCGAAACCAAATAGTGGCAACACAATATCACCAGTTAGGCCAAGTTTGAAACAAACAAGACCTACATGCTAAGATAATGTTGACGCGATTCTCTAATAAGGGATACTAAAAACCAGTTTCTAAACACTAACAAAGTCTAAGCCTTGTAAAATGGATTATACAATTGTAAACAACGTAACAACGTTATTTGGAAACATAATTAAATTTGTTAGAAATTAATATTTTAGTATCAAAATGACATTATAATGATACTAAAAAAGTAACCTCAATACTCAGAAAACGCAAGACAAAGCTAGGGTGTAAAAACTATGTCTAAGTATAACAAGAAATTGATATGCACGCGAGTAGTGTAACACTATAATATAGATATTTAGGCCTAATTTCACAATGGAAACAAGACGTAAATATCTCAATTGTATGGCTATAATGCATGCAACTTAGTAACTCAAAATAATACAAAGATGAAATCACGTAACTACGATGATAATAAGTCACAATTATGGGTCTTTGAGACAAGGGGGGCCTACTAGATCGTGAGTATGTACCATGCACACTTTCAACACTTGTGCTCCAACATTGTAACCTAGTTGTGTAAGTATAATACAAAAGTGGTGGACAAGTGATATCTAGCGGTATCCGTATATGTTGTTTCCTTTTATCCAAAAATGGGAAAAAAGAAAACAAGGGTGTAGACCAAGTGGTGTTGAAATAAACTTGGTGTTATTTTGATAGAGTTTCGCCTTGTCTTAGGACAAGTGAAAAACTAGGAAATAATGACACTAAGTAGATTTCATGATGAAATATCACGTGATTTTAAATTTAAGATATTCTTTCCCTTGTTCGAAAAACAAGATTTTTAATCTAACAATTTTTTCACTTTGTGAGAGCTCTCAAGTATAATAACTAAGACAAAAACAATGTCTCCAAGCCAGAAAGCTTCTTAGGTGGTTCTCTCTCTATTTCTCACAAGTTTACTTCTGTGAGATTGATTTACCAAGAAATTCGCATGACTAATCTTGGTGTATCTCGACTTTACTTTACCCCCTTCTAATATAATGAGAAACTAATGCATTCAGTTGTATTATCACTGCAGTTGCGATGGAAGTAGCTTTGACTCTAATCTCAGCAAGGCGTACTAGTCAATTGGGTAGTTGAAGCACTTTCCTATTTCATTCACAAGGTTACCTCTTGCGTGAACTACTTTAGGGGTCCCAGGACCACCCCCATTGTTGTAGCTTAAGGCTTATGCCAAAGGGGTTGTGTCCCACCAAGCGTGCTAAATGAAAGGACCCTAAACTTTACAAATAAAATTGCATGACTAACTAAGGAAGGCTAAAACCATTGCCACCTCTAGTCAAGGCTCTAAGTCTAGGAATGTAACATTAAGATAGAAGCTTAAAGGAATGCTATAACTAACATGGATATAATTCAAAATCTAACTAAACATGCCTACTAATATGTTCAATTACCTAACATGGGCCTAAATAGACCTAAGAGGGAAATCAAATTGGGATGTAATCTACTCTAAACAAGGTGAAATGGCCTCTCCAAATGACTACTTGGTCATTTTGGATATCGATCTACTAACCTCATTGAAGGCTTTAGGGAAGGATTGAGCTTGGCTATAAATCATATTTATTATATGAGATGCAAATCAAATCATAGTGTAAAATATAAAGGAATGAGGTGAGTTGTTTTTATAGTTTTCACTTTGGGGAAAACTAATATTTTGGTGCATGTGGGACTAAAATCCCCAAATTATATTAGAATCTATAATCATGATTAAGCTTTGCTAATCATAATTAGTGAATTAACAAGTGATTAAGATGTGGGAGCCATAATCAATCGTTTAGGGTCAATTAGGAGGCTAGGATAAGATTTTGAAACTTGTTGAGACATTATGGAGGTGAATGAGGTGATTTTGAGTGGTTGGAAGAGGGGTTTGAGTTAGTATTAGGGCATATTGACCAAATCAAGTAAAAATAGGCTTAATTAGCTTATAATTGCTAATTATCTATTTTGAAGAGGATTTTGACTTACGATTAGTTGTAAAGTGGCATCCTGAATGCAAAAGGTGTTAGGTAATCAACAATGTGTTGTTAATTGACCAAAGTGGTAAGAAACATTGGTTAAATAGCAAACATCACTAATTATAACAAAATTGGTAAGAATGAGAATGCTTTGTGTGCGTTTGGCAATAATATTGTAAAAACATAATTTAGGTTTCTACATGCCTAAAAAGAGGACCAACTATTGTATTGAATTATTCCCTACAGGGGGAAGGGAATGTTCTTGGTAGAAACCAAGGAACACACAAACAAGTGACTAGGAAAACAAGGGTTAATACTAGCAAAAACACTCATGTATAACGCGCAATGTAATCTAAGCAGACAATGTGTAAGCTAAGATGCAAACAAAAGACAATGTAGACAGTGAAAAGTGGGTTGTAAACATGGGACATCACTTAGGATATCACAAGATAATCAAGGCCATAGTGGCCACAAGCAATCAAAGAACAACCAAGACATAGGGAAAATCCCGCAAACAATGACGAGAAAAGGCAAATAAGAACAAACAATATAACAAACAACCATGGAAACAAATAGTCCTGCAAAATAAATGCTACACATGAAGCACCCGTTAGCATGTTAGAAAGATATAAAGTATGTCAATGCATGTATAATATGATAAATTAAAGTGTTAAGTACAAAATGAAACAATAACATTTGTAGTGTATGAAATTGGATGCCCCTAGGAGCCTCTGTGGCAATGGTAATAGGTGTTGTGCCAAGCATCCATGTTGCATGTAATGGACCTGTATAATCTGTGATCATAACTAGAAAGGAAAATGAATGCACACATGTGTATGATAAACATAATTACATACGATATATCTATATAGCATGTGTATTAATATGAACATGTAAAAGCATGAGTAAACAAGAGTAAATGTAACCAAGAT
Organism: Taxus chinensis; assembly: GCA_019776745.2. Taxonomy (NCBI): domain Eukaryota; kingdom Viridiplantae; phylum Streptophyta; class Pinopsida; order Cupressales; family Taxaceae; genus Taxus; species Taxus chinensis. The sequence goes on along the minus strand of CM034150.1, from coordinate 80,661,524 downwards.
ATGTTGTATACTTTGGATGAGATGGAATGGAATGTAGTTTGAATGATAGGAGTAGTGTGCCCCCCGAGTAGATGTGTAAGTATGAAATTAGGTTCATTTATTTACGCACCCTTAGCATTTAAGAATGAACTGTAAATGAGAGTACATCATAGGGAAATGGTTTAAGTGATGTGTTGTATATCGAAAGAGGTGATGATATTGAATATGACATAGGGATGATGATTTTTGAATGTGTGATGATTTATCCTAAAGCATATATCACTAGACGGATGAGTAAGATGCCAGTATGTGTGATGATGTAACACAAGGCATATGTCACGAAATAGATGAATAGAAAGGGGTGATGATTTAGCCTAAAGCTTATATCACAGTATGTGTAAATAAGGTGATGGTTTGAAAATGTCGCATAAGGAGATTGATTGATTGGATGTGAAGATGAAAATTTAAAATGATATAAGTGTGATGAGGTGAGGTTCAATTTTTATTTAGACCCTTAACAATCAAGTATGAATTGTTGAACTAGAGTGCATCATAGGGTGATGACAGTGCTAGCGTGTGTATGAAGATGTATATGTGAGGAGCTAGATGTGTAAGAGGGTGAATGTTAGACATGTGTCAATGCTAGGGGGAAATAAGCATATTTCCCCCCAAGTGCGTGTTAATGAATGAGCTATCTGATAAAGGTAAAGGATGAAGGTCCTCTACCCGATGCTAGTGGTGATAAAGGTGTGTGACTATTCTCTAGGAGTGGTGGTATATGAGATAGATGTTGTGTCAGTGAGTGTAATATATATGCATGTGATAGATAAGTGTATCATGGGAACCTTGGTGTAACAAAATGTGTAGGTGATGGAGACATATGTGAAGTGGAACACGGTGATGGTCAACACCAACATGGACTAAAATGATGTGGTGAAGTGTGTCTAGATGTAGGAACTATCATAGTAATGGACCTAAACTGATGTACTCGACTAGTAGAGTGTTGAGACCATGTAGGTAATTAGGAGTATCTGGCATTTTATGTTTGTTGAGATGTGGGGTATTATATGGACTAGGGGATACATTGGTAACCGCAAGGGGACATGGAGACCATGGAGTAAACAGAGGCACCTCGTCGATAGGAATGACTTGATTTTTTTGAATGAATTTGAAACGCAAATGATTCATGGAAATGATGGACTTGGGATGGAAAATCCAATTGAGACCTAAGAGCATGTCACACCCATCAATTGTTTGTCTGACAAGGAAGGTGACTAGCATAGTGAGAGGACCAACTGTAATGTGGAATTTGAAAAAACCATATGCATTATTCATTGGATATGAAATTTGGGAAAGTGGATAGACAATAACAATGAGAAGTGGAATGCAACATGAACTGTGGGCCATGACAGATCTACCTTGGTGTTATTGATAGGGATATATTTGACAAAGGCACTAATTTGTAAGTGATTATAAGAAAATGCTGCATGGTAATCATGATCAGAGAAATAAATGATTAGAGGAGAAATATCTGTATTAGCAACTAAGAAATCAAGAGCCCCCGATGTAAGAGGAGGCACTAGTGATATGTATGATTAGCTAAAGAGTTCGCTGGTTTCTTGTCGTGTTTTGGAAGTGGATTGTTAAAGATATTTAGCTTATGATTGTCATTGACAAGTGCAAAAGTCGTAGGATCAGGAAGCTTGATTTTATTATTATCGATGAGATCCTGAATAAGAGTGTGAAGTTTAAAACAATGATCTGTAGAATGCCCTACGCATTGATGATAGCCGCAATGAAATTTTTCATTATAATTACAACCTCTTTGATGAGATGGATCTAACTGGAGTGGATGAGGAAGCATGATGATATTTTTGTCGATTAGTTGTGGAAGAGAAATATGTGGAAGGATTGTTAGCTTTGTGTATGTATACCGAGGTGGTTGATACGACATTGACAGTGATTTTTGCGTCAATTGGTTTGGTTGCAAATAGTCTGAATATTGAATTGTTTTGAAAATGTACAGAAGATGACACTTGATCTTGATATTCAAGCTTACCTATAAATAAGAGCTTATTTTCACAAATCTTAAGAGTATGGTATAGTTGATTGACTGAAGGAAATGTTTCAAAGAAAACACTCTCTTAGAGAGGTGGCAATAAAATCTGAATTAATAAGTCCTGGAGTTGAAACTCCGCAAGCACATTTGACATCTTAGCTAAGTTGTTTTTGTATTGTAACACATACTCTACTAAGTGTTTACTAGATCCATGTTTAAGTTGTGCGAGTCAAACATAGGATCCCTTAGAGCTGGTTTTGATAGAAAAGCGAGTGAGAAAAGCATCATCTAGATGCATGAAATATGTCACTGAGTGGGCATGTAGGTCATAGAATCAACGAATCACATAATCATGGAAATTACGGGGAAACATTTTATCCAAGAGGATATGATCATCCACAAAATCTAGACAGACCACACAGAAGGCTCTGCTCTTGTGGGTCACCATGCCCATTAAATATGCGAAGCTTGGGGGTGAAGAAATTAGGAGGAAGTGAATAAGTAGACATTGTGGATGCCAATGGAGTGTGTATCAATAAAGTGGAATCCAAAGATGGAGATGCATGTGAAGTATCCTATTGTAACTGATAAATTTTTGCTTAGAGGTCTTGATAGAGGGAGGCTAAATCTTGAATTTCAGTGGAAGAAACTTTTCAAGTGTGGGAACAAAGAGGCACAATAAAATGGTTAGTGGGAGCAGAGACAGAAATGAGGATGGTAGAAATGGGTAGTAGATTAGAAATAGGTGGTTGAGTAGCAATGGAAGTGGAAATGACAACAAAAGTAACAAGCTCTACCAGATTGGTGGAATCCTCATGAGCAACATGTAAGAGAAAATATAGATCTTTGGGATGCTCAACGATATGATCATTGAGGGATTTAAGATGGGCTTTAGTAAATTTTTCATAGGATTGAGCCATAGTGATGAGAGTATGAGAGTGGTAAATGGAAGGGGGATTTAAAGGACGGGTTCACCAAAATGATAAAGATAAATATGGAAATATGAGCCTAATCTAAATGCAAGATTGTAGTAAATAAATAAATAATGAAGTACTAAAATAGATCTAAGTAATTAAGCAATAAATAATGAAAAACCTAATTACAAAGAGAGGGTAAGAAGCATTAAATAATTCGTAGAGTTATGGAGAGTGCACAGAGCTAGAAAATAGAGAAACAAGAAGCATTAACCATCACACAAGAGCTCATAAAATTGTAGATCTAGAGAATTTGACTGGACTAGGGTACCTAGAGAGGGACATGGGCACTCGTGAGTGCCCTAAGCCTTTTTTTGGGAACCTGGGTCTGTGAAAATGCTTAGAAACCTGAATTCTTAGGGTCGTAAGATGCTCATTGATGCTCACCTTTTTTCTATGAATTCACACAATGGTTGTTGGGGTCGCTAGAAACCTACAATCAAGTATAGACCCGCAAAAACCTCAAATAAACATTAAATCCTAAAAAATAAAGATGCAAAATGAGGGTTCAGATTGTTCTCAGCTACCACAATGATGGACTTACAACTGAGTGCTACACTACATCTCAGACCCAATGTATTTATGTATGCGTGTGTGTGGAATTTTTCCCTAGGTTTTTCTTGTGCGTGTCGCACTTGAAATAACAAGCAAGTAACTAGATGTAGAATGTAATAAATGTGTGCATGGAATAAAATGAACTTCCCTCCTATGAAGTGTCATGTAGAAAACCAACCCTTATGTCCCTTATGATGGAGCTATATTGATACAATGAAACTCTTAGTTGCCTTGATGGATGTAGCCTTCGGTGGTGATAGATAGTGCTTAGTGTTTGGTTCCTTATTATGATCACATAACTTTATATTTATATGATTACTTCACTTGAATTTCGTACTTAACTCTGAAAAGGATGACTACCAAAAATATAATATATATAAATGGCTAGAAAGGACCCCAAAAGTGAGAGTAAAATATAAAGGGGACAGGAGCACCCAAAGGGGAGGACGACGTCCTGACTGGTGCTAATGCCCATGATGCCAAATGCCAAAGAGTAAAAAGACAAACTAAGTAAGTAAGGATGCAAGACTGAAATTATGTATAGAAAGAAAAGAAAGGTGGCCAAAGACATGGGTTAATTAATACTTTTATTACTTAGGAACAATATGAATAGTAGTACACAATCTAGACTAGATAATTACCCAAGTGCGTGATTTTGTGTCTACATTGATTTGTTAGCTAAGACGTATATGCCAATTGAAAATTGGAAATAAAAAAACTTCCATATATCAAATCGAAACACCAAAAAATATCTTTTATCAATATTGCACTTTATCATCTTGTTTTTTCTCACATTAATCACGTAAGTGCAATTTTCACTTAAAGGGGGCAACATTAAAAATGATGAAAATCCAATAAGTTTTTTTGGCATGTGGTCTTATTAGGTGTTTTCATTGATGAAAAACCACATCATTGAAAAATTGGATGTTGGATTAGGGTCACATGGTGATGTACATGATGTTGACATAATGTTTCAGATGTGTTAATGCTGACATAGCGAGATTCAGTGAGGATTTCTTTCTCTTGCAAGCCTATTCAGGTGCCCAGGTGATGTTACATGATGGTATGAGTCTCTTGGATGCTTGAGAAGCATGTTGGAATGATGGATAAAAGGTTTGGATGGTTCTTGGGAACTCATAGTAGTGGCACGATGCAAATACATGTGGTTCATCATGTTATAAGTGCTCATTGGGAGCATGTATGATAACTATGAGATGTGAGACTGTAGTTTGGAGCCATGTGAGCTCATGAAATCTTGAATTCAAGTATATAACAAAGTATCAGGTATGTTTGGGTCATTTTTATAGGTTTCATGATGATTTATTTCATTCTTTTAGTTGACCCTAGCTTCTACAATGAGAAACATGCATGTAAGCAAAGGTAAGTCTTAATGACTGGAGAGATTGATGTATGATTTTGAATTTTTGATGATTGTATATGTTAGTGTGATGTTTCATGATGTTGTGGGAAACATTTTAGGATGTCATGATGAGTATTTTTTGAGACATGTTAGATTTTGTGAGACAAGGTCAAAATCTATTAAAATTCTAGCTCGAGTTGGCATTTCTGATGCTCGTTGTGAATTGTGTGCTTTGAATGGGACCTTGTGTATTTCATGGATGTTTCTATGGTGATATTATAAGGTTTTAAAAAAAATTAGGATGTTTTATCATCATATTTTTATGAACGAAGGTTAAGAAGATAAAGTGCTTTAAAACCCTAACTAAACCCTAACTAGAACCAGTTTGCAAAAGAAGAGGTATGTTGAGCCATTTTTGATTGTTTATTAAAAGTGATGATTGGATTTTTTATAGGAATATTCCATATTTCCATAAATGTATGGTTGAAGTCATGGTGATATGTGGGCCCCAACTAAAAATGTTCATTTCTGGAGAGTTTTAGTTTGTGGCAAAGTTGTCCAAATGAGGTACGATATTAATTGATGTTATGGAATGTATGAGATTTTTAATTGATGTATTTAAAGGTTTCAGATCATGTTTATGTTGAAAACGTGCAAGTTGAGCTCCATTTAAGTTGACTAGTCAAAGGGTACTTTTGAGGCCATAAAAAGTAGTTCTCAGTAAAATGGCCATAATAGGAGCTATAGGTGGAATTTTTAGGTGATTCAAAATGTGTTGGAAATAGGATTCAGATATATTTCCAATGATATAATTTTTTTCTTATGATGAGGTTTTTTGATGAGTTTTATAGGTTATTATTTAAATAATAAGGTTTTAGCTATTCTAAACGAGATATGTTTAATTGTAATTTTGAATTTATTTGAAGCATAAAATGGATTGGGTGATGCTTTATATCACATGGAATGTGAATAGGGATGAATTTGACATAAAATTAATCCATTTGGATGTCCTGAATGTATGCATGAATGTTTTTATCAGCTGATATTTAAAAACAACTTTTTGGGTAGGATGATTTGGTGAAGGAAAACATTATTGTGGTTTGAGAAAGAGATTGTTTTTAGGATTATAAATTGATTATAAGTGTTCTAAATTTTATTACATTTCCATAAATTTGTTACATGGCATGGTTTTATCTTATTGAAGTGATTTGGTGATAAAATTAAGTTTCTAGGGTGCTGAAGGTTGTAAGAAACAACTGTTTTGAGAATTGCAAAGTGAACTGGGCCTAATAAATGAAATAATTTGATTGGTTGATAAAATTTACAACCATAAATAAATTTAAAATTATATTTTAATCATATATAATGGGTTTTGGGTCATTACTATGTATACATTTTATGCAAGGGAATTTTTATCTTTGTGCGCATGGGGTTTTGAGTCATTTTGGCACTTAGAATGAGGGTTTTAGTTAGGCCGACCTATATGGGTCAATTGTGAATGTTATAGTGACTCTTATGGGATTTTATTAGGTTGGTATGGTCATGTAAGTGGAGGTAAATTGACCTCCTTTGAATTTGAATCAAGGAAAGGTTATAAAGTAGAGTTTTTGGGTACAATAGTACTAGTCTTTCGAAACCACATTTATCTTATTTTGAAGAACCATTTTTCTGAAAAGAAAAACCATTTGGGACTAGCCAAAAAACCTTGGAATTCCATTCTAGGAAAGTGGTTGGTTGAGTTTTCATGAGGAGAATTTGAGAAAGGACAAAGTTTGTGTTGTTTCTTTGAGAGCGAGTTGGAGAAGGAGGGAAGATCTAGATGCTTGTGTTTGGATGCTATATTCATAGCATGTTGATGTAATTTTCATGTTTCTAAGGTGTTTTCATATCTTATATTGAGTTGTAATCACTTTTGAAATAATTATATCTTCTTGGATATTCATGTGACTACAAAGTTCATCTTGATACATTTTCATTGTATGTTGTTGATCTTTGTTGAAGGAATTACTCTTGTGATCTGATTTGAACATATATATATATATATATATATATATATATATATATATATATAAGTGTGTGGATCTGATTTCATTATCAATATAAGTGGATTTATATGTTTATCATTGTGATTCTTACATTGTTTACTTTTCATTGAGAATACTATATGTGTTGATGTGTGTTCTACACGAGGTTGTGTGGTTAGGGTTTGAAGCACAAGTGTGAAAATTTTATTGGAGAATGATTCATCCCCCCTCTCAGTGTAATTCCCACTAAAACAACCCACTTGAGACCCAAGAAACAACCTATGCTAAGGAAAATTATGGAATTATTATTTTTGCTTAAAGGAGTCTACTACCAGGTTACAAGGCAACAATTGCCACTAACAAATTTTGGAACAATTCAAACTCACTATAACATAATTTTCCTTTATTAACAATTATTAGAGGTCACAAGGTCCAAAATTTAGGGTTAGAAGTTTCAATTAGGTTCAAAGGGTAAATTATCACCATACCCACTCTCTAACATGCTTAGAAGTTCAACTTGATTTTTCTCACACTTATCACATTCAAAATTTCCCTAAATCATTTCCATTAGATAGGAAATTTCCTCACCTTTCCAATGATATAAAGAAGTCCTCGTAACTCCTTATAAAACTCAAGTTATGGGCCGACGGGCCTTGGGGTGAAATTTTTCCCCCAAGAGCGGGCTTGCGGGCCTAGGGATGAAAATTTTCCCAAAAAGGCAGGTTGGCGGGCCACGGGGAGATCTTTTGAAAGTGGGGGGTAAAATCCAATTTTTTTCCCGTGCTTCCGTGGGTTCGCCAGGGACACATGGTGCCCTCCAAGCCAAAGCGGGGAAAAATGAGGGAAGGGCGGGGGTGGCGGAGAAGTTTGAGAAAATTTTGCCAAAATGGTGAAAGGGATAAGTTGCACACGCGGGCCTCCATGTCTAACGTGGAAAGGATTTTTCCAAGGTAAGGGTGGGAGTGACGGGGCCATGGAGGCAATTACAAAATTTTTCCAAAAAAAAAACAAATTTTCAAAAATGATAAAGTTTCAAGAGTTCCGCCCCTTTGCCATACCACGTGGTAGTACCCGATTGGATGAGGGATTGCGGGCCGGCGGAGGAAATTAAGAAAAATTTCCAAAAATTTTAAAAAACCGCCAAGGAAGAAAATGGTGCCATGCCTCCACCATTGCCTCATGAAGCCACGTGGTAGCTTCTGATTGGCTACAAGCCGGCGGGGCGAGAGAAAATTTTAAAAATTTTCCCAAAATTTTTCCTAAGTGTTTTAAGGGAAAAATTCGGTCCGCGGGCCCGCCAAGGAAAATTTTCCTAAAAATTAATGCCAAGTGAGGAAAACTTCAGAAGGCCATAAATTTTGATAGAAAGCTCAATTTTTGACAAACGAGGACTTTCTGGAAATCTCTTGATGCCCTCTTTGTACAGGAATCATTAATTTTAGATTTTGATAAATTTTAAGGGTTCAATTTTAAGAAAACGTTCTGTAGTCTTTTTAAAAGCAAATTGGTAAAGTTTAACTTATAAATTTTGTTCAATTTTATCTTCTCCTTCACTCAACATGCCACACAAACATGGAGAATTATTCTAAGAAGGATTTAGGATGCATTTGGAGGGTAATTTTGCTTGATTAATTTCCAATTTGAATTATTACAACTTCTGACAGCAAAGAGACCGTGAAAGGTTTGGGCCCGATTTTGCAATGTTTTAAACTATTTCCATAAGTTTTTTTGTCAAATTGAGTTCATTGATATCATAGCATGCTAAATTTTAATGTTTCAATGTTGATTATTGTTTGCAGGTTCGAACTGTGCATTTTAGAGAAGTATTTTCCAGTTTTAAAATTTAAAACAAAGATCAATTTTATAAAGGATCTGGATATCATTTTTCATTCATCTTCCAAATATGAAAATTCATTTCTCTTCTAGTCTAATACATTTAGTGGATTCAAATCAAACTATTCAGACCCAAAATGCAATTTTGATTTCCAATTTCACACATTTCCAAAAGAGACAAAATTACATGTATTTCCTTCTCACACACATTTCTTCCTTTCAAACAGAGATTCCAAAACATTGATATAATCAATTTCAATTTAACAATGTAAATTTGGGAAAAAAATTTGCATTCATTCATTGATTTCCAAAGGAAATTTTACAACTTCTTTCTTTTATACCTTCCAAAATCATTTATTAATTACATAGCATAGATATTACATTTTCTTTCACATTCTTTCAAAGAAAAAACAAAGTCTGTCTCTTTTCATTTCACTTTACAAATTTCATAATCCATACAACATCTTTCCTTTTCCAAAACATTTATAGCTTCATCTACTTCAACGTGGGAAAGGTTACAAAAGAATTTATTTCACAAGGGACTATTAAACTGTCTTTCTCCTTTGCTCCAGAACAACAACATGCAAAGTTCCCTTTTTCTTCCAATTTGATCACAACAAAAGTGGGGGAAAGGCAATGCTCTCCACCCAACCAAGACATCCAATGAAGAGGATAATCCATCCTTCTTCATTGGCCCCCAAGCCCTAACCACAATGCAATAAGAAATGTATTTCAACTCATGGCAACAACATGCTTCCACAAACACACGTCATTCTTTCAACATGCACATTTCAAATTAAAAACACAGTCCAAATCAAAACAATAGTTTAGCAACTGCATTGAAACATTAAGACAGAACTCAGGCTTCATCATGCAAGCCAAAGGAGTAAGAACTATGGGGGAAGCTGCTTATGTCTCCCAATGGGAATTGGGTATCCACCTGTAATAAACCACCAATATAAATCATCTCACATATCCTTATGCCCCCCACAATCCCTCCTTATGTCCCCCACAAATTTCCTTATGCCCCCCATAAAGTAAGAAATGCAAGCTATTTCTTTCCATGGTGGATCCCAATCCCAAACTCCCTCCACAAGAATTATGATGCCACTAGCATTCCCTTATGCCCCCCACATAGATTCCCCATAGCCTTCTCCTACACCATTCCTATGGCAGTCTACCCAAACTAGCCCACAACAATAACAAACATTCCAACATTTACACATTCATAAAAAAAAATAAAGAGTCTTTCCAAAAGCCAAGCTCTTACCTCTCCATGATGGAGTTTGTTCCAAGTTCAAAACATTACGGTCCTTCCAATGCAAGCAATCCCAAAAATCAACTCAATACAAGCATGCAATAGTTCTCCTAAAACTTCTCCAAGCAAGAGCTCCCAAACAACAAAGGAAAATTCACCCCCAAGGAAGCATTCCAAAAGTTCAACAACCCAAAACAAAGCAAAGAGTTCAAATTTTATAGAAGAGGGAAGAGAAGAGGATGAGGTGGATCCATGTAGGATGCCACATCACACATCCTCAACTCCAACACAAAAGTCAAATTTCATACTCCAATGCACCATAAAGAGGTGGGTGAATAATATGACAAATAAACTTACACACTCCAAAAAGCCCACACCCCAAAGGACTGCAAATTTAAAACATGAAGAAAGTGCAATTAAAACATGCAACTTGATTTATAAAAATGTATTAAAAGGGTCTAAAATCAACCCTCCAACCATAGGTATGGTTGGTAAATAACATTAAGAGGTATGGGACAAGTTTTACTTGTCCCACAAGCCTCCAAAAAATAGCCTCCAAGGACAAATTCGAATTTCCAAGGAGGTGGAGTGTTTCATACTCCAAAATATGACTTACATAACTCTTACACATACTTACACACATTTAATAAAAAATCCAACAACTTCTATAATTACTTTCTTATATCCCAAATTTGATTGATTTATTTATTTTAACAATATGATTACTCACATTAATTCTCCACAATTAAAAGAATAATGAAAGGGGTAAATGCATCACAAAATAAACACATGCAAACAATAATAAAAGAAAAAACATAAATAAATACATAAAACCCCTTGGTCACATTCAAAGGTAATCCCCCCATGGGAATCCCTAACAAGAAAACAACACACACACACACAAAACATGTTGCCATGGTGACCTTGTTGAATTCATCTAGAATTCTAATGTGGTTGGTCTCCAATCCCCCAATGTTTGTTGTGATATTTTAACCTGCAAAACACAAATACCTCCTTCGGCCTTGTGGCCATATCAGAACATCCAACATGATATAAATATAATCACAAAATCATCTATACATATGAATCACAACAACATCAAGGAAATCAACAATATCACTTACAATTTATATCAACAACTATATCATCATCATATAATGTCCATTTTCTAGGTATACTCACAATATCCAAAATCACATGTCCGAACAACATTCAAAATATATCCCTATCAAATATTATATCATCATCTACATATGAAGTGGTATCTAATAATAAGCATGCATTATAACCAAATCAAGATTAACAATAATCCATGGTCCAACATCTAACATCATACTAAATCAAAACCATAATAATGTCCATAATGTAATCAACAGTATCAAGATCAATATCAAAAGGTGTCAAAGGGAAGTGGGCACTACACTCAGTGTTTATCACCTACAATAATTGGTATTAGAGCAGGCCCTTAAAAGTAGCCTAACAAGCTAGAGGGATATCTTTGGTGACAAGATGACACCTTCATCATTGGAGATAATTGAGGGTAATACCTTCTTGATAAGGAGATGGTTAGGTGAGAATGCGGACAAGATTAACAATTTGGTTGCAGCTCATGAAGAAGTAGTCAAGGTTTTAAAAAATCAACTTGACGAGGCCCAAGATGAGCTGAAGATTGAGAGGGAAGCATGTATTAAACATGAGGCTGAAAAAGAAGAAATAGTCAAAGCTTTAACTTCTCAACTTGAGGAGGCCAAAGCTGAATTAAAGATCAAAACAAAAAAATAGAGGATTTGAAGAAGGATTTAGGCACTATGACAAGAAAAATACTATCTTTTCAAGGAATTTCAAAATTTTTGAGTAATATGTTGAAAAAAAAAAAGGCTTATGGTGATAGGGCATGCCTAGGGTTCAATGAGGGCTCATTCAAATATGAAAATAAGGAAGAAGAATCAAGTCAAGGATCTAATGAAAGAAGGAAGCCAAAAAAGGTAGAGAGTTCAAGGATTCCACCTCATAATAGTTTCATGGTAATTTCTATAAATGTGGTGATTATGGACATAGGGCTAGTTTTTGTAGTCCTAAGGTTGAAAATAAGAATGAAAGATAAGGAAAATAACATTATGGAGGAAAGAAGGAAGAGGAATGTCAAGACAAGAGGGAGAAAATATAGGCCAAAGGTATGGAGCTGAATGTTATCATTGTAATGAGAAAGGACATCTTGCAAAGTATTGTGAGAAGGAACAATCAAACACAAGAAGGTATGTAAGGAAATTCAATAGATACTACTTTTCTTACAATGGATATGGACATAGGGCTTATGAGTGAAAATAAAGACAAGTGGAATGCTTAGGTGCCACATGGTAGGGCACATTACAAGGTTTTGTAATGCGGATTAGTTAAAGAAAGAGACTCAAAGACCTAAGCCACAAGCTCTGGTATATAAAAATAAGGATGAGGCTAGTCAAAGTGATAAAGAGGATTCCAATAGTGTGACTAAGAAAAAGGAGGGATCTACTGTGACAAAAGTTGAATTGTAAAAGGATGTATTAGTTAAGTTGCAAGAAGAGGGTTTGTGACCTTCTTAGGTCTCTCATCAAGCTCCTCCATAGTGACATATGCCTCTACTAGGATTCTTAGATGTGTATAGGTGCAAATGAAGCTTTGGAGTGAGGGGGAGCTGTCAGTGTCTTCTTCATTGTGTTGAGGTATGTTTCTTTAATTCATTCAATATGTTTGTGGTGTTCTTATTTGTTGGTCATGTTGTGTATGCCAAGTGTCATGTCTTGTTTTTCCTCAAAGCTAGTCTTGCATAGTTGACTGAGTTCTTGAGGTCTGAGTATGTTCTGTCAAGAAGAAATAACATGGTTGGGATAACTTGGTGTAAGGAGCATGTCAGTGTTCTTGAAATCTTGAAGTATGTGTTATATACTTTGTGTATATGCTTAATAGTATTGAAAGTGCATATGGTCTATGAAAATCTTGGTGTTAAAGTCTATGTCTTAGTGGTATTTATGAGTTGTAATGACATGTGAAAAGTGTGTGTAGTATTCCTTAATGTGTATGAATCTTTGGGGTGTCTTTGAAGTTGCAAAATCATAAGATAATTTTTTGTGCATATTGAACACTTCTTTGCTCTAAACTGTGTTTTCATAGTGGCAATGTGAGATATAGATGGAATGTGGTGCTTGAAGGTCAAGATGAAGGTATGACACTGATAAGGAATTTTGAAGAAATTATCTACAGGATGAAGTGCTACATGATAGCTATACGCGTCATGAAGTCATACAAGTGTCTAGATTGATGGAGACTTATGACAGAGTTAGGTCATTGACAGATACTAGTACGTCAATGACCTAAATGTTAGAGAATGAGTGTGTTCTACAATACTTGGAGTGAAGCACTATGGCATGAGCATTCACAGGTTGTGGATACTATGTTAGACAATGCCTAATAGGTGTCGAAATCATGTTTGACTAGCAGGTCTCATAAGGATAGGTGGATCAAGAATTTACTAGGATTGTATTGACTTCTTCTACAAGTAGGGGCTTATTGAATGTGATTGTGCAACCTCTTGGATATTAACCAAGGAAGATAGAGTGTTTTTATTTTGATGTCTTTCAAAGTTTATGTGCCTCAAATGAGCTAGCATTGAAGTCATTTGAGAAGTGAGGTGATTGATATGTTGACAAGTTCAAGGAACTATTTCAAGTTTCTATTCATTACGAAGGACTGAGTTCGAAGGTGCTAAGTGGTAGAGGTTACTTGTATTGATTACTCTAACAGTTGTTGATGCTTCAAAGAGGGCTTCAATGCTCATAACCTGGTCTTTATAGGAACCACAGTGAATAAGATTATTGTATTGAAAGTGATATTACATGCACAACCATGTATTTTGGGGATTATATCATGTTTGAACTGTGACTAGTGATAGGGGTAACACATCAAAATCTATGAGACAGTACAAGGATTTATTTATGAAAAAAGGTACAAATGTGATGAAGGTACTATGAAATATGTTAAATCTTAGGACCATAGGTCTCTTTATATGCTCACTGAGTTTGCTAAATGGTTGAGAATGTGTATCACTGGGTTGAGATTGTGATCATGGGTTAGAAATAGTGTACACAAGATGGTGATGACCTTTTTCCCATGACTTTGTGTTTCATGTTTGGTCATCAAGAAGTTCTGTATGAAAAATTACTTAAGTTGTACTATGGGTATTATAGTGACAACCTATAATGATCAAATTGGAAGGATAGCTCCTGCTACATGTATAATGGTATTTCTCGAGCATGTTGATAGCTATGTAAATAAATAGTAGGGAGTGTTTTCATGAGTCATGTTGTGTCATGGAAACCATTCACATGGCCTCCTTTTGGTCTTGGTGTAGATCAAGAATTTTGCGCTTGTTACCTGTCCAAGTTAATGTACCAAACTAAACACAAAAACCCTGAAAAACTCCAATGAAATCGATACCTGATGAAGATGTAGACGGATGAGGAAGCCGATGTAGACAAGACGGGCGCACACGAGCAATTTGCACAATAGCTCCGAATAACCTGCAAAACACCGATGCTTGACAGAAAAAGACCACGTTAAAAGATATTTAAGTGGACTGCCCAAGAAGCGGGTCCGGGAAGCGATGAGCTTCCTCGACGGATGTCAGTCCACGTTTTCAATAAAGAAAAGAAGCATACATGATAAAAGATATAAATAAAGACTAGATTTTCTGATTGCAGTAATAAAACAGAAATTGAACAGCAGACAGAAAGTACAGAAAATAGGGAACTACGAAATAATGCTGGATTTGTGTTACCTGTGACCTTTTACCTGTCTGCAGTGAAATCGGCGTCGACTGGGTATAATCGGCGGCGACTGATGTGATCGGCGTCGACTGGGACTGATCGGCGTCGACTGGATAAGATCAGTGTCCACTGAAGGCAGACTGACCAATCAGGGACTGTGCGATGAGATTCGGGGATTGGAAGGTGAATGTAGTCTGCAAGATGTGTCGAAGATGGAGAGACGCTGAAACAGAGTCACTAGATGATAGATGATGGTGTATGATGTTGATATGATACGGGCCGAGTAACGGTGCTCCTCTCAGGGATTGATTAGGACAGGATCTGCCCTAACTGAGACAATTGATGCTAAAAAAGATCTCTCTTTCTTGCAACCTGAATCTTTCTCGCTCTCTGTTCGTGCGTAAGTGCTTTCTTTCGCTCGTTCGTCTCTTTTTCGGTCCTTCGAACTGAGCCATGGACCTGCTTTTATAATCGGCGCCGCTCCTATAAAATCGGTGCCGACCAAATGGGTCGGCGCCGATCGCAGAGAAGACTCCCGAGATGGCCAAAAAATTGATCGATTCGAAAAAGACAAGACTTATCCCGACCACGGGAAATATCCCGCTTAGGGAAGATTTAAAAATGGATGTGATACATGGGTAGAATAAATTTGGGGTAGATAAGTGATTAAGATGCATGGGAAGAAGCGTAATTAAATATTTAATTATTTAATTACTCATGGGTAAGATGTGATGTGATGAATTAAATTTAGAGTAAGTGATTAAATCACAAATTGGATAACTATCCCAAGGGGATAGTTGGTGACGTGAACGTGCCCCAGGTTACCTAAAAAAACGAATGTGAGGGACACTAAATTGAGAAACCAATTTTAGGTGTCTACATTTTGCCCCTTTTTGTCAAGTAACTTGCGATAAGCAAGGTTATGAGACAAAAACAAGGAGATGGAAGAAGAGAAGAACTTGTGGTGATGTGATCCCCCTCAAACTAGGGATGGGATGGATGATAGAACAAACGATCCCGAGTTTGAAAGAGGTAGATGGAAGAATGCAGGATGCCCCAGTCGGATAGCTGGAGTAGAACTGACCATTGAGGACGCATAAAAAATAAACACAAGGGCAGCAACCTAAGGAACTCACATTGGTAGGGAAAACTAGCCGGTCTCCTCATGAGACGACGTTAGTGCCTACAGACCCATGAGTGTAAGGAGAACTGCAAAATAAAGTCAGCATCTAGAGAGAGACACATTGGTAGGGAGAACTAGACGGTCTCCTAAATCAGACGACGTTAGTGCCTACAGACCCGTTTAACTCTAAGCTGCCGAAAGATACGAGTGTCCCATGCAAAGGGAACAAACCCGAAATAGACGATGAAATCTAAAAGATGTGCCAAAAGGCAAGATTCAGCACACAACAATGATCAGATAGATGAGAAAGCCAAGTATCAACACTATGGCAAACAGACATGAAAAATCAGCGGCGATCAAACTAATCGGCGCCGACCAAATCAAGCGGCGTCGACCCAAAAAATTGGTGCCGACCAATCCAGGCGCATATAAATATGCGGACGGAAAACGTAAACGATTTATTTGCAACGTGACGATTGATTCAGAAAGAGATAGATTTTTGATTTGAACACAATGGAAGCCTCTGGGAGCGGACAGAAGCGCAGGAGGACACGACCTGGGGTAAGTGGTCATTCTGTTGAACCCACTTTGTCTTATTTATTTTTTTTTTTTGTTTGATTTTCCATGCGTATGGGAGGCCAGGGTCTGGTTTACGCCTGGCCTCGCAGTCGGCGCCGATTGGTATAATCGGCGTCGATTGGTTTGGATCGGCGTCGATTGGTAGTAATCGGCGCCGACTGGAATGAACGACGCCGATTTGACCGAATCGACGCCGATGGAAAGATTTTTAGCATTTCCTTCTTGTTTTGGATGTTATTGTTTTGGAAGATGAGATTTATGAAAATAAGAGACTAATTATGCTTTTGATGTCGTGGATGCAGGCACGAGAGGCTCTTCATATGAGGGATGCCATCCCTGAGCTATTAGAGACGATCCTTCCTAATGTGACAGATGCAGACTGGCAGCATTTAGAGCGAGCCGGGCTCGGGGGTTTCAGATATTACAGACGAGTGCCACGGGATGTGGAGCTCATGCAGGCATTAGTGCGACGGTGGGACAGCCACACGTGCACATTTTGGTTTAGGACGGGTGAGATGACTATCACCCATGAGGATGTATACAGGATCCTCCGATTACCGATTACGGGGGACCCGATTGAGATCACACCCCGAGAGCAGCAGCAGAGGGCCCTGGTGCGATTGTACAGAGACAAATCAGATGACTCGGAGATAGTATCTGGGGCAGTGAGGATAGCCTCACAGTACAGACAGGATAGCCCTCGGAGCAGGCGGATAGCCCTGATTTAGATGGCTATATCTTATTTTGCCTTGTCAGACTCAGGAGGTGGGAGATTCCCATTACTACTATTAGACTGCGTGTGCGACATCTTGCAGCACAGACAGGTTTTTGCCTTTGTTGATGCCCTGATAGCTCAGGTATATTATGAGCTATGGATGTACACCACTGGTCAGAGGACAGGGATCGATGTCAGCTTTGTGCTTCATTGCTGGGCATACGAGCATATAGCAGTGATCAGGCCATCCGGGCTTCCTTGGATGCCAGCAGCAGTGGGGGGTGTGGATTATGGATTTCGGAGATGGCGGGCTGACATGGCTGCAGGAGATACAGGTAGGTCGGCCGAGTGGTACTCTAAGCGTTTCAGGACGCTTACACCAGATCAGGTTATCTGGAGACCATATCGGGCATTTCCGATATGGGTTGGTCAAGACGCCCACTTGGTAGCATTGAGACGGAGTCGAGTGGTCAGGGGTCACAGACCAGATATGTGGGAGCGAGTCCCATTCATACGGATACTGAGGCAGTTTGGCCTAGTACAGACGAGTACCGGCCCACATACACGCCATATAGGCGGGATAGCAGAGAGACAAGATTTGCCGATTTTGATCCCGGCAAACTCACTGAGAGAGGCCCCACCCTCTACGGATAGCGATGATGACGCAGGGGTGGATGAGGGCTATGCAGCGTGGTATGACACAGAGCTTCCGCGACATCTCCCGCCCTCGATATATGCTGACGAGGAGGACATAGCTGCTACGCTGGACAGATTAGAGGGAGAGCCTGCCACACTAATACAGACACATCAGGTAGTTCTGGAGGAGATCAGGGCCTTGACAGAGGAGAGGGATGCCCTGATTGTGGAGAGAGACACCACCCGTCAGGAGCGTGATACAGCGATCCAGCAGAGGGATCACTACCTTCGGCACAGGGAGGCCCTTAGGGCCAAATACGGAGAGACTAGTGCCACATCAGAGTCTGGGACACAGGGCATGGCTCTAGGAGGGGCACCACCAGCAGCGCCAGCAGCACCAGTAGTACCTTTACGAGCACCGGGTATGGTGAGCCTGAGCACATACCAGTCTCTCCTTACTGAGGTGAGATATTATGAGGATTCTCTAGCGCAGCATGCCCCAGATGTGCCTCGGTACGGGGCGAGGAGGGAGAGCAGCGATGGCTACGGTGAGCGGAGCCTCAGGCGGAGGGAGCATTGGGAGAGATCGAGGTGGGCCGAGACCTCCAGTAGTAGGTGCTTCGAGCTCGATAGGCGGCGGTCAGGAGGGACAGCCGGGTGCAGAGGAGGGTGGAGGGGACAGTGTCCCTCCATGCTTTCGATTTCACCATATAGAGACTTGATAGATTGTGTATTTGTATAGTGATGTAGCCTCGATTAGAAGGCATTGTATAGATGGCTCGATTGGAAGCCACCCATTTTTTACAGACACATGTATATATATAGATTCATCATGTTATTGGTCATATGATTGTACTTCATGCCTTTTTGATTTTGATATACATGGATAGATGGATATAGATAGAGGATAAAATAGATGTGATTAGAGAGATATAGACTGATGGATGGTAGAAATAGATGTGATTAGATAGATTGATACATGATAGAAATAGATGTGATTGGATAGGTATAGACTGATAGATGATAGATGTGATGTGATTAGATAGATTGATTTAATTTTGATAGATAGATGTGATGTATCTTGGATAGATGGTCATAGCTTTTAAATATTTTGATGGATAGATATACAGATGTACTTGATGTATGGATTAGATAAAGATAGATGTAATGTACCTTAGATGTACGTATTTTTCGATATTTTGATGGATAGATAGATAAATGTGTTGGATATATGGATGTAATTGTAATGAGAAATGAATATAGATAGGAGTTTTGATAGATAAGAGGAATTTAGATAGAAGATAAATTTTGATGGAATTAACATGTGAAATGTCAATTTAACAGGGGTTGCAAGACAAAGAAATGGAGAATACTCCTTTCAAGAGTCAAAGATGAAAGTGGAAACAACCGTGACTTAGAAGAGAAGATACTCGGAGAAGAAGAAAAAATGATAAGTTGGACTTCCAACCGAACATAGATAAAATCCAGAAAGGGAACCAAAATACCACGCATACAAGGCCCTATATAAGGTTAAAATAAACCTGACACTAACTAGTCGCAAACCAAATCTAGGATAGAAACGGAAGGAAAAGTAAGTAAGTATCTTGTCGGAACTTACAAGGGACAGAATACATGTCCATATTGGGGAAATAGGATTCTCCATATGATCGACAAAACGTCCTAAATCTCAGCTTCATGACTTTGACAGATAAGCAAACTGATCAATGCAGGAAGTTTGCTTAATATGGAAAGACTGATCGATGCGGGAAGTCTTTCAGTGATGCTATAAACTGACTAGAAGGTCGATTAATTACAAGAATCCTTGAATGTATCTTTGAGAAACAGCCGTCCTTCAAGGGAGCGGTCTGTATTGTGAATTTAAATGATAGCCATCCTGCGAGGGTATGGTCTATATTTTTAGAATTTTGATTCACTTGGTAATATATGGATAGCTGTCCTTCGAGGGATCAGTCTATCTTTTGGATAGCATCTTTCTTCTTTTTTTTTTTTTCTTTTTTTTTTTTTTTGGAAACTCTTTGGAAGAAGCTGAGTTTAGACCTAGATAGATCAGATGGAGGGGGAAGAGAACATAGAAGAACATGCACTCATGCCCTGAATAGATCCGATTAAGATAAGTACTTGGGACAGATGAAATGGTGATTAAGGTATTCCTACCATGAGGAGGAACATATCCAAAAGAAACGTGCAATGAGTAGAGCCGCGATACTCATATTTAAGGTAAGCGAGGCAATAGGTGGAGAACCACACAATTTCAAATCACCACTAAAGTAGATGACTGGTCATTAGGACGGATGGAAGATCTGAGTTGCGACTAGATTTGTATAAGATAGATTTTAACAGTAGAAGGGCCGTAAATGCAAAGCATTAAGAGGTTCTGCTTCAGGGATACCATCCATGGAAGATAAACGATAAGCCCCAGACCCATATTTATGAGTGATAATGTAGGGGCCCATCCAGTTGGGAGCAAACTTACCACGTTGACTTCTTTCGAGTGTAGTGACATTTTGATTTTCCTTAAGAACAAGATCACCAATGTTGAAGTCACGATGTTGCAAGTGCTTGTTATAAGCACATTTGACACGCTCGAGATAGACCTGATGATGATCAAGAGCGTTAAGACGCCGCTCATCTAATAGTTCAAGTTGTGCTAGACGATTTTGACGATAATCCTCATCGGAGACAAATTCTCTGAGAGACACACGGAGAGATGGGATTTGGACCTCCAAAGGAAGGACAGCCTCAGACCCATAGACGAGAGAGAAGGGAGTAGCACCAGTAGGAGTACGAACGCTAGTCCGATAAGCCCAGAGAGCAAAAGGGATATGTAGATGCCAATCCCTACCAGCTCGACTAGTTACCTTTGCGAGGATATTACGCAAAGTTTTATTGGAAGCTTCGGCTTGACCATTAGCTTGAGGATAGTATGGAGAAGAAAAACTGAGCTTGATATTGAAAGAATTGCAGAGATTCTGCAGATCAGCGTTTTTGAAAGACTTAGCATTATCTGTGATGAGCTTGTGTGGAACGCCAAAGCGACAAATGATGTGTTGATAGACGAAATCAACTATGGGCTTATCCTTTGTTGAAGAAAGGGGGATAGCTTATACCCACTTAGTAAAGTACTCAGTGGCGGTAATGATAGAATGATGACGTTGTGAAGAACAAGGATTGATGAGACCAATAAGATCAAGACCCCACTGCGAAAAAGGCCACAAATCCGCCGCAGGTTGCAAAGCCTGACTAGGGATGTGCGTGAGATTGGAATGTTGCTGACACTTGACGCACTTCTTGGTGTATTCACAACAATCTCGATTAAGAGAAGGCCAATAATATCCCAAACGTAAGATGTGCTTGGCTACAGCTAAACCACTAAAATGTCCACCACAAATACCGTCATGGACCTCCTGAATAGCTTTAGATGATTCATGGGTTTTGAGGCATCGAAGCAAAATACCATCAAAGCCGCGTTTGTAAAGAAGGCCGCCTAGAATAGTATAGCGGTTGGCGCGTTGGACAAAAGATCTTCTACCATTGGAAGTCAGATCTGGAGGAAGCACCGAATGAGATAGATAATCAACGATCTGTTGATACCACTCATCCTGAGTATGGGTTGTGACAGCATTGATTGACGTTAGTTGCCCAAGATGAGATGGTTGATCTAATCGTTGCACAGCCACATAAAGACGCGAGTCTTCGGTAAAAGGCGGGATAAGGGAGGCTAAAGAGGCCATGGTATCTGCGAATCGATTTGTAGTACGAGGAATGTCTTGGATAGTGAAGTTATCGAAAGATTGGAGTTGGGCAAGAATGATGTCGCGATATTTCTGAAGAATATCATTCTTGCATTGATAGACACCCGTGACCTGGTTAATGATGAGTTCAGAATCACCAAAGATGTCAATATGACGAGCGCCGAGATTAATGGCATTTTGAAGACCTAAGACAAGAGCTTCGTACTCAGCCATATTATTGGTGCACTCAAAGTTTAATTTGTGTGCGACTGGGATAGGCGTACCCCAAGGAGGAATCATCACGAAACCCGCACCTCCCCCTTGCTGGCATTTGGATCCATCAAAGAAGAGTTTTACTTTAAATGGAGATAGACCAAAATCAATTTGTTGGATGTATTCATCGGGGAATTGAGCAAGGGGGTCACGAGTGTCCGGAAGAGGAGCATCAGCTAATTGATCTGCAATAACCTGACCCTTGATAGCCTTTTGCGGGATAAACTCGAGGTCAAACTCTGTCATGAGCATAAGCCAACGAGTGATACGATCATTGTGATAAGGTTTTGCATGAATTGTCTTAAGTGGATTGACACTTGTGACAATGTAAGTTTTATGATTAAGGAGATAATGACGAAGCTTAGAAGTTGCAAAGAAGAGAGCGCAACATAGTTTTTCAGCTTCGGAGTAGCGTGTCTCATACTCATGGAGGGTGTGACTGATGTAATAGACAGCTTGTTCTTTACCACAAGTGTCCCGATGCGAGATCATGGCTCCCAGAGCATGGTCAGTCACAGAGATATAAAGATAAAAAGGCTCCCCCTCGCGTGGAGGTGTAAGCACAGGTGGAGAAAGAAGATAAGCTTTGAGATCATCAAAGGCCTTTTGGCAATGCTCATCCCATTCGAAATGAACATTCTTACGGAGAAGATGGTGAAAAGGTTGACAACGATCCGACAATTGGGAGATAAAACGACGCACTGACTGAAGACGTCCTTGGAGACTGCGGAGTTGCTTTAAGTTAGACGGGGGAGGCATCTCAAGAATAGCTTTTATTTTTTTGGGGTCCACTTCAATACCCCTGATGGAAATGATAAAACCTAAAAGTTTACCAGTGAGAATGCCAAACACGCACTTAGCTGGATTTAGACGAAGACAAAAGCGGATAAGCCTCTCAAAGAGAGGTGTAAGGATGAAAAGATGATCCTGACAGCATTTGGACTTGCCGAGGAGGTCGTCAACATAATCCTCTACAGTTTTGTGTAAGAGGTCATGGAAGATGTATGTCATTGCTCGTTGATAGGTTGCCCCTGCGTTCTTAAGGCCAAAAGGCATGACACGATAGTAAAAGGTCCCCCAAGGGGTTATGAAGGAAGTCTTATGTTGGTCTTCTGGTGCGATGAGGATTTGATTATATCCAGAGAAACCATCCATAAGAGAAAGCATCTCATGACCCGCAGTTAAATCTACGAGTTGGTCGATATTAGGAAGAGGAAAATCATCCTTTGGATAGGCAAGATTAAGATCCCAGAATTCGGTACAAATTCGAATCTTCCCAGTAGCCTTAGTTACTGGTACTACATTAGACACCCATTGCGGATAATCGATGGGTTGGATGAAGCTAGCCGAGAGCAAGCGTTGTAATTCTTCTTTAACAAGAAGGGCTACTCTAGGGTGCATTTTACGCAATTTTTTCTTGACTGGTTTGATGTTGGGAAGGGTAACGATATTGTGGACCACAATATCGGGATCGAGCCCTGGCATATCCTCATATGACCAAGCAAAGGCTTGACGATGTTTGGAGAGAAAAGCGGTAAAGTCCCCTAATTCCTGTGGATTAAGGGATTGGCCAACCTTAATGATGCGAGGGTCTTCAGAAGTCCCTATATTAAGGTCGATAGTGGCTTCGTTAAGAAGGGTAGATGTGTCAGAAGGAATAGTCTTGGGAAGATATGAATCCTCTGCCCCTAGATAGGTGAGGACAGAATCATCATCCACACAGTGGATAGTGTTGATAGTAGGAGAGTCGTCTCCAACCATTTCAGGGAAGATTAATGGTATAGAAGCGGACCGATTGTTAGTCTCATAGACCAACGGCCCTAAGGAAATGGTATTGATCAAAAAAAAAAGTTAGGAGGGATGGAAATGTCGTCATCCACATCAAGTGATGCTTCTGACTTGGTGGGAGAAGATGGTTCTTCAGTAGGAAGAGACTCATCAAGAATAGTGACAGTGGCCTTTGAAAGAGGTTTGAATCCTAACCCAAATTTCTGATGTGGCATGAGAGTAGGAATGGATTTGAGGTCATGTATACCTTGTTCATATTTTCCAAGGCCAAAACCTTTCCACGCGCATCGATGTAGATAAGTCTTTGCAAACGTGAGATTCTGTAGGTGATCAAACCCTGTTAGGTAAGGTTTGGCTCTAGGAGGAGAATCCGGGCGATGATGAGGCGTATCAAGACCACCGTAGATGAAATTGGTCTGTTGATTGGGCAGACCAATGGTGACGATGCGACCGAGACCTGGTTGATATTCAGGTTGTTTGTCTGGTCTACCATACTCATTAGGTTTGAGATGGGCATCGAAAGAAAAGAGAGGAAGCTCTCCTAGTGAGAAACGCTGCAATGTCTCTTCCAGATTTTGTAAATCCGGTAGTTTGGTTGCAGGTATGGAAGAAGATGAGGCCCCATCTGGAGAAGATGTATTTTCTTTTAAAGGGGCGGACCTAATGGTCATGTCGCATTGTGTAGAAGGAAAAGGATCTCTTGGATGGGTGTATATTTTTCCCTCATATTGATATTTTAGGCATCGATGGAGGGTGAATGGGACACAATACATTGCGCGAATCCAGGAGCGTCTGAGGATCATGTTATAGTGGAATTTTCCTTCGACAATATAGAAGAGTTCATGGAGCAGCTTCTTACCTACTCGGATGGGTAAGACCACAGTTCCTAGAGTGACTGCTAGCTGATCGTTAAATGATCGAAGGGTGAAAGGCGGAGGTGACACCACATTCTTTGGTAACTTAAGTTGTTCGAATGTGTGGGAGGAGATGACGTTGAGAGCAGCTCCACTATTGATCATGACACGTTTTAGGGTAGTGTTATTGATTTGGACTGTGATGAAGAGGGGAGCCTCCAAATCCTCTGAAGAAAGATGAGGAATTTCTGAATCCTCAAAAGAAATGGCAGTTGATGGACCATTCAGTCCAACAACCAACTCGAAAGGGCTGGGGCTCATCAGAATTTACTGCGATGCGACGCAGATTATCGATTAGAGCCTGGCGATGTTGCGGAGAGGATTGGATGAGGTCAAAAAGGGACATTTTGACCGGAGCTTGGGTGAGTTGCTTCATGACACTCTCCTCAACAGATACGGGAACTTGAGCCCGAGGTGCAGCACGAATAGAGACCCTAGGTCGTGGGGCCGATGAGGAAGGAGAAACGCCTTCAGGGGCTGCAGAAATGACCACCCGTGGGCGAGATGCTGAAGATGAAGATGGGTTATCATAATGTTTGGTTCTAGTGGCGATATGAATTGTGTCAATTTGTGAAGGTGGAAGATCAGGCGGCGTGGAACCACTAGAGGTCTGAGTGGATGGTTGAGGTTTGGATGGGGCTAAGGTGACAGGAGGTACTTGTTCCTCCTCCTCCAGCAAAAGGTCACTTTCTTCCAGAAGGTTCTTGATAACGGCTTGGAGAGCTTTACATCCCTCAGTATCATGACCCAGAGTACGGTGGTAGGCACAAATCAAATCAGAGTTAAACCAAGCAGGTTTCACTCCTTTCGGGTTATATGGTTTAATCGGAGGAAGGGTTATAGATGAAGATTGGATAAGTTGATGAAGGATTTCGGTGTAAAATCCGGTAGACGAAGATGAGGATGGAGATGATGAGGATGGTTCTTTTACATTAACCGACTGCCGAGGTAAAAGAACTTGCATGTTAGGTTTAACAGTCTTACTAGGGATCCTCTTATTTGTTTGGACATTTGGAGGAGCAGTCTTGGGTGCTTGGGATGGGAGTAAATGAGACATGATTGACTTTGGTGGAGGGGGAGCCCCTAAGATAGATTTTGAGGAGGATGGAGATGTGACAGATTTTGTGGTCTTTGGAGACAAAGAGGATTGCTTAGTCGGATTTACGGATGATTTAGATAATGTTGATTTAGATGAGGAAGAAGTCCTCAAGGTAGGTGTAATAGGAGGAATATAGGGTGCTTTGGTTTTTGGTAACGAAGATGAGGATCTTGATAGAAGAGGTGCCGTCTGTTTAGTAGGTAAGTCTACTTTTAGGGGTATTGATGAAGAATGTGTTGTGGAAGAAGATGATGGCTTTGATGGATGTGTAGAAGAAGACACCTTTTCAGCGGACAAATCCAATCGTTTATGAGGCGTGGAGAGAGATTTTTGTGGAAGAGCACCAAGAGTTTTGATGGTCCGAAATATGGGCTTTCCCTTTTCAGGGACGGTGACAACTTCCACGGCATAAGGTGACTGTAACCTTTTTGGAGGAAGCAAGTGGGATGGTACTGATGGTGTAGTGTTAGATTTTGGTTGTCGCAATTTAGGTTGAGGAATCGAGTGTGCAGGCGTTGGTGCTACTTCTTTTGATTTTTCCTGAATAGGTGAAGTAACATTGGTGATGGAAGAAGGGAGTGATGAAGAAGGAGTGCCTTGCGGAGGGAGAAATTCTGATGTAGTAGGAAAAGAGATAGGAAGGGTTAAGATCGAAGACACTTCCATCGAATTTGGCACAATTATGGGTACATTCACCAAAGGCATAGTTGCGGCGGGAATGGGAGCAACGGAAGTAGATGTGTCCATAGTGGAAACTCGGAGGGATGTGATTGCCTCGAGCATTGAAAGAATGTCTGATGATGAGACAGATGAGGATGACACTGTCTCGGGTATAGATGGAAGGTCAGACAAAGGAGCGGAGAGAGATAACTCTGTGCTTGGTAATGTAGGGATATTCAAAGATGGACTATCTGAAGATATTGGAACTCCCGTGATTGATGAAGAGGAAGGAGGTTCTGATTCGATTGATGTGTTTGCAGATGATGTGGTTTCAGAAGAAGAGTCCTCGGTAGAGATGAAATTGATAGTGTGGGTGTTAGGTTTTTGAGATTCTGAAGAATTATGATTTGGGGCATGATTGGGAAAGGGTTGTTTAAAAACATCAAGCGCCTGATTCGGGGGAGCATTTGGGTTGTCCAGAATGAGCTCGCCTTTATCGATGAATTTCTGGACAAGATTTTTGAAAGTCTGACATCGTTCAATGTCATGACCTTTGGTTCGATGATAATGGCAGAAATCGTTTTCCCTATACCAGAAAGGACGTTCTCGACTTTCATCAATATCCCTAATGGGTGGAAGTTCGATCATGCGAACTTCCAACATTTTTTCTAAGATAGAGGCATATGATTCCCCCAAGGGAGCGAAGGATCGTGATGATGAAGCCCCTTTCCGAGAAGATGAGGAATCTCTTCGTGGTGGTTGATTAGGAGTACTATCGGTTCTTGATGTTTTTAACACGATAGCATTTGTGGACCCTTGATTCTTATCTTTAGAGGGGGAAGAATTTGGTTTGGTGAAGCGAGAGAAATCTGGTTTAGATTTGGAGCGAAGTTTTAGCTTCCCTTGTTCAATGGCGCGAGATTCAAGTTTGCGTGCCATCGTAAAGGCCTCTTCAAAGGTATGGAAAGTTTGGATCCTTAGAGTGGAAGAAATGTGATTAGCACAAGATTGGGTGAACAACTCGATCTGTTGGGATTGAGGAAGGGAGAAAGACAATTGGTTGATTATCCCTCTCCAACGAGCGACAAAGTCTGCTATAGACTCATCGTCGAATTGGCGAATGTTGTAAAGATCTGTAATTGAGATCTTATGGGCAATATTTATTGAAAAGTTTTCAACAAACATCTGAGCCAATTGAGAGAAAGAAAATAAGGAATGTTGAGGAATATTATTATACCAGTCCAAAGCGGGACCCGCTAGAGACATAGGAAAGGTACGGAGCATGAGTTCCTGGTCCTGGACGATAAGGTAGCAAGCATGTTTGAATGCTCGCAGATGTTGTTGGGGGTCTTCCCGGCTATGAAATTTTGAGAATTTGGGAAGTTCCCATTGGGGAGGATAAGGCTTAAAAGCCACCGAAGGATGAATGGGTTCATTACACACCTCTTCAAAGGAATATGAAGGACGAGCTCCTTTGGTGGAGGCTTCCAAGTTTGCGATTTTCTTGAAGAGAAGTTGAACCACATCAGATTGAGGAGTAGGCACATTGGTATGTCCTACATAAGGAGCAAGTGATGGATGTTGTTGAGGTGTCGATGGGGGATTGATCTGTTGATTGGTGGGATGGTAAGAGGAATAACCAGGTGTTTTGGGTGACGCCTGGTGAGGTATTTGTTGTGAGGTAGCTTGCGTATAGGCAGGCTGTGAGATAATAAGGGATTGGGAAAATGAGGGTTGGAAGACGGATGGAGCCTGTGATTGATGGACTCCCATGTTTGTTGATTGGATAGGGACAGATTGAGGGACGTGAGTACCGACTTGATTGGTCATGTTGGGGAACAAGACCTGAAAGGGGGCCTTCTACCGCCGGATTTGGTACCAAGGGTGCCGATACTAGGGGATGGGCGAAGGTCACAGTTGCTGGAATATTGGAAGAAAGATTCACCGGTGGACGAGAAGTAGGAACCAACTGACTAGCCGGATGGGGTTGGCTCATGAATAGGTACTGACCTTGAGACACAATAGAGGGCATAGATGAATTA
This sequence comes from Taxus chinensis, assembly GCA_019776745.2. Lineage (NCBI taxonomy): Eukaryota > Viridiplantae > Streptophyta > Pinopsida > Cupressales > Taxaceae > Taxus > Taxus chinensis. Next base: position 80,633,099 of record CM034150.1, on the reverse strand, counting down.
ACAGCGATATGCGGGTGCACAGACGCACTCGTTATCGCCAAGGCAGAAGACCTCTCAAAGGTAGGTTGAGGAATATTCGAGGTAACTGCAGTGTTAGGGATAGGTAAGACTAATTGAGAACTAGTCGACATGGTAGGTGGAAGAGAAAAAAGAGGCACAAGAGCCTCCCCCTTTTCCGTGGCTCGAGGCAGGAGAGAGGATGAAAACTGTTCTACAATAGGCCTGGGATGGACCACGAGGATAATCGTACACTTGTTGGATTGGTGGTCCTTGATCAGATATTCGAATGGACTTGTGTACTAGGTAGTCCATGAGGGCTACCGGATTGCGATCAAGGAGAGCCTGAAATTCAGGATCCCCGCGAGGAATAGACTCTGAGTCAGAAGATATTTCTGATGGACTAGGAGAAGCTGGACGTGATGGGATTGTTTTGGCTTGATGGAAAGGATTATACGACCATGAGGGGGAACCAACTAACAGTGGTTCCGAGGAAGATTGGAGGGGTGCCGAAAACATCCACGCTGGTGGTGATTTCGGAGGAAGAAGGAACCTGTTGGGCCATTTTCCTAGATTGTGACCGGGTGATGACCGTCATAAGCAAGCAAGAAAGAAGATTGTCCTAGCTAATGCACAAACAATTCAAGCAGCGCAAGTGATTATCTCCTTTAAATTTTGATGCTTTTAAGAAAAGAAAAATGTTAGGGAAGGCTTTTTAGAACAGGAACTACTCAGATAGCCAAACTAATGATGGTTTGGGTAATGTTTGGTGAGGAGTCCCGAAGGCACTTCAGTAAAAGACCGGTACGTGGCTTGATATAGGGGCCTACCCCCCACACTTCACACACCGCTGCGATAAGGGAGTCGGGTGCTTTGCCAATATATACCAAAATCTTCCGTGAATTTATAGCGCGGCCCGAGTACCGCGTAGGCTTTTCCTCTTGGATATCACTTCCAAGTAGGCGAGGCCAGGGAAGGAGTTTTGTTTAGATGCTTTATACCTAGTGATTTTGGCTTTGTGTGCAAGGGTGAAAAATAAAAATCAAATAGTGTCACTACCGATTTTGATCAATTTTCCAACCTAATTAAAACTAGATGAAAAAGCATGCAGCAATGACAAAGAAAAGGTTCTTTTTAAGCACTTAAAAACGAAGTGTTTGATTTCAATGAAGACAAGTCAAACAAGTTCTTTCCCAAATGCGATTAAGTTCCTTTTAAGCACCAAAAACTGAAGTGTTTGGATGTGATAGACAACCAACAAAGAAATCTTAAAAAGGAGAAAACACCGAAAAAGAGGAATACCTGTAGGTTTAGCTCTCCAAGGTGTGTGGACTTCAAAAAGCGCGTTGTTGAGCTCTTCCCCTCGAACAATCCCACGAACAAGCAAAGTACTCCGCAAGAAAAGGTCAAGCAAACAGCAAACAAGATCCGGAAAGATATATCCAGATAATGGTGAAACGAAAAATTTCTATTTTAAGAAAATAGAAAAATTTCCAGATAATGATTTCGCCTAAAAAGCAAGATTGAAATGACGAACAGAAATGCTCAAATAGGTCTGATAGAAATCAGTGAAGAAAAGGAATAAAGTTGAAAACTAAAAAAGAAATGAACTTACCAATAAGGGACTTTGGTTGGGTCCCACTGGGCGTGCCAGAATGTAGATCAAGAATTTTGCGCTTGTTACCTGTGCCAAGTTAATGTACCAAACTAAACACAAAAACCCTGAAAAACTCCAATGAAATAGATACCTGATGAAGATGTAGACGGATGAGGAAGCCGATGTAGACAAGACAGGCGCACACGAGCAACTCGCACAATAGATTCGAGTAACCTGCAAAACACCGGTGCTTGACAGAAAAAGATGGCGTTAGAAGATATATAGGTGGACTGCCCGAGAAGCGGGTCCGGGAAGCGATAAGCTTCCTTGGTGGATGTCAGTCCACGTTTTCAATAAAGAAAAGAAGCATACATGATAAAAGATGTAAATAAAGACTAGATTTTCTGATTGCAGTAATAAAACAGAAACTGAACAGCAGACAGAAAGTACAGAAAACAGGGAACTGCGAAATGATGCTGGATTTGTGTTACCTGTGACCTTTTACCTGTCTGCAGTGAAATCGGCGTCGACTGGGTATAATCAGCGGCGACTGATGTGATCGGCGTTGACTGGGACTGATCGGCGTCGACTGGATAAGATCAGTGTTAACTGAAGGCAGACTGACCAATCCGGGACTGTGCGATGAGATTCGTGGATTGGACGGTGAATGTAGTCTGCTGGATGTGCCGAAGATGGAGAGACGCTGGAACAGAGTCACCAGATGATAGATGGTGGTGTATGATGTTGATATGTTACGGGCAGAGTAACGGTGTTCCTCTCAGGGATTGATTAAGACAGGATCTGCCCTAACTGAGACAATTGATGCTAAAAAAGATCTCTCCTTCTTGCAACCTGTATCTTTCTCACTCTCTGTTCGTGTGTAAGTGCTTTCTTTCGCTCGTTAGTCTCTTTTTCGGTCCTTCGAACTGAGCTATGGACCTGCTTTTATAATCGGCGCCGCTCCTAGAAAATCGGCGCCGACCATATGGGTCAGCGCCGATCGCGGAGAAGACCCCCCGAGATGGCTAAAAATGATCGATTCGAGAAAGACAAGACTTATCCCGACCACGGGAAATATCCCGCTTAGGGAAGATTAAAAATGGATGCGATGCATAGATAGAATAAATTTGGGGTGGATAAGTGATTAAGATGCATGGGAAGAAGCGTAATTAAATATTTAATATTTAATTACTCATGGGTAAGATGTGATGTGATGAATTAAATTTAGAGTAAGTGATTAAATCACAAATTGGAAAACTATCCCAAGGGGATAGTTGGTGACGCGAACATGCCCCAGGTTACCTAAGCAGGTAAACGAATATGAGGGACACTAAATTGGATAACCAATTTTAAGTGTCTACACTTGGTCTGTATTCATTACTAGTGGTGTTGTGTGTCAAAAGTAACTCAAATGGAAATGAGGTATGTATGATCATACTTTACATCCTTGAGGTATTGATGAAACCTGGTCTAACAATCCGTGTCATTTAAAAATGATATAAGAGGTGATGTTTGTGCAAATAAAGGAAAATCTAAGTCTGAGCCTATGTGATATTTGTTATCATGCTTGTTATATTGATCCAAAATTTGTGTATGGTAGTTTGAAGGCTCATCTTTTAATATATTCTGAGATCTCTATCAATATCCTATCTTTCCCGATTTTTTGATGAGAAGTGTGAATGGCTTGTGTAATACATTTTCTGATTTAAAAATTCCAAATTTTTCTGAGGATTCAAAGTCTCTTGGTCTAGGTGTGAGTCAAACAAGTTATTTTTAGTTATCAAGATTGGATTATGTGTCTCTATGTCATGTGCCAAGTGGCTCAAAGGAAATTCAAGCTTCATATAAAATATTTGAAATGACATGAGTCATCTAATGGTGACTGTGTCATTAAGTTATATACTGTAAGCCATGGTAGTTATTTGCATCCACAAAAGTAACACTTTACAATGGACATGAGGAATGAATATCATATCTATTGCATAAGGTTGAAAGGGTTTATTGATATAAATGGAAAGATTTCAATTTATGTTGTTGAGACATAATGAAGAGCTTCAATGCAATAATAGGTCATCTTATGCTACAATGGAGTGTGTTTCCCTGGAGAATAATGAGTAGCATATTTTGCAGTTGGATGAGTTAAGTCTATGCATGAATAGAACTAGGACTACATGTGTATCAATAAGATGATCCTTATGTTCAAAAGTGATCAAGAAATCAAGGAATAAAGCAAAAAAGGTCTGTGCTAGAAAATTTGAATAAGATACTAGTATGATAAGGCGTCTACAAGAATTCCAGGTTTGAGAAGTGTCTTAGAGGTAGGGGAGAGCATGTTTGTTCTTCTTGAAGGTTCTCAGTATAACTTATGAGCTTAAAGAGTATTGTTGATGATAACATTGATGATTCCAAGGATATTAAGGTATGATATTGATGTTCCTCTCTTTAGTCCATTGAATTTTTACTCTTGAATTCATATTCTCAGTCAATAATGACTATCAAGAACTATGAAAGAGCTTCAGGACTGAGAAATATTGTTCAAGATGTTTCCAAGCCAAGATGACAAGGTAGGTTTCTCAAATTTGTGCCTATGGGCTAAATATGATGGATTTAAACCTAGGGGGAGTGTTGGTTTGACAAATCAAGGTATGTATAACATATTATAACGTGTCAAAGTTGGCTCTAAAAGCACTAAAAGTTTTGTTTTGGGCTCTTATTTCTAGTAAGGTATGGAAAGCAAGAATGTGAATGAAATTGCTAAAATCTAAGCCTAGACAAGGTGGTGAATGGTCAAGAAATATGGAGTGATGTTGTTATGCTCATTCTTAAAATTGTTGGCATGTCTATGGTGTATATGCTTCATATAATTCTCAGCTATAATGTTTTCATGAAGGCTAAAAACTACTTTTGCATGCCTAAATAGTGGAGGATGATGTTTTTTCTCCAAAAAGGTAAAATTATGCTCCCTTCATGATTACTGAACATGCCCAGATGTTGTAAATGATTTTCCTAGGGTGAGTATGGTGGTTACTTGCTTGAAATGAAGACAAAAATTAGATTTTGTGCAAAATTCAAGGTCAGAGCTAGTTTGAGGCCTTTTCTTGATCAGCAGGGTTCATTTTACGAAGCCCCTAGTAAATTTGAGGTTGGAAAATCCCCAGCATAAAGAAGATGGAAAATTCACTGTTACTTTGGTTGATGGTCATGCATTTAGGTTCGGTGTTGATCTAGTTGATATCCATTGATTGATAAGCCTTCCATTTAAAGATTCCCCCATAGTAACAACCAAATGAACCATGATTGAAGATGATAAGATTTACCTCAAATATTCTTTTGGTTTCCATGTTGATTGTACGTGTAATGTGATTTCATTTGAGAGATATTTATTTTGATATTAATTCAAATTGTGATTAATTCAACATCCAATGACTTTTTTTGCAGCTCATGTCAACAAATCAAGATGGGGAGTAGATACACAAGGAATTGCACACCACTTTATTGCTTCCATGATTTATTTTTGTAAGCCAAAATTGTTCTGTAGGGTTGAAAAACTAATATTCTAAATTGGGCTATTTCATACATTCTTGCATCGATCGGAAAGAGAAAATTTTATTGGTGAACATTTTTGCCTAATAAGATAAAAGCTGGCATTACAAATGTTGAAGTTGAGTAAAACCTAGTTATTCATTCCACTAACTATCTCCTTAGTCTTTATTACGAGGCATATTATAATTTAAAAGGTGAACTAGCTCCCACTTGTATGAGAAAAAAAATTAAGCAATTGTCAATTCCTATTGAAGAAAAACAGATTAATAGTTTATATTTTGATGTTAGTAAGGTTATTGTCTTGATTTTTCACTTATGTGACAAATATTCTTCTCTCTACTAACATTATGTACTTCTGTTTGCATCTTTACCGTATGCAGAGAATACTTTTGGAGTCCCTTCCATGAAAAAAGAAACATCAAGAGGAAGAGGCCAATAACATGCTGATGCATCAATATATTCCTTATCTAAAATGGAATCTCACTCATCACCTAGCCCTCAAGCGTTTGCATTAGTTAAACGATCGAGACTTAATACCCTTAACATTCAATATAGGTTTTTTTAACACTTACCATTTAGTATTTAATATTTATCATTTACCATATTGATTTGACATGCAGATGTTGCAGGGACTTTGGACTATCCCAGTGCTTTTCAACAAGCATCACCCACTCACTTAGTCCAATCGCATGCATTTGTCGATGCTCAACCGCAGCAAATGCAACACCCTGCTCCACCATACCTATCACCCAAAAGTCCAATATAATTAATTCAAAAAAATTCATGTCTGCCTCCGTTGTAGCCACACGTTGCCCCTTTATAAGGTATAACTTGTTGCTTGTGTGTACTTTTTAACAGTATTTTATATAAGTTGGTAACAATTTTGTTCTTGGACTTTACAGTACATTGCAGTCCTTCGCCGTCTATTCAAACAATGCCACCGCCACATCCTTTATCAACAAAATCATTATGATTCAAAATTCCCACAAGAGGTTTAGGTAAAAAAACCATTGGTAAACACATGATGTCAATTCCAGCCCCTAGTGGGAAAATCACTTTTAAATGAAATAAATTTAGATGAAGATTATATGGGCATTGATATCAATGACCCAACATGTTTTTTTAACACATGTGATATGATTCAAGGCTCGCGGGTATATTTCCATTTGGATGTACTCTATTTAACATTGTTACATATCAATTTCTCATATCTTTTTAATTTTTATCACATACAATTTTAATATTAATATATTTTATCACAAATAGGATCAGTGTACCCAAAGGAAAAAAGAGGCAATAGACATTGCTTGAACCGAAATCCCCCACACGTCTCCATTTACAACATCCTCTTTAGATACATATAGTGAATAGTTGACATTATTTCCTTTGGAGGGATTGATTGGTTATGATTGTGAAGCCCATATCAAAGAGTTTATTATGCCTCATATAAGTCAGCTCATAGAATGGGAGTAGGGCTAACATATTAATCAACGAGATAAATAATCATTATTACAACCATTGGCAAAGGGAAATTTTATATGCTGCAGTCCAAAATCTGTTAGGATAAATTTTATTATCCTATTATTAATTATGCATAGTAGGATTATTTAATTAATTTTATTAATTAAATAATTAATGATTAAATTGTTATATGGTTAAACAACCATATTTGTCTGTTTGCACATTGTTATATTGTTATAAACAATATATTTGTCTTTATGTAATTTTGCTTCCTGGATGTTATTGGAAGCTTGTGAAATCTGGTTTTTGGTTGCACCTGTGCAACTCATTTTCCCAGATGTATTTGGCTGTGCAATATCTATAAATATTGTAGCCCATTCTCTGTAATTTTTTACTGATTGAGATTAATAAAATATCACAGGCTTCCGTCCCTGTTTCTCAATCTACATTTGGTACCAGAGCGAAATTCTGGCCCTGTGAAGGTGTGGAAGAGAGAGCAGCAGAGAAAGAGGAGATTGGAAACGTATTTGCAGCATTTGAGAGCCTGTGCAGCCTCGTGCAAACTCCCAGCCCCATCCCTGCCTCCCCCACATCAGCCTGTTCCTTCCAGGTACTTGGAAGGCAAATTTTTTTTTGCACTGGTGCACTCAGCACCAGGCAAAAATTGCTACAGGTATTGAATTTAAAAAAATAAAAATAAAAATTTCCCCAATCAGGGTTTTGATTTTACTGCATTTAGAGGTATATTTTGTTTTGGAGGATTGCTTTGCTGTGTATATGCACCTGCAGTGAACAAACAAAGCAAAGAAAATAAAAAAAAAGAAGAAAGAGGCGCCCAAGCTGGAAAATATACAGTGGGAGGTGAAAAAAAAAGAGTTTTTTTGAGCATATGCGCCCATTCTCAGTCCCTGCGCGGCCTGCATCAAGGAAGTGTTGTTTTTGGAGCTAAGAAATGCCTTTGCTGTCTCACACGGCCTGCTGGACGTCCGCATCCACCTGCACACAAAAGAAAACAATAAAAAGTGCGGCCAAGCATGTAAAAATCCGCGCCCAGCAAAAATAGCAAGTAAATGAAGGCAAACAACAGCAAAAACGTGCCATTTCTGTCTCCCACGGCCTGTCCAAAGGAAGACAACAGCAAAAACGCAGCCAAAGCAAACAAAACGCACCATTTTTAATCTTCCACGGCCTGTACAAAGGCCAGCAACAAAAAAACGCGCCCAGGCATTGAAAACACGCGCCCAGGCAAGGAAAAATGCGGCCAGGGCAATAAGAAACAGCAGAAAAGGAGAAAAACGCGCCCCAAAGGAGAAAAACGCGCCCCAACACAAAAAACGTGGCCTGGGAAGGAGAAATTGCGGCCTGAGCAAAGAAATAAAGTCTCAGATCCGTTTTTTGGGCAAATAGAACCCTAAAAACGCCCCTTCACCAGCATGCGCCACGTGGCATTCTTTTTTCAAGAGGTAAGTCAATTTATTTGACATTAAATACAAATTTCTTCCATTCATAGTCCAAGCGCCCCAAGTGGCCAAGTTGGTTAGTGCATGTGCCTTAGGAGTGAGAGGTTTGAGGATCAAATCCCACAAAAAAAACACTCAAAAACTCTCCTTTTGCATCTGGCGGAAATTTTGGCAGAACTGCTAAATTTAGCAGCTTTTTTGAATTTAGTTATAACTAACTAAATTTAGCGGAGAATCCCTAATTTAGGGTAAAAATTTTTTTTCTCCCATTTGGTCTGTTTTCTCATTCCAGACATTTTTTGCAAAAGGAGACCCACCTAAAAATTGCATTTTCAGCTATTTTTTTGCAATTTTTAGCATTTAGGGCTCAGGAGGTCACCAAGACCCCAAAACTGAAATTTTTTGCCTGTTATTCAAATTGTACTATATATTGTACTAATTTGCAGGTTGCCATAGTCAACTACAAAACTTTGTAACTGCTAAGAAACTGGCAGAATTGTAATAAAAAAAGTAAAATTGGTTCTGTAACACTCACGAGATCCTAGATCTCATTCGCAGCGTTCGGTATATACAGTGCCTCTGGGAAGCGCTTACGGGTAAAGCCGTCGCGACTACTACTGCACTTAACGCCTAATATAGCTGCAACAACGTCGTCTGGGCATCGTCCCTATAAATCGACGGGGAGTAATAAGGTCACAGTGCACACACTATGAACCATCCCATCCGTCTGTGAACGATTGTAAGACATAAATCCAGACTGAGAAATTATCCGAGTATATAGCGAAGTTACGCGCGCGTATGAGGATATTTCTTTGAGCCGGTGTCAATAATCACACAAACCCCATCAGTACTGTCTTGGTACCACGTATCGAATTCTTTCACGTATGTTAACGCCTCTTTCACGTACCGCCGAGTATATAGAAAGGGCGAGCTTCTTCCACATACCGACGGGTATATCGGAAGGGCGCGTATATAGAAAGGTTCGGTATATCGGACTGACGGTATATAGATTGGGAGACCTTATACCTAGAGTGATAAGAGCCAAACCCTGTCAGTGATCTCTGCAAAATGAGCACCAATGCCCCCAAATTTTTTCTTCCGGATTCACAATTGCTCAGAGGAAGCAACTATGCGGCTTGGAAGACAAAAATCAAGACACAGCTTGAGTTTGAAGAAATCTGGCCTGTTGTGACTGGTACTCTAACCACATCACCAACAGATGCAATACAACAACGAAAATTTGATAGAGCAGATCAGAAAGCAAAGCTCATCATCTTGTTTGGAGTATCCGACGATGTGCAAGTCCACATTCGAGATGCTACATCAGCAAAAGAAGCTTGGGATAAACTGAGCACAATATATGAGGCCAAGAACAAGAATGTCATACTCAATTTGCAGAGTCAGTTACATACGTTGAAATTCAAACAGAATGAGAAAATTGAAGCCTTCCTAAGAAGAGTTGCATAGTTGAGGGCTTCACTTCTAGCCCTAGGAGAAGAGGTCAAAGATGAGTCTCTTGTTCCCATTGTTCTGAGAGCTCTCCCTTCTTCTTACCGAATTTTTGTCACAACTCTAAACTTGTCAGATACAACAATTAGTTTTGACAAGTTAGTAAACCTACTGCAACAAGAGGAAGCAATGCACAACAAGGATGATGAAGAGGAGCAGGCACTGTCTTCACATCAAAAATGGAAAGGAAAAGGTAAAGGAAAACCTAAATCCTATCAGAAGTCCCCTCATCAAAATCAGTATCATGGGGACAATCAACAGAAGAAGCAATTTCCAATTTGCAAAAGAGCACATGACTTACAAGATTGTTGGTTTAACACATATAAGAAAGGTTCATCAAGCAATTCTAGACCACAACAACAACAAACTTACAAGGGACAGTCAAACAACTATCACGGGCAGAAAAAGGGGAACTAGAAAAGAAGACCCCACCAGTAAGGTAATATTGCTGAGCAACAAGAACAGTCAGACAATGAAGACTTCTTGTTCACTGCTCGATCAAGTGAACCATCCACGTCATCTAGTGATGTCTGGTATGTTGATTCGGGAGCCACTCGACACATGACCGGCCACAGAGACTAGTTTATTTCAATGAGGGACACGCCATCGAAAAATCATGTTTCGTTGGGAGATGATTCTTCATATACAGTACAGGGGATTGGAAACATTTCTCTACCCCTTGGTTCACGCAAATGCAAACTATCAGATGTTCTATATGTCCCTGGGTTGACAAAGAATCTTCTTTTGGTCAGTCAACTCCTAGATCATAACCTGAAAATTGACTTTGATAGTCAATCCGGCAAGAAAATGTGTTTGATTCGAGATAAATCCAGAGGCTCGAAAATAATTGCAAAAGCCTCAAATGTGGGAAGAATGTTTCAACTTGATTTCATTCACAAAAATGATCAAGCACTCGTGGCTAAAAACTCCACCTCAGCTCAGTTGTGGCATAGGAGATTTGGTCATGTAAGTTTTAAATATCTCGACACACTTCACCGGTGCAATATGGTACATGGGCTACCATCTCTTCAGAAGGATACAGACAAGTGTCCTCACTGCTTAGCAGGGAAACAACACAAAGTTTCATTCCAAACAAGTACTTTTCGAGCTCATGGAAAACTTGACCTGGTTCATACCGATCTGTGCGGTCCAATGCAGCCAAGTCATTCAGGGTTCCAGTACTTCATGCTCTGTGTTGACGACTATTCACGCAAAATGTGGATTTTCTGTCTTCGCAAGAAAAGTGAAGCCTTTGAAACGTTCAAAAAGTTCAAAGTGGCAGTTGAGAAAGAAACTGGTCGTCACATTAGAACTCTCCGCTCAGATCGAGGGGGGGAATTCACCAGTGATGAGTTCAGAGACTATCTACAAACTCACGGGATTCGTCGACAAATGCCTCCTCCACACACACCGCAGCAAAATGGTGTTGTCGAGAGAAGAAATTGTACTATCATGGAAATGGTGCGATGCATGATCGATGATTCTGAACTTGCAAAGACATTTTGGGCAGAAGCAGCAAAAACAACAGTGTATTTGTTAAACAGAGCGCCCACAAATGCTCTTGATGGAATTACACCACAAGAAGCATGGTCAAAAAGGAAACCATCCATTGCACACCTCAGAGTATTCGGGTGCAAAGCCAGCATGCACATACCCAAACAGAACAGAAAGAAATTGGACATGAAGTCACAAAATCTCATCTTCATTGGATATAGTGAAGAGACTCTTGGGTACAGACTGATGGATCCTAAGACCAGAAAAGTCTACACAAGCAGAGATGTTGAGTTTTTCGAGAAGAAGGAAGCAGAGACTCCTCCTCCGGACTCGCAAGATGTAGATTTTTCACCAGTTGTAAAAACTGAAGCAAATTTTCCCTCAGAAGATGAAAGTGATGATGGGGATGATGGTGTTGATCAGATAGGACCACAACCCATGGGAACAGCTCAAAGTATGCCTAAATGGTGTACAAGCACATTACGAGATGCAAGACTGGATGCTCCACCGGATACATCCACCCCTGGACCACGGACTCGCAGTAAAGCAAGAGAAGAAGTTAACTTTGCTTTGATGAGTAGAGTTATTGAAACAGACGAGCCATCTACAGTCCAGGAAGCCCTACAGTCAAAAGCTTGGAAAGATGCCATGGATTCTGAATATCAATCAGTGATGAAGAATAACACTTGGCAGCTTGTCGATCTTCCACCAGGGAAGAAACCCATTGGTTGCAGATGGATATTCAAAACTAAGTACAAAGCAGATGGGACAGTAGACAAGTGTAAAGCAAGACTTGTAGCAAAGGGGTACGCACAGAAAGAAGGCATTGACTATGAGGAGACATTTGCTCCCACAGCTAAGATCAAAACGATCAGGATGATCTTTGCTCTAGCTGCTCAGTTTGGATGGAAAGTTCACCAGATGGACGTAAAAAGTGCCAACCTGAATGGAGATTTACAAGAAGAAGTCTACATGACTCAACCTGAGGGATATGTAGTACCTGGTCAAGAAGAAAAGGTATGCAGACTCAGGAAATCTCTGTATGGCCTAAAACAAGCACCCCGGGCATGGTACATCAAGATTGATGAGCATCTTGTACAACATGGATTCGTCAGAAATCCATACGATCCCAATCTCTACCTCAAACAGCAAGGGGGGGAGATGGTGATTGTTGTAGTTTATGTCTATGATCTAGTCATCACTGGCAGTTCAGTGAAGATGATTGATGAAACAAAGAGAGATCTTAAGCGATCATTCGACATGACAGATCTCGGGCTTATGCACTACTGTCTTGGACTGGAAGTATGGCAGAAAGAGAATCACATCTTTGTTTCTCAGATGAAATATACCAAGACAACGCTCGAGAAGTTTAGGATGATGGATTGCACACCAATTGCTACACCTATGGAGAACAGATTACAGTTATCTCGTTCAGATCCATCTCCTGAGGTAAGTGCCACTCTCTATCGGCAGCTGATTGGGAGTCTCATTTACCTGACCTACACTAGACCAGATATCAGCTTTGCAGTAAGCTATCTATCCAGGTTCATGCAAGAACCCAAAGTTTGTCATTGGAAAGCAGCAAAGCGCATTTTAAGATATCTCAAAGGATCAGTGGATCTTGGTCTAGAATACAAGAAGAACGAAAACTTCTTCTTGACTGGATATTCGGATTCAGATCATGCAGGTAACATTGATGATAGAAAATCCACTTCTGGATTTGTATTCTTTATGGGATCTGGACCAATATCATGGGGAAGTAAGAAACAACACTTTGTTTCTCACTCTTCCACAGAAGCCGAGTATCGTTCTGCAGGAGAAGCTGTCTGTGAAGCGATTTGGCTACGTCGCATACTGGAAGGACTTGGAATACCACAGGACAAACCGACCACCATGTATGTTGACAACGAAGGTGTTCTCAAACTTGTTCGTAATCCAGTTTTCACGAGAGAACAAAGCACATTGAAGTTCAGGTTCATTTCATACGCGAACATGTGTTGAAGCACAACATCCAGCTTCAATTTTGTCCAACAGCTGAACAACGAGTAGATATTTTCACAAAGTCACTTGCACTTGACAAGTTCGAGTTGTTCAGGGCATTTCTCTCCTCATCTCTTCAGACAATGCACAATTAAGGGGGGGAATGTTAGGATAAATTTTATTATCCTATTATTAATTATGCATAGTAGGATTATTTAATTAATTTTATTAATTAAATAATTAATGATTAAATTGTTATATGGTTAAACAACCATATTTGTCTGTTTGCACATTATTATATTGTTATAAACAATATATTTGTCTTTATGTAATTTTGCTTCCGGGATGTTATTGGAAGCTTGTGAAATCTGGTTTTTGGTTGCACCTGTGCAACTCATTTTCCCGGATGTATTTGGCTGTGCAATATCTATAAATATTGCAGCCCATTCTCTGTAATTTTTTACTGATTGAGATTAATAAAATATCACAGGCTTCCGTCCCTGTTTCTCAATCTACAAAATCAACCTGCTAAGATGGATGCCTTACTTAACCAAGCACAGGGTGGTAGTGTCACATATAACAACAATTATAAAAAAATTGTTTTAGATAAAGGTTTGAATAAGTTAGAAAATATTAATGTTGAAGCCCAGGCCTATTTCAAAAAATGGTCAAAGGAAAAAGATTTGGTGGCAATTGTAAATGCGGAAAGAGATAGAGTTGTAAGTATTATCAATTTGAAACAATATTTGTTATTAATTTCTTATTTTAGTAATATGTTTAATTGAGATCAATGTTTTTGTGGCAATTGAAATATGATAAATTAAAAAGTCAAGCGAAGGAGTTCCAAGTTCACCTGGAAACCGCTAAGAAAATTTTATATGCATCAATAAATTTGAAGGAAACTATTGTTTTGGTTAACAAACAAAACAATACACTTTAGCAGATTATTAAAGAGAATGGCTTGGATGTAGAGATTTTGTTCAAGGCAAAGGAAGTTGTAGATCCTTCTTTAGTATCCCATGGAGATGCTTCAAAGGAAGATGAAGCAAACATAAAGAATCTAAACATTGTTGTGGAGGATTTTATTAGTTCTGGAATTCTTGGAGTAGAGAATAGAGGAGGGGCAGCCATTAGGAAAAGCAACATAGAAATCACTACAGAAATTGAAAAGGAAAGTGCCAATGGGCCTGGGGAATTTATTAATGACTGAGAAAATAGTCCAGTGGGTGTGGGGAACTTGAAACTTGAAATATTTGATAGTTTGAATTATGAAACTTGAATATATATTTAATTTGAATAATGTTTTGAGCTAAATATACAATGCAATGGTTTTAATTGTCATGTAATCTCCTTTTTTACATGTATTATGTTACAATCTGGATTTTTATATGTTGTTATATATTATATATAGAAATTCTAAATTGTATATGATGGTGTTTATTTTTGATATGGATGCGATGGTTATGAATATAATATTGATAGATGATAATGATGATAATCATGATTCATGGATGATGATAATGGATTTAAACATTAGGTATTATTATTTCTCTTCCAATTAATACAAAAAAATATTCTTCTCTCTACTTGTAATAATGATGACATTGGATGTGGATGATGACATTAGAGTATATATGGATAATGATGAATTGTATTTAGACATAGATTTAGCTGCTAACATGATCATGGATGATGATAATGGATATAAATGATTATGTTTTAAGAAAATTTAGAATGTGGTATGATAGTGACGAGATGTGATAGATTGCTTTAGACATTATTGATTCTCTTCCACTTAATACAGTAAAATCTTCTTCTCTCTACTTGTAAAACTTGAACTCTGTATCAGGTTTCTTCACATTTAAACCTTATGAAAATCTTCTTCTCTCTAATTGAAAACCTTCTGAAAATCCTTAGGAAGAATCACATAACAATTTTTCGTTATGTGTTGATATCAAAATATGTTTGGAATGAATTTTCTTTAATGAAGAAAGTTTAGTTATTTACAATGTGATGTTTTTTAGGAATATCAATTTTTACACGTAATTTAATTGACTAACTCATTTATGATTTCACATGACGTGAGTACATTCAATATTTCATGTAATGATTATCTTCCACTTAATACAACAAAATGTTCATCTCTCTACTTGTAAAATTTCAACGCTGTAACAAGTTTCTTTATATTACCTCTGTAACAATTTTTTCCTTATCAAAATATTTTTCTCTCTACTTGTAAAATGTGAACTTTGTAACATGTTTCTTCACATTACCTCTAATTTCATATTTCAGTTTATTCTCATGGAATGCATTTTCTTTAATGTTGAATGTTTAGTTCAGTACATCTAATTATGATATTTAAAAAATAGTATTCCAAAAATGTATGCCATAAACACTACATCAAAGCATTTTGCAAATACCAAAATATATTAAACATGATTGTTAAAATTCCAAGTATGATAAGGTTTAAGGTACTTATAGTATTCTAGATGGGTGAAAATGCATATGGAGGAAAAATGAGAAATCATCCTTCGCAGAGAGCTAGACGACCTTCGAATTTAGAGAACTCAACACGAAAAATGGATTAGTATATAGATGGGTGAGTTTCCTGACAATGTCAGTCCTGAGAAGTGAGAGCTTCCTTAGATGGATTTCAACCCACATTTTTGATAAAGAAAATATGAAATATTGATTGAACAGATGAAGGGATAAAAATAAACATCAATGTAATGAAGATAAACTAAAATGTAGATATGACCTAAGAAAATTAAAGGAAACCAAAACCTGTGCATGTCAACGGTGACACAAGTGTAAAAAATGAAGTGCACAACTGATAAAAGCTAGACTAGATCATCTAGAAGTATGGAAGATACTAAGAGTGGTAGAATATATAGGTCTAAACTTTGAAGGTCTTGCAAATTAGTATTCCAAAAATGCATGTCACAAACACAACATCAAAGAAATTTGAAAAATCCAAAATACCAATGAAATACAACAATTTTTTATAAATAATTGTAATTAAATAAATATAAATATATATACCTGTAACATCTTCAATGATAACTAGAGCTGAAACAAAAAATATTCAAAAGCCTTCTCATAGTCAATATTCACATCTATAGAATTACAATTATACTATGTCTAACTATAAACAAGTATATTCAAATCTATTAATATGAAATTGAATAAATAACAACAGTTAAAATGTAAGGTGATAAAAAATAAAAGTAAGGTCAAGGTGATACCTATTTAAAGCTGAAATAATCCATTTTCAATAGCTTCTTCATAGTCGATATTCACATCTGCAGAGTTTGACAACACACCAATTCCAGTCTCATCGTTGAGAACATTTGTACTTGTAGCTGTATTGTTTATACCCCTTCTTTCATAAAGGGAATTCTAATGGGAAAGGGTTCTGTCGAAAGAAAAGGTTTCCAAGGAGTAGCGAGAAACATAACACCTCATGTAACTTTCGATATTTTTATCTAACCTATTTCTCAGTTTTGATTTTATAAAATATAAAGCACTGAAAACCCTTTCATCCTTTGTAGATCCCAAAATCATTATTTGGTACAACTCATATAATAAAAAATATTCACTGATGTCTTCCTGTAACACACTACTTTGGTAGATTTTTCGCTAGAGCCTTGTAATAGCACCACTCTCGGAAGGTTCGTATAAAAATTTATACTGGGACCTCATTTTCATTACAAAATCAGTTGATTGAGACTTTATTAAATCAATATTCAGTATACCTTTGATTTCGATACCCTTGACCTTTGAAGTCTTGGTGAAATGATCCATTATTGTACCCATGGATTTATGGAAAAGTTTACTTACCAAATCTTCACGACCACCCTCAATATTCCAAAAATTCGGATTCATCACACCCATAGCTTCAAGAATTTTATCTTTGTTGAAACGTTCTCTAATTTCCAATGCTAAGGATTATGTAATTTTTCTAAGTTTTATTCTTGTTTCAACTGAAACGATATCAAAAAAATTACATGTCACATGAACTTCTTATCTTTCTGATCGTGTAATATCGTGACATTTTTGCAAAATGTGCAGTGGTATCTCTCTCCCATTAACATTGATACATAGGTAATCATGGATATTAAATCTCAAATAATTACTAGGATTCTTAAGATCTAATAAAACTTTCCTGTTATTGAAAACAAGTGTATCAAAACTATCCAGGGAAGTGTACAAGACATCAAGACTTTTCATACCATTTTTCTTATCCGTATAAAATCAACAATACAGATTAATCTCTCTTGTGCATGCTTCATAAATGTATTGATCTCCTTCAACATTGTTAGAATGACAACCAATGTAAGCAATGTTTCCAAATCAGTTAAACGAAACAACAAGTCCCTCACCCTATCAATATCATGATGATATTTGTGCATGAAACCAACCAATGATAGATACTCCTCACGAATTCTGCATGTAGGCTTATACAAAGAAATACACCTTGTATCAACATCCTTAAGAAGTTTTTTGCCATCTATAATTCCAATTGTAAATTTATGAAACTCAAGAAATAGCTTTGGGCTGCTTTCCATATAGGCATGCAATTCTCTGATAAGGTCTTCTTCTTTTACAACAGTTTCATAGTTTATAACCATTTTATATGCTAAATTCATTCTGTGAGCTATACAGTGAATTTCTAACCTATAAGGGGCCATTGTTGTTTGCAATCAAACACACATCCCAGTTTGGTGACCCTACATGATTGATGTACCATTTGATCCAACACATACCATCTTCATAGCAATTTCATAATCAGTCATGACAACAATATCTTTGAAATGAGAAACAACTATTTTATATAGATTTTCAGCATTGCAATTTTCAACCATTTTCTGAACACCTAGGAGATGTGGTGTCCTTATATGATTTTATAAAGTATAAACGTGGATACATACCCATGCAGTGTTGTCAATTGTTGTCACTTAATCAATTGATAGAGAGATAAACTTTGCATTTTTTACACTCTCTTTAAAATCTTCCTTCTTTATCATTACAAGGCATTTAGCCATTTCCCATGCACTATTGTCTGACCAATGAGATTGAGGAACGTTGTGCATTCAATTATATTGATACAAAACTTTGAAATCAAGGAAATCTCAAATTGGGTTTCCTTTCTTAAGAATGTGGAATAAAGTAAAGAACTATATCATTTTAGCATGTAAATTTTATTGATTCATCTTACCAATTTGTGATATGATCGTTCCACCCTTTTCCACGAGATGTTTACATCTTTTATGCTCTGCTTCATACTCTACTGCGTATTTAACATGCATGTATTCTTTTTCAATTTTCTATCTGTGTGTTTTTATTTTCTGGCCATCCTCTCATGTTACAGTCAAATATTGTTTTCCAAAATGTTTTTCAATTTTGTCCAGCTTTAGTTGCATTTTTTTTCTTTCCCAATTTCGATGTATATATTGTACATGTACATTTAGATGGGATATATTTTGAATTAGATGGCTGTACATGTTCGATAAATGGAAATTTGGAAACCCACTCAAACTTGTATGTCCTCTCAAGTGTCCATATATTCTCATTTGTTTTCAATGTTTTACTTTTACGAGCAGAATTTTGAGGAATATCATGATTATTTGGTTTCCTCTTTCATGAACCAGACTTTGCATTTGATTTTTGTGTTACATTTTGCTGAGTATTTGTATTAGAGATATCTTGACGCACTCCTGGTTGCACCTCAACAGGAATATCTTTAAGCTCTGACATCTCAATAGGAATATCTTTAAGCTTTGACATCTCAAAAGGAATATCTTCAAGCTCTATCATGGTATTATCATAGGTGTCATTTGGTTGATACCGTGCATAATGCATTTCCACTTCAATAACACCTTCCACACAGTATGTACTTTGATTGATTCTAGTGGCAGTTGTATGGGTGTTGGTGGTTATGGTATCTATAGCAGCAGAGTTTCCAAAATACTTGAACAAGGACTTATGAGATTTTTTTGTTACTTTTTGGGTGTTCTGAGCATTAGCAGCTTTCATTGTTCTAAAATACGAAGTTGAACCTTTGTCATGTGTCACTCAACCCTTTGTCACGTGTCAGCAATACTGTGTCTCTTGTCTGCAACCTTCTGTCATGGGTCTTCACAAGAGTTTCGTGTGTCAACAACCTCATGTTGTGCATCAACAACACTTGTCGTGTGTCAGCAAAAACTCCTTGTCATGCGTCAGCAGAGAAACCTTGTCATGCGTCAGTAGTAGACCCTTATCACATGTTAATTGAAAACCTTTGTCACGCGTTATTATAGAACCCTTATCACGCGTCAACAAATAAAACTTGTCACACATCAATAAATAGCCCTTATCACTCATTAGTAACTATCACTTGTCACACGTCAGTGGTTTAAGCTTTTTCCCGATTACAAATCTGATCTACACTTTGTGTACTAGTGCTTTGCAAGTTCACGGTACTTGATATACTGGTACCTCAGTAAGTTAGTAGTAAGTTACTAGTACACTACCTGGCGAATCACCTAGGTTTATATAGGATATTTTTTCAAGGGTAGGCAAAGCCGACCCCTAGAAATTTATATTGTAAATTTTAGGCGAACAGGACACTGTCTTGCCAAATTACAAATATTCGCCACTAAAAAAATCCCTGTGTTGATGTTTCTAACCAAAGCATGATGTTATGAATCTGAAGAAGGTGAATTATATGATGATACATGTATGCCTTTGTCATAATGTAAAAAGGGGGAGAAGTTCAGGGTGTTTTCCATTATTGACAAAGGGGGAGATTGTTGTCATGTGGTCCTATTAGGTGTTTTCATTCATGAAAAACCACATTAATGATAAATTGGATGTTGGATTAGGGTCACATGGTGATGTACATGATGTTGACATATTGTTTCAAATGTGTTTACGTTAGAACAGTGAAATTTAGTGAGAATTTCTTGCTCTTGCAAGCATATTCAGGTGTCTAGGTGATGTTGCATGATGGTATGAGTCTCTTGGATGCTTGAGAATTTTTTTTCATGATGGATAATAGGTTTGGAGTGTTCTTTGGCACTTGCACCAGTGGCATGATGCAAATACAGGTGGTTCATCATGTTACAAGTGCTCATTGGGAGCAGGTATGGTAGCTAAAAGATGTGAGATTGTGGTTTGGAGCCATGTGAGCTCATGGAATATTGCATTCAGGTGTATCAGGTATGTTTGGTTCATTTGTAGAGGTTTTATGATGAGTTACTGCATTATTTCAGTTGATCGTAGCTTCTACATTGAGAAACACACATGTAAGCAAAGGTAAGTATTAATGAATAGAGAGATTGAGGCATGGTATTGACTTTATGATGATTGAACATGTTAGTGTGATGTTTCATGATGCTATGGGAAATATTTCAGGATTCCATGATGAGTATTTTGCAAGATGTGTCAGATTTTGTGAAACAAGGTCAAAATCTAGTGAAGTTCCAGCTCGAGTTAGCACTTCTGATGCTCTTTGTGAATTGTGTGCTTTGCATGGGACCTTGTGTATTTTAGGGATGTTTCTATGGTGAGTTTATAATGTTTCACAAAAATAACTTGGAGTTTTGATCGTTATGTTTTTATGAATGAAGGTTAAGAAAATAAAGTACTTTAAAACCCAAGCTCAGACTAGTTTACAAAAGAAGAGGTATGTTGAGCCAGTTTTAATTATTTATGAAAAATTGATGATTGGATGTTGTAGAGGACTCTTATAGATTTTGATAAATGTATGGTTGAGGTCATGGTGATATGTGGGCCGCACCTTAAAATGCTCATTTATGAAGAGTTCCAATTTGTGGCAAAGTTGTCCAAATGAGGTACGAGCTTAATTGATGTTATGGAATGTATGAGAATTTTTCTCAATGTATATGAAGGTTTTAGATCATTTTTATTACGAAAACGTGCAAGTTGAGATCCATTCAGGTTGACTAGTCAAAGCACAATTTTGAAGCCATAAAAATAGTTCTCAGTAAAATGGCCATAACATGAGCTACATGTGGAATTTTGAGGTGATTAAAAATGTGTTGGAAATAAGATTCATATTTATTTCCATTTATATAAGGTTTGTCTTATGATGAGGTGTTTTGATGAGGCTTCTAAATCATTATTTAGACATGAAGGTTTTAACCAGTTCAAGACATGATATGTTTTACTGCAACATTAAAGTTGTTTGAAGCATAAGATGGATTGGGTGATGTTTTATATCACCTGTAATGTGAAGAGGGATGAATTTAGTATCAAATTAATCCATTTGGAGGTCTTAAATGTCTGTATAAGTGTTTTTATTAGCTGATATTTAGAAAATAATATTTGGGCAGGAAGATTTTGTGAAGGAAAAAGGTTTTTGGTTTGAGCATGAGATTGTTTCAAGGATTCTAACTTTCTTAGAAGTGTTATACAGGTTATCAAAATTTCCATAAAGTGGTTATATGGTATGATTTTATATTTTTAAATTTATTTGGTGATCAAATGAAGTTTCCAGAGTGCTAAAGGGTGTAGGAAACAACTGTTTTGAGAATTACAAAGTGAACTGGGCCTAGTAAATGAAATAATTTGATTGGTTGATCAAATATATGACTGTGTATGAATGTAAAATGATATTTTAATCATGTGTAAGGGGTTTTGGGTCATGATTATGTATACATTTGATGTAAGGGCATTTTTATCTTTGTGCCCATGGGGTTTTGAACCATTTTTGGCACTTGGAATGAGGATTTTAGTTAAGCTGACCTATATGGCTCAATTTTTAATGTTATAGTGACTCTTATGGAATGTTTTTAGGCTGGTATGGTCATGTAAATGGAGGGAAACTGACCTCCTTTTATTTTGAATCAAGGAAAGGCTATAAAGTGGAGTTTTTGGGTACAATGGTACTAGTCTTTTGAAACCCTTTTTATCTTATTTTGAAGAATCTTTTATTGTAAAGGAAAACCCTTTGGTCATATCCCAAAACCACTATAATTCCATTCTAGGATAGTGGATGGTTGAGTTTTCATGAGGAGAATTTGAGCAAGGACAAAGTTTGTGTTGTTTCTTTGAGTGTGAGTTGGAGAAGGAGGGAAAATTTGGATGCTTGTGTTTGGATGCTATCTTCATAGCATGTTTATGTAATTTGGAGGTTTATAAGGTGTTTTTAGATATGATATTGAGTTGTAATTACTTTGTAAATAAGTATATCTTCTTGGATATTCATGTACTGCATAGTTCATCTTGATACATTTTCATTGTACCTTATTGATCTTTGTTGAAGGCATTACTCTTGTGATCTGATTTGAATATCTATATAAGTGTGTGGATATGATTTCATTATCAATCTAAGTGGATTTATATGTTTATCATTTTGATTCTTGCATTGTGCATCTTTCATTAAGAAGACTATATGTGTTGATGTGTGTTCTGCATGAGGTTGTGTGGTTAGGGTTTGAAGCACAAGTGTGAAAGTTTTATTGGGGAATGATTCACCCCCTCTCTCAGTTCTTTTCACCTAAAAAAAGTTCTAGGTTTGGAATGGAACATACAATGTGCAATTTTTTTTGTCCATGATTATTTAAAAATATGATTATTGTGTAGTTAATTAACACACAAATTCTATAAACCATTTGCAATACAAACTGCTTAACATTATCAATGGAGGGGAATATGAAGAATTTGAGTAATTTAACACAACAAGAAGTACATCATCACATAAGGTTTGATTGTATTATATCTGTATTCACGATGGCTCCTTGATATTTTCACCATATTTTTCTTCAACATTGGCTATATTGCATTTTATCTGCATCCCTCACTAAAATGTTACAGACCTTTAATCTTACAGTAGCTTTCTGGATGTAATTTTGGTCCTTTAAATAATGGGGATTTTTGTATTGTAGTGTATAACCAGAGAATACACCAAGAGATATGCCAAAGTAGTTTTGGCTGCCAGGAGGCAAAACATGATGCAAAAAGTAGCAGAGTGTAAGGCCTATTATGCAGAGCATGCCCTTGTTATCCCTCCCGACTTGAAAAATCCGAAAAAATTGTAGTGAAAGATTGTGGATTTTTCTAATACCAGTTTTGGACAGTGTATGTTTTTCTTTTGTAGTACTACATTCATCTATAGGATGGAAAAAACTGTATGGATCATTCCATTGATCAATATTTTATGCCTTCGCGTATGGATCATTATGTTGATCAGTATGTTCCGCCTTCACGTATCGTTTTTTCCTAGCAACATGGATCAAACCACTAATACAATTCATGTTTCACTTCTAACTATTCTATAGATTCTCCCAAGGTAACAAACCGCTAATAAAATTCTCATTTCACTTCTAGCTGCTCTGTAGATTCTCCTAAGGTAACGAACCCAAGGCTATGTAAGGAGACATAACATTTTTTTGTTGAAGGTATGGACTAAATATAGTCTTCTTTAGCCTTTTGAAGATGCCTTAGGCCTTTGCACTCGACAAGAATTAATCCCTGGTGGGATATTTGAGAGCCTAACAACTTCACCAATAGACCAAACAACTGTTGGCAGAGAGAACCTAACATTGAATAAAGAACCAAATCAAATTCCAAATGGTGATTAAATCTTGCATGTGCCAGGTGTGAGCCAAATCCAAATGCCAACTTTGTTCTCGTATTGAACTAGAGCACCAAATATTGAATATTGTTGACATAATTTTTCCACAAAATTTTTAATTGTCAATATATTTCATATATTTATTTCAAAAACCTTCTATTAGACGTAGGATATTCATGAAAGTCATCAAACTTATAAGTGATCATTTTTGGGATTGTGAAACTGTAGTAAAATAGAATTTTTTGTTTTGAAGGTCCAACATGATCTCAACGAGCACAAGGAGGATTATATGTATGTTGGCATATCAATTTCACTTTGTCTTATTATAATTTGAAGGCCAAACAAAAATTTAAATGCTTATTTGATCTTGCAAAGAAGAGGGGATATTTTTTTTACAATATGTCTCAATGAAATAAAAGAAGAAAGTAGTGTAATTATAATATTTTGATTGTTAGAAGAAATGTATATAGGTAACATGTGTAATGGCATATAGGAATATCTAAAGAATTATGTTAGGTCTTAAATATTATATGAATTGTATTATAATGATATATCATATTATAAACATATTAATATGTTTTTCTTATTGAATTTGTAAATGTTATTTTGCTAGCGACACTCCATTGTCTACCAATAAAAATATAAGAAAACTAAAACTAATAAACATGGAGGAAATATGAAAAAGAATTGTTTTCTAAATATCTGAGATACTTTACCGAATACAAATGTGTTGATGACTACTAATATTGCAATTCTCATTAAAAATGTATGGTAGGATAGGGCAGGTGCATCTCAAAATTCATGTTTCCATACCAAATTCAATTAATGTCTCATCATTGTTTTAAATTATTAATGTATTCTCAATAGTATCATAGGAATTTTCGTGTCTAAGGGAAACATATTATTTTGTTTCCTCATCTCCATCCTATTCACTACCACTATCTTGGTCATGACATATTGCGGATTTGTTTATAGAATGTATTTGCATGTCAGTGCTTTTGTAGCTGCACAATTTCTGTAATAGTTTGATAATATTTAAATATAACCTATATGCATATTAAAACTCCTTTCTTTATCTGCTATAAAAAAACGTGAGAAAAAATTCCATAACATGTGATTGAGAAGATTAAAAAGCCGTTTTCAAGAATTTTCACTTGAGGAAGGCCTATCGGCCAATAAATGAAATACTATTTTATTATAAATATATATTAATATATCTAATATATACTATAATTTGTCTTAATATTTTTGATGTAGTTATATTAAAACTTGAAATAATTATATAGACTGTACAGACTAATTTAATATTAAAATATATAACTACTGTAAGAAAACTAGAGTAGCGGAATAACTTCCTACGCCAATTTTGAGGAGAGATATTATGCAAAACTTCTAAAAGTTAATCAAATAGTTCCAAAAATTCCAGCAACACATTCACAACAAGAAAATAAAAAATTAACACAAACACCAGATATTCGTGGGGAAAACCCTTTCGGATGATAAACCTCACACTCCAAAAGCCCACTCAATGTATTTAAAATCCAACAATAAGATTACATACACTTTCAGAGAAAATTTATAACAAGAGTAATACCAGTAAAGAATTCATGATGCATTCCAACATAATAGTACTTGCAAAACTCACCACACAAACTATTCCTCAAATCTTCAATTTATAGACCTCCGGTTATACAAGAAAGCATCATGTGGTTTACATAACCATGTGAAAAACATCTCATGAGGTGGATTGCATTAAAGGGAAATATTTCGGTCTAAAATTAGGCCCTCACATTCACAATACTCTCCCTGTATTTCTGACCCTCAAAGATGTCATAAAAATTGTCATAATATCTCTAAAAATAACCCTTCCATGATATACTATCATATGGGCATATTTTGACAACTTATTTTCAAAGCACCAATAATGTGAAACAGTCATGTAGGAAAATCTTAAATGAATAAATAAAATAGCAAGGTTGAGACACCTCATTTCCAACAATATCCCACTTGTTAAATACCTTGCAAGGGTCAAGGGAAACATACCATCATGGATCAACTGCTAGGGGCCCATAGAATTGGAATGCAACCTAAATTTTTTTTTGCTCACGGGCTTAGTTAATGCATTTGCAACATTTGGAATTATTTCTACCTTTTCTAGCTTCACCCTTTCATCCTCGACCATATCTCTCATGAAGTGATTTTGAAAATCAATGTGTTTGGTCCTATGGCATGAAAATTTAGGGTTCCTCGTAAGGAAGATTGCACTCTCACTGTCGCAGTAAATAATAACCGCACCCTATTTCAATCCAATGTCTAAACACAAACGCTTCAGCCAAATGGCTTCTTTACAGGTATGAGTAGCTATCATGTACTCTGCCTTAGTAGTGGAAAAATCGACCAGAAACATATCACTTTCTCATCCAATTGATTACACCACCATTAATAGTAAACACATATGCACTAGTGGACCTTCTGCTATCGATATCACCAACCCAACCTAAATCCACAAAACCATGAATACCCAGGGAATGTTTATCTCCTGTTCCATGAAAACATATAGATTAATTTTTTGTACCCCACAAATATTTGAAGACCCTCTTAACCGCATCCCAATGCACTCTTCCAGGATTAGACATAATACGAGAAATAACTCCCACTACTTGGTAAATGTCTGGTCTTGTACAGACCATAACATACATTAAGCTTCCAACTACACTCTAGTAAGGCACTTTGCTTATGTATTCCATCTCCGATGGGGATGAAGGACATTGTGAAATATAGAGCTTTGTTCCCAATGTAACAGGAACACAAAGTGGTTTACAATCCTACATGTTGAACCTTTGCAAAGCAGAACAAACATACTTACTTTGGCCAAGCCATAGTTTTCTGTTCTCACGATCTCTTTTGATCTCCATCCTAAGTATGTGTTTTGATGCACCAAGATCTTTCATTTCAAATTTTGCAGAGAGGTCAGATTTCAATTCTGCATTCAAACCTTTGCCTTTCCCAATAAACAACATGTCATTAACATATAAATCAATTACCAAGAAACAATCACCATCAGATTTAAAATATACATAATGATCATATTTAGACCACACAAATCCCAAACTCAACACATATGTATCAAAATTCTTGTACCACATCCTCAAACTTTGTTTAAGGCCATACAAGGATTTCTTTAACTTACAAACCAAATTTATTTTGCCTTTCGCCACATAGTGTTCAGGCTATGTCATATATATTTCTTCCTCCAAATCACCATGAAGGAAAGTAGTTTTCACATCCATTTGTTCAACCTCTAGGTCATAATTTGTTACAATAGATAATACAAACTGAATGGATTTCATTTTAGCAACAGGAGAAAATATCTCACCGTAATCAATACCCTCAACCTGAGAGTAACCCTTCGCAACCAACCGTGCCTTATACTTTTCAACATTTCCATCCGAACCAATCTTTTTCTTAAACACCCATTTACATCCAACAAGTTTACGATCTTTAGGAAATGGTACAAGGTCCCATGTATCATTCCTTTTAAGAGCTGCCATCTCTTCATCCATGGCTATTTTCCAAGACTCTGCATCATTCATACCCAAATCCTCTTGTACATATCTCGATTTATCAATTATAGTACTCAAATAAAATATACACTTCTAATCATCAGGTGAATACCCATACCTTTTAGGTGGTTTTATTTTCCTTGTAGACCTTTGAATAGGATGAGGTGGAGATTCTTCCACTTCTTACTCTTCTGAAGATTCAGAGCTTTAGGAGCTCTCCTCAAATTCTTATCTATTTTGGGGTCTTGATTCAACTTTCTCAGGTGTAGAAGGAAGTTGAACCACATCATTTTTCTGTTCAATTTCTTTCTTTTGTTTTGGCTGAAAATTAACAGGGGAATATTTAGTCTCTCTAAAATTAACACTTCTGAAATGAATTATCTTTCGTGCTACAGGGTCCCAAAGCCTGTATCCTTTCACACCATATCTATAGCCGATAAAGATACATTTGAAAGCCTTAGAATCCAATTTTTTTCTGTTCTCTGTAGACACGTGTATATGCATCACAACCAAAAAATCTCAAATGTCTAAGTGAAGGCTTTTCCCCCGACCATGCCTCCATTGATGTTTTATCAACAAGCGCTAATATAGGAGATATATTTATCAAATAACAAGCAGTGACAATAGCTTCAACCCAAAACTTTTGTTCTAGGCTAGCTCCACTCAACATGATCCTAGCCTTCTCCATCAACATTCTATTCATTCTTTTTGCATTTTCGTTATGTTACAGATAATACGGAGTTGTATTTTGTCTTTTTAATCCTGCAATATGTACAAAATCTATCAAATTCTACATAACAGTACTCACTGCCATTGTCATCTCTTAAAAATTTAATGTTGTTTCTAGTATGAGTTTCAACCATTGTGTTTAACTCCTTACAATGACTAAAAACTTTAGATTTACTCTTTAAAAAATAAACCCATGTTTTCTTGCTAAAATCATCAATAAAAGTAATAAAATAAATTTATTCAGCAATAAAATCAACATTAACAGGACCAAATACATCTGAATGGATCATATCCAAGATACATGAAGACTTATGAGTAAAATAGTAAAATTGAACGCGGTTCTGTTTGCCATAAATACAATGCTCACAAAAATCAAACTCCTGATTACAATCATTCAACCCCTCAATGAGGTTCTTATTTTTAAGGGATTTTAAACCCTTTTCTCCAATGTGGCCAAGCCTTTGGTGCCATAACATGGTCTTCTCTACAGGAAATTTTCCTTGGGTACCCAAAAACCACAACCATCTACAGAAGAGGAAACCCTCTCTTTTTTCAGGGAAGTAGTTTCTGACTTAGTTTTATCAGAAGTGCTATTGCACTCAACCGTGCATGGATCAAGTTGGTACAATGTACCCAATCTGCTTCCTCTTGCTATCACCATAACATCTCTCATTATTTTCACACTTGCTTCAGAAAACTATACATGCACACCCGCATCTGTTAGCTTGCTAACAGATAATAAATTTCTTGCTAGTGTTGGGATATGTAAGACACTATCAAATCTTCTAACTCTAATATCATAAAATTTCACGTGAATACTACCATGACCAAAAATGTCAAGGAAACAATTATCACCCAAATACACCTTACCACCATCATAGTTTTCATACATACTAAACCCATTTTTGTTAGGAGTCATGTGAAAAGATGCAAATGAGTCTATCAACCATGCATTATCACCTGCATGATTGGGAAAAACTACAATAAAGGCATCTCCATCTTCCTTTTTGGACTTAGAATCAGAAGTTCACTTCTTCTTCTTCTTATTTTTCTTTTCTTATTTGCATTCCTTTCGAAAGTGTCTAATTTTTCCATAGTTCCAACATATCACCTTAGAATTACCAGGAGATTTTGATCTCCTCTTATTCTTGGAACGACCATGCTTCTTCTCATCTTTGCCTCGTTCTTTTGGTCTTCCTCGAACACTCAAAGCCTCTTTGGCATACAGAGATACCTTCTTCCTCATCTCTTCGGAGAGTAGAGAACCAACAACATCCTCCATCATCAGAGTGACTAAAGTGCTCCCAATGTCCATGACTAGGTTGTCCCATGACTCTAGCAATGAACAGAATAAAGTTTGGCACCTTTCTTTTTCGTCCATCTTAACCCCAACTAAGGTCAAATGGGTCACCAACATATTAAATGTTTCCAGATGCTAAGATATATTTCCACCTTCTTCTATTCTCAAGGAATACAACTTCTTCCTTAAGAAAATATTATTTACTAGAGATTTAGCTTGGTATATTTCACCCAACTTCTTCCAAAGATTCTTCGAAGTGGATTATTCATGAACATTTATTAGGATTGAATCTGCAAGACATAGTCTAATGAAACCTTTAGCTTTTCTATCCATTACATCATATCATGTAGCCAAAGTTGGATCTTTAGGCCTCTGGATATTTTCATCCACTACATCCCATAGATCTCAATCACTCAACAGATATTCCATCTTTAGCTTCCACATTTCAAAGTTTGTGCCAGAAAACTTCCCCACCTCAATCCTCCCATATGTGCTCACCATTTGAAAAATATATGCAATAAGATCAAAAAATATCATTTGCACAAGCTCCCACTCAAACCTTAATTAGCACAAAAAACCCAACAACTCACAACTGAAACAAAAGGTGATCATGCTCTGATACAACTTGTATGGAAATTAGAGTAGTGAAACAACTTCCTAAGCCAATCTTGAGGAGAGATATTATGCAAAACTTTTAAAAGTTAATCAAACAGTTACAAAAATTTCAGCAACACATTCACAACAAGAAAATAAATAATGATCACAAACAGTAGATATTCGTGGGGAAAACCCTTTCAAATGAAAAACCCACACTCCAAAATCCCACTCAATTTATTTCAAATCTAACAACAAGATTACATATAATTGTACAAGTTTATTACAGGAGTATTACCAGTAAACAATTTTGGAAGAATTTAGGCTACATTCCAACATAACAATACTTGCAAAACTCACCACACAAACTATTCCTCAAACCTTCAATTTATAGACCTCCAATTATACATGAAACCATCAGTGGTTTACAAAACCATGTGCAAAACCTCTCATGAGGTGAATTGCATTAAAAGACAAGATTTTGGTCTAAAATTAGGCTCTCACATTCACAATATTCTCCCTAATTTTTGACCCTTAAAGATGTCATAAAAAATTTCATAACATCTCTAAAAATAACCCTTCCATGATATACTATCATATGGGCATATTTTGACAACTTATTTTCAAAGCACCAACAATGTGAAACAACTCTAGAATTTTTTTAAATGAATAAATCAAATAGCAAGGTTGAGACACCTCATTTGCAACAAATACACCATACATTCCAACATTGTATTTTATATTTGTAATTGATTTAAAATAAATTAACAACCAAAAATTAAACATTGAAGAGATTAAAGTAGGAATGTTGGCAACTGGAAAGTGTTGACTTGGCAAGTATGTAAGTAACATGTATTGTTTAGTTCACATAATGGAAATTAATGGGCTTGGTTGGTAGTGAGCACTAGAGGTAGGTGTTATAACTAGCTAGGAGCCTAACAAACTATGTAGAAAATGATTGAAAACTAACTTGCCACATGGCCAATGGCCCAAGCAAGGGTTAAATTTGTCGGTTTCACTATTTTAGTCGTAAAATACTTACAAATATTTGAAAAACATGTCACATGTGACTTGTAAATTTTAAGGATATCTGTCATTTATATATATATTTATAGGTAAATTATACAAATCTAGATTAAAAATAGTTATTTATATATACAATAATCTTGTATATATCTTATTAACATTGTGAAAATAACATTATTTTATATTTTTGAAAGGTAAGATTTGAAATTTACTGTCACCTAAAATTTGTTTGATACGTATAGGTGGCCGTCAAATTCAACCCCTGGGCCTAAGGTTTAATTTACCAACTAGAAACACCCATGCTCGAGGTTCAATGTTAAGCCTATTACCATGAGAAAATTGACATATATGAAAATAAAAAAAGGTTAATATTTAAATGTAAACGTCAATTTGAAGGTTCTAAAAATAATTTCTCAATTTCGTTGTATTCTACAGTTAAAACCATAAAAACATCTAAACACACATCAAATTTAACCTTTGGTTGGGATTGACGTAGGAGAGAAACCTTCTTCATGTAAACAACCTATCATCCAATTAGTCAAGGACTCAAAGCTTCCTGATCCTCGCTATTTATAAAGAGATGGGAATTTTCCTTATATTCTAAAATGAAAAAATGGCATGTTGTTTCCCAATTCCCCATATTCACATTGATTAGACATTTTAAAGCGATCACAATTTTCAAGGTAATTGGGATTTTTAATATGAGTGGACATTTAAAAATGGAAATTGGATAAATATTTGATGGGATCCTCACAATAGACCAAATTGGGTGGTGTTTGAACTCAAAATATAGGTAAAAGATTGAGTTTGAGGTATTGAAATGTTGACCAAACACATATCAAAGCTAGTATTGAGCCATCCAAGTAGCAAATATGAGTCTCATGATACGAGGACTACAAATAACAAAAAAAAAATTGATCATCAAGCACAAAACGAGACGATATGACAAGTACACAAAGAAGACTTTATAACTAAGGCTGAAAACCAAACATGTTGATTAATAGATTGAGATACCAATTAAGCGAAACTTTAGATTATGTAACCCTTCAAATTTAACACACATAAACATTACAAGATGCATAATATAATCTGTCAATTGTATTATTCATTCACACCATGAAAAACACACTCATACATAGACTGGTTGATAATGATGTAACCTAAATAATCTCTGAATATATATAATCTCACTTAAATAATTTATGTTGTCTCATATTGTTCATCAAATACTACACCAAAAGTTTCCAATTCCTTCCATTTCCTTAGCTCTACCCCATATGCTAAGGCACATATGTTTTTTTATATAGGAATGCAAGCCACCTAAAAGCACCATTAAACTTAACAACACACTACAAATTAAGACTCCTAATAAAATGGAATGCTACAAATATAAAGTCCAACATACCCATACAAGAAATTTGGCTTGATCCATAGTTTTTATAGTATCACCATCTTAATTTTCAGCATTACATGACATCAGTAGACCATCAAAACATAGATAAACCATCATGCCATTGGTAACCTTTACAACATTGATAAAATAACATGGTATTGATAAACTATCATGATATCAATAGACCTTTGCAACATTAGTAGACCTTTGTGACATGAAATACACCTTCACAACAAGACTTAGAGCTTCATGATGATGTACAAAACAAAATAATCTACTCTAACTATTTTTTGTTGATATAGGATTTATTTTCAACCTAGATGCTCTTGCATCATACACCTTGGGTAATTTTTAGTCATGAGCTCTAGATCATCTTTTATTTTCTTCCAAATTTATGTGTCTTGTAGCTTTTGTTTCACTTATCCAAGTGACATCTTTAACCTCTCTTCCCTTCTACTTTACCACTTCAACTTGTTATATGTGCCTCTCAGAAATATGTCCTTCAAAAAATGAGTTAGAATCAAATCTCTAACTTAAACTATATCTTCCATTCTTATCACATTTGTCGTTTGTTTGTACTACACATTCACTTCTTCCAACTTCCTACACACTTGTTATGCATATCCCTCATGTGTTATACAAAACCTTTAGCTTCTGTAAATTTTTTTGTGTCATCGTTGACATTCTATAACTCCACTACTTCCCTAAGGATACTACCATATACTATCTGAAATGGTTTTTCCTCATGATTTAGCTTATGGAGTTATCATATGTAAATTTTGCTTGTTACAATACTAAATTCCATCTTCCTCAATTATCTCTTGCTAAAAATATGAGTAAATCACCAAGACCTATATTCACTACCTATTATCCAATTTCATCCCCCGAGTGAAAGTGGACAACATGGAAAGCTTGCAATTGGAGATTCTTGTAGCCATTAAAAGCTCCTAAGTGGATTTCAATACCTAGGGAAGAATCAGAGTCTTTGGGAAGAGTTGAAGGCTGCATGAGGAATTTTTTCTCTTCTTGGTCTTTGTTGAATATCAAGTTTATTCATTTTAAGAACCAATTAGGCCCGTCTTGCAAGAAAATAAGAGAAAATTTGATGATTTTCATAAAAGCCCCTTAGCACAACTCTATGACATGTTGCAATGCAAGAAATTCAAATGGGAACTGAAAGGGTTGAGAATTTATCTTGGGACCTTAATTATGGATGATATTATGCAATCGAGCTCTAGAACCACTCACCGAGTTGAGTCTTAAGCTTAGACAGAGCTGCACAAAGACATGATGAAACCATTCTTATTGGTGACCAAGCTCATTAGGTTGTTGAGTGCAATCGAGCTACTTCATTGCTAGATCGAGCTGGGTCAACCTTGCATCACCACCAAATCCAAGCTGACTCTTTTTATTAAGTTGGTTATTTGATGAAGCAACAGTTGAGCCATTGCATTTTTAGGATGATTTTTACACCATCGAGTATCTCTATGAAGGGTTTTGATTAGTTTCACGTTGAGAGTCGAGCTATGAGGAGAGTCGAGCTTGTTAAAACCCTCTATCGAGCCAATTGTGGCTTTGAGTAGATCAACTTTACATCAAACCATGAAAGACTGAACTGAGTGACACATCGATTTTGTTAGAGGAGTCGAGATCTACGCTCATCAAGTTCTTCATAGCTGTAAAGGCCGAGTTACACACATGAAGCGAGATCTCTTTTATAGCAAAGACCAAACTTGAAGGGGCTTAGGAGAGATAGAAATCAGACTCTGCAATAGCATTAATGATAACACCATGATAACAGAGTTCGCGAGGGGGAAAACATAGGAAGTGCACGAGAACCCAATATAAAAGGCTTGGTGGGAGAAAGTGATGATCTAGTTAATTCTAAAGTCTACACAATACTGGTAGGCTCAAATTTGCGAGCAACAAAGCAAGCTAATTTTGAGTTAGTGGAGATTCTCATTGTGGGCCATGCGGGTGAAGGATGTGAGTTTCACAGGGTTGCCACATGGTCCCTCGGTGCAACTCTGAAAAGGTCAAGAGAGGAGGAGAACCCAAAGCTGCGTGGGGCCTCCATGTGGAGCATGGAGCTCAACGACCCATGCAAAAGGATTCGGCCGTGGTTGAGGGTTTTAGGCCCGAAGAAATCGGTGCTTAGGAAATAATGACTTGTCACATGTGTGGTTGTCAGTGCAATGCACATGGAGCATGGAGTATTGGGTCAATGCTTAAGTGAAAGGGCTCGACACTCGAATAAACAGGACCCAGATCGATTCTAAGCCATCGCTGAGTCATCGACGTGGCACTGAGCTTGGAGAATCGATAGAATAGCTCAAGTTGTAGCAATAATGAGGTATGCACTTCAGGTCGGCCACCTCTGAGCTGGAGATATGCACATGATGGCACGTCGACTGGTTTTAAAGGGTGAGTAGTTGTAATTATACCGAGCTAAACAATGGTAGCACAAGCCTCAGGGGAAAAAAATAGACGGGTCGGTCAAAATGAAGAGCTCAATATTTATATGTGACTCGACCATGTACAAAGAGGGAGATTGACACATAAACCAAGAATGATCTAATGTAATGGAGGGCTTGACATGCTCGGTGAAGCAAAACAAAATCCATCTCAACTGAGCTGGCACATTCAAAACATTAAAAGCACAATTCCCTCCCATAATAAAACACAAGAGGTAAATCAATGTGGACCCCATTATATTTAAATGATCCAAATAGTCAAACAATTCAAGGAAACATTGGAAAAAGAGAAATATTTAAATTGTGATTTCCAACCAAGATTTAATTGCACAGTCTTGTGTATTACAAGAAAACTTGGTGATTCTCAAAAAGGGGTTGCATGTGCTCAAAAGGTCATAACTTGAGCATTTATTAACAAAATTCTACAAAATTGGTGTCATTGGAATCATGATTCCAAACCCAACGTAGAACAACCAAGAAATTTAGGGATTGATGAAGATTTGATGGTGAATTTCATGGAAAATGATCCTAGTTCAGTTTGGTTGTTAGAAAGTGGTTGGAAATGCAATTAATGGGCATGTCCATCATTCTTTCTCTGTTTTAGATCATGGCACAATATGGGGAGATTTTTCAAATAAATTTCCATCATTTCACCTGATTTATTGCATCTTGCAAGTGGTTAGAAAATACATATCAGGATTACACTCCTCTCTCTTTCTCATTCTATAAATTGTAATTTTGGGCTCATTTGTAAGTGTGTGGGTCATTTTTCTCTCATGTCCCCCCCCCTCTCTCTTCTCTGCTAGTGTTGACTGTGGAGCTTAGGCCTCCTTACCAAGCTTTGTAATGACATTTTCTTACCTCTTTCCCATTGATGTTGTATTTTGTAAATATAGGGAGCAATAAACTATGTTTTTGTGATGCATTTTGTCCATCATTTACATATTTTGTTGTCTCTACTTGCCTCTCTTCATTGTAGGGTATATTGTGCATATTCTGATGATAATTACAGGAGATGTGTTTAATGGGTATGAAAGGGTGTTTTGTGTGAATCTATCTTTGGTTTGTGGTGCATATTTTCCACCCTCTCCTTTGTTCACCTCTCTCCATTTTAGGTAGTTGGATTCCTGGCTAGAATCCTCCTTCTCTAGTATATCACTACTTTTAGTGTACATTTAATTTTCATGCACTCTCTCTCCATGGTCCCTTGGAATGTTAGAATAGGATTAGGATTAGTTTTCTTACCTACATTAGGAGTAGATTGTGGCAGGTAGTTTAGAAGCAGGAACCAACCTGCTCTGGAGGGTCATCTCAATCCTGAAAGTGCCAGAGCTTGAGAGATAATCCAATGTTACACAAATTACATTGAGCTCCCCATCCACATTTCAGGCCATTTGAGGGGTGCTGTAATTTGGTGATAACAGTTATGGTATGCCTGGTGAGACCTCAAAGAAGTTGTAGTTTTATCTTTCAAAAGTGTTCTATTTCAAACAAATCATTAGCTGGAGTGCAGTTCAATCGTTTGAAGAAAACCCCATTTTAATAGGTTGGTGTGTTCTTGTTGAAATTTCAGCTTTTAGGAAGCAATCATAAACATACAATGTGACTCCATTTGGTCCAAATAACCCAATCTCTAAAATTTTAGACCTTATCTCTTTCCACTTTCATCCATTTTCATTCATTTCCCTTTCCATCTCTTTCATTACTGCACTAGAATTCACCCACACAATAGTGCAATCAGCCTCAAATGAGCTTCACAACTTCTATAAATCAACTTTTTGATCATATTTAGAATCACTATGCTTACCCATATGAGCAATGTCAAAAACTAGTTTGGCTATGGAGTTTATCAGGAGTAAGGGTATGCATACAATGACATTAGTAAAATGGAAATGCTGATTTGTTTGAGAAGATCCAAAGAATAGAGGTTGACATGGTCCAGTCAAGGGCTACAACACATATGATACATTCAACATTGGTTGTAGGGAACCTTGTCCATGGAAATGCCCTTTTCCAAGACACTATAGCTCACAAGAGAAGCTTGATTTCATGGTTGAAATGTTTCCTCAGCTTGCACAATGGACTGAGGAGATAGAATCATATGAGGAAGGTGCAAGACAACCTTTTCAATGGGTAAGTCAAGCACCAATTCCTTTTTCTTCTTTTTCCCCTTCCCAAGCTTTATCATTTTAACATTACCATTATTTAAGCCCATTTACTACTACCATGAATGTTGAATTCACTTTTCCATCCTCTAGTCTCCCACTTCACCTCAATTCTTCTGCCCTTTTCCCTTCTAAGCACTCATCCCCTCCAAACAAAGAATTTCCATTTCCTTCACTACCATAAACAATAGTGAAATTTGTTGAATCCTAACCCACCCCTCTTACATTCCCGATTCGTGTTGGAAATAAACCCGAAAACCATTCAAGAGGATCAGCAAGAAGGAGATCCAAGAAAAGAAGAAATGATAAAGGAACTTGGTAATCTTAGCTCTAAAATTCGGGATCGATAAAATCCCCTTGCTGGTCAAGACTTTAGAAGAGGACAACGTTGAAGAAGAACAAGTAACAAAAGTTGATCTAGTTGTAGTAGTAGTAGAATGAGAGGAAGTTCACCAGTCAGTTTACTCAGATTGTAGTGTCCATGATGGCACTTTATTTGAAGAGAATTTTGATCCAGTCCCAACTACAAAATCAGTCAAGGAGGAGAAAGAAGAATCAACTCCAAGTTCAGTTGAAAAGGAGCACATGGAGGTGAATAAGATGGATTCAAAGGCACTAAATCATGAGTAGGTTACACAAGAAATTGTAGATCCTTGTCAAACTTCATCTCTCCAAAATATTGATTTTTTCAAAGAATTTGAGCTCACTAGCTTCATGTTTGAAGATGAAGCTTCACATGGTGAAAAGAATGTAGATTTGTAGGCCACCATGCAAGAGGGAAATACCTTTTTGTAGCAAGAAAACCAAGATCTTGAATGCTTATCAAAATTGGAGGAATGCTTTGATGAAGAAGAGCCCATGGAAATATTATTTTCTACCCCGTCATTCATCCTTCAATAATGATCCCTCTTCCATAGAGAATAATGTGGAAGAGCAACTTGTAGTTTTCAATATGCCTCTTGAATCAAAATTGTAAGAATTTTATTTTCCAAATGCCATACCGAATGCAGAGGAAGGGAAAAAGGCACAAAGATGTCACCTCTTTCATGAATTTCATTCAAAGGGAACATTAGTTTTTTGTAGATGTGCAAGAAGAAGAAAATCAAGTTATAGAGAGTTACATTTCCTAGGAAAGTTTGTATGAAGACTTTCTTATCAAAGTTGGAGTTCAGAGCAGTGGGAAAAATCAGCAGACCGGACCATTCCCAATTAGATACTTGGCTTCATTGGATCCAAGAGAGAAGCCACAACCTATCATGCTTGCTTTTGGGCATGAGGATGAGCCAAAATGCACCAAGGATCAACCACTATGCCTCCTGAAACCAGATGAACAACAATTGGAGGAGGTATTTATCTTGCTTCTAGTTGATACCTTGATGTATGGAGTGAAGAGCCAATTTGCAGAAAATATTTCACTCATAATATCAATCATGCTCATTTCCAAATCATCCAAATGGCTAGAAATTGTGAGAAAGGGCAGCTACTTCACATTACTAGTATCAGGTTTTGTTTGAGTTTCTCATTTTTCTGGTTAGTGTAGGATAGGAGTAGGTTTTATTTCAGTAGAAGAAGTGCTTTTGCACACTCTACATGTCTTTCTTGAGGCATGTATGATCTGTTTCTTTGTACATATATTTTGTTCGTGTTGCTCTGGGAAGTACAGTGCACCATATCCTTCAGTTACTACAATATGAAGCTCATAGCCATGGGAAACAATTACAAATTTCAAATTCAAACAAATACAGAGCAACTAAAGTCAATTAAGGAATAAATATGGATGATTCTCTCCAAAAATAGTTGTAGCAAGCCCTATGCCATGCAACAATTAAAGAGTAGCCAACAACCCCAAACAACGATGTTTCAATCATTCTGGGGTCGATATTTTTAGATTTTAGATCAGCTCATAGACTCCATGCCTAATGTATTGCTACAGGTAACTGGTCATCCTCAGTTTAGTAGGAAAATGGCCCCACGAGTCACCAAATTTTTATCCAATTTCACCCTCGGGTGAAACTAGACAACATGGCAAGCTTACACTAGACGATTCTCATAGCCATTCGAAACTCCTAAGTGGATTTCAATACCCAGGGTAGAATCAACATCTTTGGGAAGAGTTGAAGGTTATAGGAGGAATTTTTATTCTTCTTGGTCTTCGTTGAATCTCAAGTTTATTCAATTTAAGAACCAATAGGGACCACCTTGCAAGCAAAGAAGAGAAAATTTGATGATTTGCCTAAAATCCCCTCAACACAGCTCTCTGACACGTTGCAATGCAAGAAATTCAAATGGGAACTAAAAGGGTTGAAAATTTGTCTCGGGACCTCAATGATGGATGATATTATGCAACTGAACTCTAGAACTGATTACCAAGTTGAGTCTTAAGCTCAAATGGAGCTGCACAAAGACATGACTGAGTGTTATTGGTGACCGATCTCATTAGGTTGTTGAGTGCAACCAAGCTACTTCATTGCTAGATCAAGATGGTTTAACCTTACATCACCACCAAAGCTAAGTTGGCTCTTTCTTTTGAGCTAGTTATTTGATGAAGTAGCGGTCGAGCCATTGCATTGTTAGGCCAAGTTATGCACCATCGAGTTGCTCTATAAAGGTTTGTGACTGGTTTCATGATGAGAGTCGAGCTATGAGGAGAGTCGAGTTGCTTAAACCCCTCTATCGAGATAATTGTGGCTTTGAGTAAAATGACTTTACATCAAACCGTGGCGGGATGAAGTGAGTGAAAAATTGCGTTTGTTAGAGGAGCCGAGCTCTACGCTCATTAGGTTCACCATATCCGTAAAGGTCGAGTTACACCAATGAACCAAGCTCTCTTTTGTAGCAAAGACCGAACTTGAAGGGGATCGAGAGAGCTAGAAATTAGACTCTGCAATACTATGAATGATTACACCATAATAGCAAAGTTCGTGAGGGGGAAAACACAAGAAGTGTATGAGAACCCAATACAAAAGGATTGGTGGGAGAAAGCGATGAGCTAGTCACTACTAAATTCTAAACAATACTGTCAGGATCAATGCTAAAGCAATGTCAGTAGGAAAATTGAAACATGACGCATCGAGATGAGTTGAACAGAATGAACAAAGGGGACTTGGACATGGCAATGGAGTCATGGGTTCACCATTGAGTAGGGCCAGTCACAAGGAGATGAGGAGTGAGATGTTTTAATGACAGGTCGAGTTATGTTGGGGGAGAGTCGAGATGAAATCTGCGAGCAACAAAGCGATCTAAGTCCAAGCTAGTGGTGGTTCTCATTGTGGGTCATGCCAGAAAAGGAGTCGAGTTACACGGGGTCTTCATGTGATCCCTCGGTACAACTCCAAAAAAGGTCAAGAGTGAAGGAGACCCCAAAGATGTGCGGGGCCTCCACGTGGATCAAGGAGCTTAGCGACAGTTAAGGGGGTTAGGACCCGAAGCAATGAACAACTTGGCACCTAGGAAAGAATTACTTAGAACATGTGTGGTTGCCATCACTATGCACATGGAACATCAAGTACTGGGTCAATGCTTAAGTGAAAGGGCTCGACACTTGAAGAGATAGGAAACTTATCGATTCCGAGCCATCAGTGATTCGTTAGCGTGGCACAAAGCTTGGAGGATCGACATAGTAGCTCAAGTTGTAGTGAGTCTTAGGCATGCATGTTGGGTCGGCCAACTCTAAGCTGGAGATATGCATGTGATGGCATGTCAGCTGGTGTTAAAGGGTGAGTTGTTTTAAATATGCCGAGCTGGAACGATGGTAGCACAAGCCTCGGGGGAAACGAATGGATGGGTCGTCTAAAATGAAGAGCTCAATATTCAAATGTGACTCAGCCACGTAAAAAGAGGTAGATTGGTGCATAAACCAAGAATGAACCAATGTAAAGAAGGAGTGCTTGACATTCTCGATGATGCAAAACAAAATCCAGCTCGGCCAAGCTGGCACATTCAAAACATTAAAAGCACAATTCCCTCCCACATTAAAACACAAGAGGTAAATCAAGGTGGACCCTATTATATTCAAATGATCCCAATAGTCAAACCATGAAAGGAAACATTAGAAAAAGAGATAAATAATTAAAGTGTGATTTCCAACCAAGATTTAATTGTGCAGTCCCATGTATTACAAGCAAACTTGGTGATTGTCAAAAAGGGGTTGCATGTGCTCAGAAACCCATAACTTGAGCATTTCTTAACAAAATTGCACAAAATTTGTGTCATTGGAATCATGATTCCAATCCTGATGCACAACATCCAAGAAATTTAGGGATTGATGAAGATTCTATGGAAAATTTCATGGAAAACAAGCCCAGTTTAGTTTGGTTGTTAGAAAGTGGTTGGAAATGTAATTAATGGGCATGGCCATCATTCTTTCTTTGCTGCACATCATTGGACATCATGGGGAGATTTTGCAAATCAATTTCCATATTTTCACCTCATTTA
The DNA here is from genome assembly GCA_019776745.2 of Taxus chinensis. Lineage (NCBI taxonomy): Eukaryota > Viridiplantae > Streptophyta > Pinopsida > Cupressales > Taxaceae > Taxus > Taxus chinensis. The sequence goes on along the minus strand of CM034150.1, from coordinate 80,591,798 downwards.
TTACATCTTGCAAGTGGTTGGAAAAGTAATTTCGGGATTACACTCCTCTTTCTTTCTCATTTTATAAATTGTAATCTTGGGCTCATTTGTAAGTGCGTGGGTCATTTTTCTCTCTTGCCCCTCTTCTTTCTCTTCTCTGATAGGGTTGAATGTGGAGCTTAGGCCTCCTTCCCAAGCTTTGTAATGGAGTTTTATTTCCTCTTTCTCACTAATGATGTGTTTTGTAAACTCATGGAGCAATAAACTATGTTTTTTGTGATGCATTTTTTCCATCCTTTACATATTTTGTTGTCTCTACTTGCCTCTTTTCACTGCAAGGTATATTGTGCAAATTCTGATGCTTATTGTAGGTTTTTGGGAGTTATGTTTAATGGGTATGAAATGGTGTTCTATGTGAATATATATTTGGTCTATGGTGCATCTTGTCTACCCTCTCCTTTTCTCACCTCTCTCCATTTAAGGCAATTGGATTCTTGGCTAACAACATCCTTCTCTAGTGTATCACCGCTTTTAGTGTAGGTTTCATTTTCATGCATTCTCTCTCCTTGGTCCCTTGGAATGTTAGAATAGGATTAGGATTCGTTTTCTTGCCTACATTAGGAGTATATTTTGGTAGGTAGTTTAGGAGTAGGAACTAGCCTTCTCTAGAGGGTCATCTCAAGCCCGCAAGTCCCATAGTTTGAGAGATAACCCAATGTTACAAAAATTACACTGAATGCCTCATCCACATTTCAGGACATTCAAGGGGTGTTGTAATTTGGTGATAACACTACCTTTGTATGTTGATTTGTTTACAAATGATATGATGAGTTAAATTGTATGTTTTTATCCAACTTCTTCCAAGACAACATTTTGAAATGACCAACAAAATTGGTATCCTTGTTAGACACAATATTGTGCAATAACCCATGTAACCTTACCTTCTCCTTGAAGAATTTTTTTAAAATGTGTGTTACATCACTTGTCTTCTTGTAATCAATAATTTTTTCTATCTTTGAATGTCTATTCACTACAACATAGATTGAATCAAATACCATTTTTGTCATGGGTAATCCCAACAAAAAACCGTACTTTTATCCTCTCAAGGTCCTTATGTGATGTGAAATTTTTGGTACAACCCAACATTTTGTGATCTTCCTTTGGCCAATGGACATAGTCTACACTCTTGCAAAAATTTGAGCACATTCATACTTATCTATGGTTAAGAATAACTCTCTCTTAGCTATTTTATATTTTTATCCATTGTAAAGTTCCTTCTAATCCTCCATTGTGCTCTTTTTTCACCAAATTATCCTACATTGACCCTATGGGAATGCTCAACTATATACCTTTGAATAATAGGCAATTTTTTACAAAATAATCTAGCCAATAAAACTTATCAATGCTCACCAATTTGTGCATGCCTTCCATCTTGGTGAAATATTCATCACTTACATACATTTCCTTATGGGTTTAAAACCCAAAAAATGTTCTCATCTCTTTCAACAAAATATTGTGCTTACTCAATGCATTAGGAACCTTGTCCGAGTTTCCAATCGAATGCCCCAACACAAATGCATATCCCAAAAAATATTTTACCCACTTCATATGCCCTAATCTAATCTTCCTTGAATTTTTATGAATTATAGTGTCTAATGATCAATATAAAGAAAAAATTATTTTGGAAATAGAAAATGCCTCCACTTCTTGAGTGCTTGCACAATTGCATAGAACTCCTAATAATACACACTATACTTATTTACATCATTTAACTTCTCACTAAAGTATGTTACATGGCTTCCTTTCTAACTCAACACTACAACAATGGTTATGTCAATAACATCAAAATCTATTTGGAATACCTTCACAATTTCTGATAATGCTAATACCACATGTTCAATAATTTTTTTAATTTAAATCTTGAAAACATATGTTTGCATATGAACTCTTGATTAAATCCTTCCTATCCCCTTGCATGGCCTTTGTGATAGGCATGCATTTTTTCTAAAACTCTTGATGAATTTACATTAGAAACTTATTAAACCTTGAACGATGTGTGCTTCAAAAATATTCCACGTGAAATTCATTCCAATTTAACTCTCACCTTTTTCAGATCCATATTCATACTTTCATGAGAAATAAAAAATCCTAAACATACATGATTTTATTACATGAAACTGAACTTCTTTAAATTGATCAACAATTTCTCTTCCCATAACCATTGTAAAAATGATCTTAAATGCCTCAAATGATCTTCCCATGTCTTGTTGAATATCAGAATGTCATCTAGGTACACAATCATAAATTCCCTAATAATGGATTCAAGAATTGAATCATCAATCTCAAAAAGGTACTCAGTGTAGTAATCAACCTAAATGACACTGCAATCCATTCATACAGTACCTTTTGAGGAGAGCTACAACTGATTTACACATAAAACTTTCATATTGCAATGCATGATCAACAAAATACACACACACACACACACACACACACACACACACACACACACACACACACACACACACACACGCACACACACACACACACACACACACACACACACACACACACACCACGCACCGCGCGCGCGCGCGCGCGCGCGCACACACACACACACACACACACACACGCATGCACACACACACACACATGCATGCGCAAGCACATGCACGCGCACACACACACACACGCACACGCACACGCACGCACACACACACACATGCACACACACACACACACACACACACACACACACACACACACACACAGGAATAACCATGTCCTATAAAATAGGAATCTTATTAAGGATCTTATAATCACTCACATAAACTATACAAGTTGTTTTAACAACTCGTAACAAATCCAAAACCAATTGATAAATAATGTGAGTTGTTATAATAATAACTCACCTATAAACACTATACAACACAAAAATATAATTTCATCCACTAAATAATGTTTACACTAATAATATTCCTAACATTCACCCCCTTAGTGTGAACATTATTAACTAGTAATATCACCCCCTTAATGTGAACATTGGGAAAAATGCAACATTGAACTAGAAATAGAATCGTATGCCTCCACATACTTTTAGGTCTGCATACTGTTGGTTTGGATCTCATTGCACATGACCATCCACTTCACCAAAGTGAATCCCTCACCAGATGATCACATTTCCAGCAATACACCTACATACGTGAACTCAAAAGTTCCTTCTTTCACTTCCATTGAATGTTATTTCGCCAACCGATCAATGAAGAAGTCCAACAGTGAAAAAATCTCAACAGTCAGAGGATCAATCCAGTTCAACTGCCCTCCTATACAATTGTTATCATATTCCAAAATGCACATTATCCTCATTTAAATCATAACATGGGAAGGAAACCACATACCATTTAATTTTGCACACACCACACAACTGAAAAAGAGATGCCACCATACCAAAATGTAGCCGCGTAATAACAAATCACATATAAACAATATACAACACACAAATATAATTTCATCCGCTAAATAATGTTTACACTAATAATATTCCTAACACCTTTTGCATCTTGAATGTAAGATTCCATTCATCTCCTTCTCTTATGCAAATATGATTATATCCACTATTCAAATAGTTCTTAGTGAAGTATCTTTCTCCACCTAAACAATCCATGAGATCATCTATATGTGACAATGGAAGCCTATAATTAATGGTGATATCATTGATCACCATTGAGTTTGTATAAATACAATACCTTCCATCCTTCTTGGGCACTATAAATATCAATACTATGGACATACTCAAATTCTCTATGATCAACCCCTAACCCAACAAATATTGACCTTGTCTATATGCCTACATATTATCTTGTGGCATCATCTACTGAGCCACCTTGTTTGAAAAGTTTACCATGAAATTACATCTATGTGGTGTCATATGAATTATAGTGGTTTTCCATTTAGTATATTACTTGATAGTACCTCTAAAAATTATTCTAACATGTCTTTCACCTTGGCCAAAACTGATTAATTTTTTTCCATTATACTTGGTACCTCCTTTTCGGGTTTCACTAATAGCATGAAACATGCACCATTTTACTGTACTTCACTCAATAATTGTTTTCCCAACATAATAAAAATATTTGGACTTTGTTCTACCTTTTTGTTCCTGTAGTCATTTTTACCCTTAACACAAAATAAAGGAACCCCATGTGCGTCGGCCTATCACCCAGCGAAGCTGGGTGCTTACTCGAGGCATGCATGGGTTCCGAGTCTCTCTTTTATGTGAGTTAAGTGGGAAACATCATCTATGATTTGTGTTTAAAAGACTTTAAAATGGGTTTAGGACATACAAGAACCATAGAGCTCAGAATGGCCTCTAGATCCTTGCAGTCATTTCAGATAGAGCACTTAACATAATCTATAATGTGTATCATATCAGAAAGAAACATACGAGCATCCATATTTAGCATAAAAGGAAAGAGAACTCATGAGAGAGAAGTATGCATCATAATCATTGATATTCATGTATATATAACAGGTAACCTCATTACACCTATGGAGCCATTAAAGAGTGTCACAGAGAAGCAAACTGCAGGCATGCATTACAACTAGAATTATGTAACTAAGCTACTAAAAAGAAAAATATTACAATCCCCATGCTCAATACATCCTTTCCTGAATGCAATTACCCATTAACAGAGTTCTTGCAGTATTTCTACAGAGCTCCGCCCACTCTCTAAGTCTCTCTGTTTACTCTGCAGGCATTTGTATTTATAGCTTTTCTAGATTGCCAAATCATCCTCCAGCGCCCTTAGATTTGATGTCAAGTGTCTGAATGTGGTCCTCCATGCGAGCATGCTCCTCCAGGCATGAGCTTCCCACTTTATCCCATGATGTGCTTCTAGAAGATTCTACCGTAGGCATGCTCCTTCCTGGGCCAACCTGTCGCAGAGATGGCATCTTATCGACACCCAGTCGGGTCATGATTTTCACGTGTTCTACCCTGAACATCCAATTTGTCTAAGTCCCAAACCCTTGGTTCTGTTCGCACACATCACGTGTGCCACGAGCTTCCTTAAACCCTTTTCTAAAACCCTGCCTTGTGTGCTTTTTCCTACGTACCTTGCACGCCTTTTGTACTTAGTCAATATCCTAGGGGCCCAACATCACCCCACACTACGCCTGTTCTCTGTCCGTGGGAACACTTCCCTTAGTGAGAGAAATAATACAAAATAGGCTTACGCCTAGGAAAAATAATAAGAGGATGAAAGAATGGGAAAGAAGAAAGAATGGGAGAGTGAAAGAATCACTACAACAGATTGCGAAAATCCTTTTACAAGTCACCCTCCAATTTATTCTAGGCATTGAATTCATCATGCGCTCTTTGATAGAGGCCACCAACCAGGGCGCTTACCTCCCCAAAATTTAGTCCATCTCCTTGCGTGCTCATAGTATCCGTGATTTTCTCCAAATCTTGCATATATCCTCCAATGTGTCCATTCTTCGTGTGATACACAGATATAGCTCCTTCAATTGGTTTTTGATTGAAACACTTAAGGTTTCAATGGCCTCTGATTTATTCTTAACCTCGACAAGGATTTTGTCTCTTTCCTCCCTATTCCCCTTGTTTTTCTCTTAGAAATCCTTGAGTTCTGCTTCATGAGCGGCAACTAGGGTGCTTGCCACTTTGTCTCTATCTGCGCAATTATCGTATGCAGCCTCAGCGGTCCAGGAAGTAGCCCTTACATCAGCAAGCACTTTGCTGTACTCTGCGACGAGTGCTACGATTTTCAACTTATCTTCCTTTTCTAAATGTGCTACCACTTCCTCTGTAGACTCCAAGGATGGCGGTTATATTTTCATGGTGAGGAACCTTGTTAAATCCTCCAGGCATCCCAAAGCAGATCCATACTTCTACGTGGGTGATGCTAAGTCCGGATGCTTTAATAGAATGGCCCCATTGATGGATTCTACTTTCTTGTACACAACGCTCACCTTGGACTTTTCATCCTTTAATTCCCACTGCCACTGGGTGTTGATTAACCTTTTTTGGGTTAGCTCCTTGGTTAATGTAGATATCTCTTCCTCTTTCTCCTTCAGCTCCCCTTATAGATCCTTGATCCTATCATTTCACCCGAAGATTCTAGCTTCTATCTCAATGGAAACTTTGTTAAGCATGTTGTTTAGTTGTTCATTCAAGAGCTGCTGGGTATCCTCCACCGGGTTATCTTCTCCTGGTCCTAGAAATGTTATTATTGCCCCTTAACTTACCTCAAACTCTGGTTCATCAAGGTGGGACTCAATTTCCCAAGAGATCATCTTCCTTGTCCGTGGGTAGGCAGCCTCCTTGTCAAAAGATGACATGCATACAAGCTCCTCCACTGGAAGTGTACTCTGGAACTGCACATAAAACACCTTCTTGGGGTCATTAATATAACCCATTTCTGGCCTCCCCCCCTTTGCGCACCTTCCTCCTGTGCATGTACCCTTGGGTGTACTTACAGTTAAAATCGGATCTCTAGTGCTGCCACATTCCTCTTCCACGCTGTCCTTCTCCTTGTTCAACACTGACTCAACTACGCTCCACCTTGTTCTCCACCAGGTTCTCAATGTCTCTTGTCTCCTCTTCTTCTGCCACCTTGGCCATTTTCTCTTATGCCAAGCTTGGACCTCTTGTTTCTATGTGCTAGCCTCTTCATATTTTCCCATGTCCTGGGTGCTTCCTCCTGCCTGGCTATCCTTGCACCGCACAAAAAGGAACCCTTGTTCTTCTTCTATGCCTTCCTCTTCTGAATCATGAATATTGAAAACAAGCAGCCCTTGATCTTTCTTGGGGTCCTCTTTCCCACTTACTTCTTCCTCACTACCATCCTTCTCTCCTATGTACTTACCCATACTTCCAGCTTCTTCCGAGATGGTCTCCTCTTCTACCCTCTGCTTTTTCCTAACCAGAGATTTCGGTGTAGGTGACTCTGTTTCTTCTTCTAATGAATCCTTATCTGATGGTTCTTCTAGTTGTGGAGTCTTTTCTCTGATTACAGCCTTTTTCTTGCATGCGTACATGCTGGTTCTGGCGCTTGTCCCAGGGGAACCTATTTCATGTGTCTCCACCACACTTGGGATTTTATTTTCTAGTTCTTGTTCCTCTTGTTTGGGCACGAGTCTTTTCCTCCCAGTTGGATCCTGAGGTATAGATACCTCATTCTCTAGGTATGTGCCCTTCTCCTACTTGGGCCTTATGCAAAAGTAAACGCACGCCACAGATCCTCCTACAATGGGAAGAGTCATGGGACTTCTCATTTGTACTTCATGTGACATGTACCACTTTATGTATGTATGCTTGCTAGGGTAAACCAACCCTTTGCACAATTCCCTGTGGTCTTTGTCCAAACTACCAAGGTCCAACTTAAACTTTTTGGACTCCTTGAATTTGTTTACTCCCACTTGTAAGTACTAAGCTGTGAAGGAAAAGGGGAGCTTGCACTATGGTCTGCAAGAGTCATCTATCAACTTGAATCTGCCCAGGTAGTAATGCTGGTACATAGCAAATTCTACCTCTTCCCTAGTGGCCGCTAGCAGTTGTTTGAGAATTCTCCATTCTACCCCGAACGCGTTCCTTAGGCACGTGTACCACTTTTCCAAGCGTGCCTTGTGCACTATTGTCATAGTGTCACAAGCATACTTCTCAAACCTTTTGGCGGGAAAGGGGTCTTCATTAGGGTACTCCCATATGAATTTATCTGATGTGTCTGGTACCCCGATCTCCAAAAACATGATGGTAAGCAACACATTTCCAAAAAGGATCCTATCACCTTCCTTCACGCAGTTGATAATTTCATATGTGATGAATGTGGAAAAATTATAGATGATGCCCTCTAAAATCTTTCTACAAATGTTTAACTATGGCTTATTGACTTGAGTCCATCTCTCCTGGCCATTTAGATTTGACACATGTTGCGCGGCCATCTTCATTACTGGATCTTTGATGTCCACGACATCATAATACCTTGACTCCTTTTTGCAAGCAAGAGTGGCGATAGTTTCCTTAATCACTTCCTTGTCTGTCAAATCATCTTCCAACCTGTGTCCTTCACAAATGAGGCCTATGAAATTTGAAATGAGCTAGGGAGTTATACACATCTTGCACCCCAAAAAGTGGAAATAGTCCTCATGCACACACGACATCATCCACTGATACAGTCGCTCAGGTTTCCTGAAGTAGGGCAACTCAAAGAGTTGTAGTAACCATGCCTTCTCCAATTTGACCTTCACATCATCATTATATATGGGAAAACCTTCTGGCATCCTCTTGTTTGTTGGGCGCACTAACTCCAATGCTAACTCCTTTTCAATTGTGCTTGTCCGATGATTATAATCATTTACAGACATATCCCTAAGATGGGACTCCCACTCCTTCCCTAACAACACTCCATCTGGGTACTACATTTCTGCATACCATTCCTCATTTGTGCTTACTTCAATTTCTTGTTGCTTGCCCTTGCCTTTTCCTTTTCCCTTCTTAGGTGTCCTAGCTGGTTTCTTGGGTGCCATTTTGTAGGTCTTCTACCCACTTTAATCACTTTTGTTACCTCATTCTTCCACTCTCTCCAACCCTAGATCTAAAACTTGTGAAGAAAATTACTTAACCCCGTGCCCTAGTTCTTCAATACTCCCTTCACAAGACGACATCTTCTCACACTTTCTCCCATGCCCGTGAAATCCCTTCCTCCTAGTTTGCAAATCTGAACTAACTACTCACGCTTCAATTTCTCCAACGTTTTCTTCACATGGATCAATTTTTTTTGGAAGCCCTAGTTTGCAAAGGTGTAAAAATCACTTCGTTCTCTTATACGCAAAGTGAAAAATGAAGTGTCCCGACCCCTTTATTTATAGTTTTTCCCTTTTTGAGCATTAAGTGCTAATTCACCTACCACCATACTTTCTTCATTTAATGCAGCTTTTTCAAACAAAGTATGACTTAAGCGCTTTGCCTCATGCGCCCAACCTACGTGAAAAATCCTCCAACCTTCTGGCGTGCAACCAATCCAACCTAATAGGAGACTCTTACACATGCAAAACTAGTGTCGAAGGCACTTCTTCTGTCCTGATTTTTTATCTCGCCTACCTCGTGTTGCTTAATGTGCTTTCTCCTCCTTTGTATGTGGGATCTAATAGTAGCTTTATCTTGGCACCAACCATCCTTTTTCTATCTTTTCTCTCCATACACCTCTTTCAACTGGGTCATTCAACTGGGATTTTTAATGCAAACTTCCTTGGCACTTTAACCATGTGATCCTTCATATTACTCTACCCCACACTTAAAATGATGCACGGTCCTTTACGCACTCACAAATTCTCAAAAATTAATAATAAGGTTACCGGTGCCCAAGGCGCAAAACAAAACAACAACGAAAAAGGGAAACACAAGAAATTAAATACATAAGGAAAGTTCTAAACTAACTGCCAAAACTACCTTATTTTATAAACACCAAAAAGACTTATTTATAGTAGGGCTTCAACCTAATCCCATTGAAGTGTCTAGGAAATTTTGTCTCATCCAACGCTTGACCCGAATCAAGGATGTACGAGATTGTGTAAGGACCCAACCAATGGACTTTCAACTTCCCAAGATGGCATAGAAACTTAGAATCATATAGTAAAACCATCTGCCCAACCTCAAACTTCTTGTTTCTAATGTGGCGATCATGCCAAGCTTTCTACTTTTCTTTCTCTGTTGTTTGGCTCTACCTAGCGAGTGATCTTCTCTCATCCAATTTCATTAACTCCTCAATTATTTCTTCCATTTCTTGCTCATTGGCCAACCCTCCTACGTGCGCTATTCCCAGAGAAGGTAACATGAATTTAAACGGTAGAACAACTTCCACGCCAAATACCAACTGAAATGGTGTGGCTTTGTTCATCCTTTTATACATTGTCCAGTAAGCCCACAATAATGTTGATACTTTGTCATCCCAATCTTGTCTTTCAACATCACAAATCTTGGTCAAGGTATGACTCAGTATTTTATTGAATGCTTCCACGGTTCCATTTGCTTGTGGGTGATAGGGTGTAGTCTTGTGATAAGCCACCATGAACTCTGGTAATAGGATCCTCACGGTCTCATTCAAGAAATGCATACCCCTATCACTGGTCAAATTCAACGGACATCCATACCTTGTGATAATGTTCTCCCATAAGAACCTTACCATTGTGGTTGTTGTGCAATCTTTAGTTGGGGCTGCCTCTGCCCACCTAGTCAAATAATTTGTGCAAGTGATGACATAACATGACCTAGTCCTATGCACCATTGGTGTAATAGGGCATACAAAGTCTATTGCCAAATTTTCAAAAGGTTCCGTGCTAGGGATAGGGCGCAAAGGCATTTCATCTCTCCTTCTTGGTTTACCAATGCACTGATAATGGTCACACGCTTTACAATAGTCTTTACAATCCTTGTACAGGGTTTCCCACCACAAACTTGCCATTAATATCTTACACACGGTGGCATCACCTACATAATGCCCACCTGCACTTCCTCCGTGTGCTTCCTCCATGATGGCCAGGCACTCATGCTCTAATACACACCTGCACAAAAATTCATCATGTCCCAACTTGTATAAGTCTCCACTGATTAACATGTAGGGCGTGGCGCGTATGGCTAACTGCTTTTTCTCTAATGCCTTCATTCCTTCTGGCACCACACCTTCCTTTAAAAATACTGCAATCTCTTCCAAATCCAAGGGTGTGCGCCACAACCTAAATAGCTACACATCTGGCATTGTCTCCTCAATACTCTGTGCATCCTCCCCTGAATCAATTCTTGATAGATGATCATGTCCACAATTTCTTTTTCCAGGCTTCACTAAAACGGTTAATTCAAACTCTTGAAACAACAACACCCAACGACATATGTGCCCTTGTATAATAGGCTTGTTCACCAAACACTTTAATGCCATGTGGTCAGTGTAAAACACAAAGGGTGTTGCCAGTAGATACTATCTAAACTTAAAAAGTGCATAGATCATTGAAAATGCCTCACGCTCAGTTGTGGTGTAGTTTTTCTCTGCTGGTGTCAGCTTCCTGCTTGCAAAACACAGAGGATGATCAACAATTCCTTCACCTGGCTATGTAAGCACTACTCCAATAGTGGTCCCTGAGGCATCTACATGGACATGAAAGGGCTTATCCTAAGAGGAAAAACATAATATAGGCGTAGTGATAAGCCTATCTTTTAGTGTATCAAATTCCCTCTGTTGCGCATGTCCCCAATGGAAGGCACTTTTATGTATGACTAGCTCCTTTAAAGGCATGGTAATCCTAGCATATCCTTTGATGAATTTCCTATAATAACCCGTATGCCCAAGGAATCTGCGTACTACACTCTGGCTAGTAGGCTCCCCTAACCCAACAATAACTGCAACTTTAGTAGGATCTACTAGAAAGCCCTCCTTACATATGATATGCCCCAATAAAGCCCCAAAGGGTGTAGCAAACACACACTTCTTAATGTTGAGGGATATCCTCAACTACCTACACCTCTCAAACATTAACCTTAAATTTTCACAATGGTCTTTAACTAGACCATACACTATCCAATCATCCAAATAGACCTGAAGAAACTTATGGATGAAGTCCTGGAACACTTGCACCACTATGTGCAAAAAAATAGCAGGTGCCTTCTTCAACCCAAAGGGCATGACCGTGTATGAAAAACTTCCCCACTCAATGGCAAAAGTTGTCTTCTCCTGGTCCTCCTTTGCAATTCGGACTTGGTGGTACCCTGAAAATCCATCCATAAAGGAATAGATTTCGTGCCCAGTGACTCCTTCCAAATTTCTTCAGTGAAGGGGGTTAGAAAGGGATCAATGACACAAACTGCATTCAGCTCCCTATAATCCACACAGATCCTAATCCGCCCATCCTTCTTGATGTTGATTACCATCAGACTTATCCATTCTTATTCCTCCACTGCTTCAATGATCCCAGAAGCTATCATTTTGTCTATCTCCTCAACCTTCACGCGAAAATTGGGATTCATTTGGTAGGGCCTCTTTCTGACCAGGCGTGCACCATCCTTCATCTTTATCTTCATCTCCCCCAAGGAATGGTGAATGCCTTTGAGCTCATGATACCCACGCGGGAATAAATCCTTAACTTTACGCAACAAATCAATGATCTTAGAGACTTCCTTCTCTGACCAGTAATCTCAAATAATAGCTTCCTTAGGTTCTTCTCCTAAACCAATGTTAACCTTCTTTGTTTTTAAGGGCTCATGGTAGGTGAGCACATGAGTATCAACACTGTCCACTACCTTGCGTGTCCCTATAGAATGGATAACATCCAAGATTTCCAATTCCTCTCCATTAATCACATACACCAACTTTCCTTTCTCCTTTTCCAAGCACGCGCTTTGAAGTTGTAACTCTTCTATTTCCTCTACTTCTTCTTCAAAGCACGCCCCAAACTTGTTCCATTCAGTAACTCCAACATCCTATCTTCCGACATGGCACTATCCCCCATGGTAAGGCGCTTGATACACTACAAGGCCTTATCAACTGATGGATTGGTACTTCGATACTCAAAGGTTTGAATAAGGTCAGCCATGAGCTCTTTCTAGTTTCCTGTTTGGCGGCGTGTCTCCGAATGAATGTACCAAGCACGCGCGCAACCTTGTAGTGTAGAATACAACTTGTGCACCCAGAGGGATGGTGGCAAAGCTTCCGCGTCTTCTCCCCAGACATGTTAACACTCTTGGATATGGAAAGAGGTGGGCTCCTTCCCATGGTAGTCCTTGATGGTGGTGGGCACATTGCTCCTAGAGAATCTGACAAAGAGAGAAATTCCTACTTCGTGCCATTCTAAAAGTCTCTCCTGATGTGTAGCCCACCACCATGCTATTGTGTCAAGCAGGACATAACTTAGCATCCCTCTCCATTCCTTCTCATCCTTCCACTAAGCTTCCACCTCCTGCAGAAAGATCTCAGGGAAGGCTCCTCCTAAATACTTGGGCAACTCTTTTCCTCTTGGGCACCAAACTGTGTGCGCCTTTGTTACCTTGGTCACCAACCCTCTCAACTGCCATCCCATCAATTCATAAGTTCCCCACGCCCAATTGTCACATGCTAGACTGGTGGTATCACTTACTGACTGAGCATCTTCAAACTGGATAACTCCATTAGTAGGATGTATCATCTCTGGGTCCCTGATTGAGCGCACGTATATCCTGTCCAGAACTTCTTCCCCCAAAGGTTCAATATAGGGTGTCAACTTCCCATCAGCCAGGGATATAATGACCTGATCCTCCTTGTTTTCAAATCTGATGTACCCTTTTTTGAACCAAAGCTCCGCATTGTTCTTGTAACACCATGGGCACCCAAGTAGCGTTGGGAAATTGTCTGCCTCGGTGAGTGCCAAGATTTTGAAGTCCCCAGTAAACTTAGCTCCTTGGATAGTAATAACTACATCCTTTAAAACACCGATGGGTATTACCTTAGTCTTGTTTTCCATATACAACACATTCGAAGATGGCTGTAACACAGGTCTTCCCATCTGATGCCATGCATACAAATTTAGAACATTAACCTTCGTGTTAGTGTTAATGAGGATATTACTAAGGAGCCATCCATCTACAACTGCATTCAACATGATCTCTTTGTCATATTCAAGGTTGTGAGGGGGAAGGTTTGCATGCAAGACCTACCTCTCATGCTCTCCTCCAGCACGTGGTACCTTCTCTCTCAACCATGATCATAACAAGGGAATGATATTCTCTTGTCTTAGCATTTTACACACCTCCTTGATCTCATCCAGGTCATCCTTTGGCACCTTGACTATCCTTGTTCCTCCCTCTTGAATTTCTCCTTTAGACACTGGATTACCCCTTATAAACTCCAAATGACATCCACAGTGTCTTGATACACCTCCTTCTAATGCACAGGGTCTAGATACTTTCCATGAACTACTTCCTCCCTTGAAATTGGGTTTTTCTGTCTTGGTATCTATCTTGCGTGCACGGCTTCTGCCCTTGTTGTTACCAAGACAGGCTCCAAACCTGCATCCCGTGTTACCCGAGGCATGCACTGGGTGTCTACCTTCTTAATACTGACCATTGCAGTGCCCTTGTCTTTCCGGTGTTGATGATTCATGTGCTCAAACAATTTCAGGCACTCCTCATACTTATGCTTCTTTCTGCACCACAAGCACTACAACAAGTCTGGGCATTCATGTTTGTAATGATCTGCAGATCCACAGTTGAAACAAGTTCCACATGGGAACTCAATCCTTCCTCCCCCATGGTTACCATGACCATGAAATCCTCCTCGAAAACCTCTTCCACGTGCGCCTCCATCTACGTGCTCCTCATCATGGCGATCATCACCCTTGGAACTACTGGAAATACTAGTTTGGTGCACCCCATGATCAATAGCCTCATGGATCTGATCAATGAGCATATAGTCCTTAGTATCATGAGTTGTAGAGGTGAAAATATTGTAGTAACAAGATACATTATTCCGTATTGCGCGTTGCAGTAAGGGGAACCTACTCGCATTATGGTCCCCATGAAAAATTTCATAATCTACTGTCAAGGCACGTACTGTCCTCTGGGGGGAATTATCCTTAACGTGCCCCTCTACTTCAAAATTTGTGCACCACAAACCACTACGAGTCTCATGGGCTAAGTTCACAGACAATTTTTCCAATTGTTTGGCCATAGCAGCAATTTGAGCCTCCAGGAATGGGCTAACACCAATATCAACACTTCTAACAGCCTCAGTGCACAGAGAAGCTTCCAATGCCTTGCATGGGTCTGTAAAAGTTTTATGAGATAATGCCCTTCTAAAAGGAGTGATCAACCCTCCAAAAAACCACTGAGAATGTTGTGAAGGGTGAATGTATTATGATAATTTAGACAAGAGAGTTTTAAAGCGTGCATCATACTCCCGTACACTCTCTTCCATTCCTTGTTGAATCTCCTTCAAAGCGCTAATGCTCTTCTACTCAAACTTAGGAATGTGGAATTCTGCCAAGAATGCATTCTTTAAAGTAGTATAGTCCACTACTGTCTGATGAGGGTCATACTTCCTATACCAGCTATGTGTGCGCCCTTGCAATGTGGTTACAAACTGACTAGCCTTCCATTATGGGGTTGTGATACCCTTTGCACGCCATAGCAGTTCACACTTGTGAACATGTTTTACAAGATCCTCAATACCTCTATAATCGGGCAAATGTAGAGACATTTTAAAGAAAACTTGTGGGGGTGGTTACGGACTGAATCCTCCTAAGCTAGAGCCTTGGTTTCCGCCTGTGTTTCCTCTGCCACCTGATCCACCAGGTCCACCAAGTCCTGAACCACCAGATCCACCAGACCCACTAACTACTATTCCTCCTGAACCACCAGACCCACCAGGTCCTAAAGTGGTCATGCCAAGGTCCCCACAGTTCCACTGAGCTGTGCGCCTATGGTCTGCGACAATGCCCCACTACCAATAGTATACCCCACGCCACTCCCAGATGTGAGACTAAAATTTTGTGTGTCTATATCTTGCCCGAAATTTCCTAACACTGGGTTGGTGTTTGCAACCATAGAAGTCCCAAATGAGAAATTATACCTCCTAGGTGTAGACTGATCACTTCTAATGTAACCAACTAGACTGACAATATTTTCCCCCTGATCTGGAAAACCAAGCGCTAGTATCCGATCACTAGGTTGTCTTAGATGCGCACCAATGGTTCTTCTTTCTCCGTATGATGAACTCTCATCAGAAGTCAAAGGGGTCTCTCTTATGTGCTTGCCAAGATGGGGTCGCACAGACTGCTCAGGTTCCACGTCCTCTGCGTGAACCTCAAATCCTTCCTACAATGTCTATTTCCATACATCCATCACACTTGTAACCTCGCATTGTCTAGCAATCTACCTTTCATGTGCTTCACCATACTTGAGTCGTCTTTCCTCCCTATCCTTCTCTGTCGCAACATCTGCCATCTTCCTCCACCCTAGCTTCCTCACCCAGCACTCAGATGGTTTAGACGACCATTGGGAATGCCTCTAAACTCATGGTAACTATCAATATTTTCATAGCCAGAGGGACATCTTGTAGAAACGAGCCTATGGGCTCCCACAGAAACTCAAACTCAGCAACCTCCGGACAAGAATATGTGGAAATGGTGTACTCTAGAGTGTAGCTAGCCAATACTCCTTTCCACCAATGATCCACAACATGGGTCCACGTCAGATCTACATCCTGTAGCCTTTGATATTCTTCTTGGGTCCACACATGTGATCCATAATGCTAACTTGATCTAGATGCATAGGCTGTGAGCCATTCATACAATTCCACTGGGAAGCAACAGAAAAAAGTCTCATACATATCATGGTAGAGGTTCTCTTCTACCCATCTACATACATTAAACTCAGGTCTAGTGCTAAATATCTGAGAGAATTCATCCTCCATGCTCTTAAACATGATTCAACACTTTCCAAAGTTAACCGCTCTGTTATTATTCACTACACAGATCATGATGAATGCTAATTCCCACTACAAATTCAAAAACAGATCCCATCAATGAAACCAAGATGTAGTCATTTTTACCCTTAACATAAAAGAAAGGAAACCCATGCGCACCAGCCTATCACCCAGCGAAAGCTGGGCACTCACCCAAGGCACGCGTGGGTATCGAATCTCTCTTTTATGTGAGTTAAGTGGGAAACATCATCTATGATTTGTGTTTAAAAGACTTTCAAATGGGTTTAGGACATACAAGAACAATAGAGCTCAGAACCGCCTCTAGATCCTTACAGTCATTTCAGATAGAGTACTTAACAGAATCTATAATGTGTATCATATCAGAAAGAAACATACAAGCATCCATATTTAGCATAAAAGGAAAGAGAACTCATGAGAGAGAAGTATGCATCAGAATCATTGATATCCATGTATATATAACAGGTAACCTCATTACACCCATGGATCCATTACAGAGTGTCACAAAGAAGCACACCGCAGTCATGCATTACAACTAGACTTATGTAACTAAGCTACCAAAAATAAAACTATTACAATCCCCTTGCGTAATATATCCTTTCCTGAATGTAAGTACCCATTAACAGAGTTCTTGTAGTATTTTTGCAGAGCTCCGCCCACTCTCTAAGTCTCTCTGTTTACTCTGTAGGTGCTTCTATTTATAGTTTTTCTAGACTGCCAACTCATCCTCGAGCACCCTCAGATCTGATGCCAAGTGTCTGAATGTGGACCTCTATGCAAGCATGCTCCTCTAGGCCTAAGCTTCCCACTTTATCCCATGATGTGCTTCTAGAATATTCTACTGCAAGCATGCTCCTTCTTGGGCCAACCTATCACTAGGCTGACATCTTATCCATGTGCAGTCGGGTCATGCTTTTCACGTGTTCTGCCCCAAACGTCCAATTTGTCTAAGTCCCGAACCCTTGGTTCTATCCGCACATATCACGTGCCCCACGAGCTTCCTTAAACCCTGCCTTGCGCACTTTTTCCTATGTGCCTTTCTTTAACTAGGACCTTGGGCGCCTTTTGTTCTTAGTCAATATTCTAGGGGCCCAACAATTCCACTCCCCTATAATATTTAGAGTGTACTCATGTCCACTATTCACTCCCTTGTATATTTTTACATGGCCATCATATCACACCTTTTGATCAAAATTCCACGACCTCCAAATAAACACACGACAAACGCACATGAGAATTACATCACACATGACCTCGTATTCATATCTCCCAATCTAGAACTTAACCAAACATTTTTTAGTCACTAGGAGATGGTGTCCCTTTTTTAACTATGAAACCTTATACGGATTAAGATGTGTAATCCTCTTTAACTCCAATTTGTACACCATATCTTGCACTACCAATTTTTTGATGCTACCACTATCCATAATTTACAAACATTTCGTCCCAACTACATTTATTTCTAAGCACATTCTTCCTTTGCATTGGGCCAACTTCTTTTATTAGATTAAAAAAATTCTTTATCATTAATGGTTCTCCCATATCTAGGTCTTCTCTGAAGTTTGATGATGCTGAACAATCTCTTCTTCTTTTGAAATGTATGCACTCGTATAATTGTGTTTTCCCATGTCATCATTTTTTTCATGTGGGTAGTCAAAATATCTATCTAGTTTCTCTCTGCACCTATAACATGTGTCATCAATCCCCTAAATATCTCTACATATAAATGATCTGCACCCCTATAATAATATCCTCTTCCTCCTTATGCAATGAAGTGTTGGCATCTCCTCATTGTACATGAATTCCCTTGTTCCCTCCTTATCCACGTTCTTATATGAATTGTCCCTTTCTTTACGCCATTTTTTTTTTGCTTGATAACTTATCTTTGACCATTAATGCATGAAAATAATATTTATCTAAGGATCATGCTTGGATCATCCAAAACTCTTATTGAATTGAGAGATACAACTTGTTCGTGAAAAATGATATATTATCCACATCAACCTCTACATGATCCTCTTAGATGGAGAGCCTATAAAATTCCTCAGTGTATTCCTTCACACTAATTTCTCTTTGTTGTAGATTCTTCAACTTCTTGAACATATTGATATTATAATCTGTGAGAAATAATCACTTTCATCTTTGCTACTAGTCTTTTCCAAGTCGCGATTGTATGCTTTTCACTACACACTCATTCTTCAAGTACATGCTCCCACGAAAGAGATGTTTGAACATTGTATTTGGTGCATGTAAAATTGAATCTTTTGGGATCTTCCATATCTTCATAATCAAATTATTTCTCAAAATCCATTATCAAATCAACAAGTTTCTCCAAATCCACACTTTTGGAATAACTTAGGGTATCTAATCTAGGCTTACTCCCCATTCTCCCAATTACACATGAGGATCTTCTCTTGCCATCATATTAGACTTATTATTCTTACAAAAACTATACCCTTGATTCTATAGGTTCCATTTCATCATCACTAACATATCTACTATGATGCATGTGTATTACATGGTTTAATATCCTCCAATCATGCTTACATAATCTCATAAAATCAATCAAGTCATCAAGTATTACACCTTGTAGTTATAAAATATACATAACCTTCAAAACTTCTACCCAATACTTTACCTATTACGAGCTTGAAACAATTTTCTACCCACACTCACAAATGTGTAAAATTTCCAATGTTCAATGTGAAAACTTCACACCTACCTAAAAATCACTTTTCTAGAATACGTCCACAATAATTTTCTACCCACATTCAAAAATATGGATAATCGCCAATGTATGTCATGCGTCACTTGTAAGGAAATAAAATATTTCTTTAATACAAAATGATGCAAACATGGTTAGAGAGCCCAAATTCAAAGCATGGACCACTCTACCGTTCAAATTTAATTCATTAAAAAATATAAGATATGTAACATAATATAATAATTTTATTATGCATTCACAAGAGTAAACCACACTCATACATAGACCAATTTCCAATGGTGTGGTCTCAATAATCTTTGAAGGATACATAAAATTATAACTAGGAAAATCTCACTTAGAGAATCTACTCTATCTTATAAGGATTGCCAACTGTTGCACCAAAAATTACCGATTCCTTTCCCATCCTTGGATCTATAATCTATCTTAGGGCACATGAGTTTATTTATATAGGCATGCAAGCCACTCAAAAGAACCATTGTATTTAGCTACACACTACCCATCAAGACTCATAAGAACATGGAATGCAAAAATTATAAGGTCCAACAAAACCATACACAAAATTTGGATTCATATGGACATTTTTTAGGATTGGAATCTTCATTTGCATGGCATTATGTGACATGTTATACTATCACAACATTGATATACCATCACAACATTGGAATACATTATCAGAAAGATCGGTGTGGCATTCATAGACCATCATGACATTGGTAGACCTTCGCAACATGAGTTATGCCTCCATGACATGGCTTAGAACTTATCTATGAAGACCTTCATGGATACAAACAAAACACAATAATATACTACTAGTTATGGTTGATACATGATTATAGGTGAGCCTAGATTCTATTTCATCATAATTAATAACCATATTTTAAAACCCAAGTTGATAATTCTAACCAACAACATTAGTTGAGGTAATGAATTCCATGTGTGAAGAAGAGATAACATTTCCTCATTTTTTTAATATTCAAGTTGAAAAAGGAGCATGGTATGAAAGGTGAAGCTCAAACCAAGTGTTTGATCAAGGATCCACTAGCTTAGGTGTGAATGGGGAATAAGATCACAACTTATATGATTGAAAGTCGAGTTTAGAGAATTACATTTCAATTTGAGCCAAGATCGCAATATTCCAATGTTTAGGATTGATTTAAGATCAAATATATAACACAATTGAATGTTAAGAGGTGAGACTATCATCTAAACTTAGCACACTAAAATAAACCAAGAGATCATGAAGAGGTGATCCAATCAACCAAGAAGGGGATGTTGTAATAATGGTAGGGTTTCCAACTAAGAGACAATTGTAATTATCTAGTAGTGTCACATAGTGCCAAAGGGAAAAAAAACCATCTATATTTTATTAATCTCATGCTTTAATGACATAAAAAAGCATTATGAAATTTCACAAAATTATTACACCCTCTATTCAAGCCTTAAAGGGATTTATAACAATATTTTCATATTCTAGAATATGTTATGCTCTCTATTTGATTCTTAGAGATTTCTCTCACCTTAAAAACCTTGTCCTTCAAATAATTTAGGATAACCCTTTCTCCTTGAAGTATTAACCATTCTCGTTATCTCTTTGCAAATTCTCTCCTTATTCTAGTTGAGTTCTTAATGTTTTCTTAGGAACCTGATCTCCGTGTGTCTCAATTTAAGCATCTAAAAATGATTATGATCCAAACCCCTTTTCCTCATGAGATTCACACCATTAAATACAATATGGGATGTATATCTCATACCATAACTATTATTTTAAGTTCAATTCAAAAATACCTCAAATGAATTGGGTTTTTGTCAAATAATAAAGAATGGTTAAAATCATCTATAGGATATTTGAACACATTTTACCTCACATGTGGGGAAAACAACTTTGGGATAACTATAATTCAAAATATCTTGAAGATATATTTCCAAATTTTCAAAGTTGTATTCACACATTCCCTCTAATGGAAGTTATTCCCACTTGAAATTCAACATGTTATTCATCCTTTTGTTGTGAAAAGTGACTTAAAATACCCCAAATGATTATGTCATGTGTAAATATCATTGGCTCATTGTACTCCCCATGGAAATGGACACTATGACCAATGAATAATTAAGTTCCTGTAAGTTCTTTGTTCCACTCATCATCATTTCATAGTTCTTGGGCTCACAGACTTTATTTACACTCTGTGGAATCCACAATTTGAATGCTCCAAGTATGTGAAGTCTGAATGAACAATGTGTTGTTCTTGCATTTACTTAGGATCACACATTCGTTGAAAGATCAATGGGATCACTTTAGTCTTAAGTATTATGTGGGATCCCCAATAAAATAAAGTGATATACTTAACAATAAAGTGACCAAAGATTTAATCCTTTTAAATTCCCCCTTCATATTGAGACTTTATAACTTGAATCCCACAAAAACTCTGAGTGTAGAGTGTCCTAATAATTTTAAGATGTTTAAACGATATGTGCTTAACCTTAGGACTTGAGGGTGTTGGAACATAATGATTAAGTGGTCTGGCCAACCCTTAATGTATCACTAATATATAAGTTAATATTTAATAATATGAAATATTTATATTTCTATTATTAAATATGCTAACATAGGTATATACTTTAGGTTAAATATTTAATATCATGAAATGATTATATTTCTAATATTAAATATTATAAACCTAGGTGTATGTGTCAACCATTTTAGGTTGAAAAGGTGGGTCGGGAGACATACCCGATCACCTTATATAAAAAGGACTTTAGGTCCTCATTTGATATATTCGAGAAATATATCAAAGGTGTGCAAATCAAGTGATTTGGTTTTACCCTTGGTAAATAGGGTTTTAAAGGAGGAGGTGATTTTACTGGATGTAAAATAAGTTCTTTGAAGTAAAATGTTATTTTCAAAATGGTTTAAATACCCTATTGAGGTTTTCCACTATAAATAATGTGTCACCTGCATTATTTATTTCCTGTAAGTATTTCTTTATTTAATTTATTTCATGAAATATATTTACTTTTTATGATGTAATGTTTATTTAAATTATTGTAACATTATATAATATGTAAGTTGATTAAATCTGTATTTATTAGAATCCTCAAATTCTAACATGGTAACAGAGCAAGGTAAATTAAATAAATTAAGATCAAATGTTTTGTATTTTATTTATTTAATTTGTACAGGTTTTTTAACCAACCTGAAAGGGTATTTAAAAGTATCTAGTCCCCTTCTTTTTTTCTCGATTTATTTTGACATTACATTTGTGTAATTAAACTCTCGGTAAAATTTTTAGGGTTTTTCAATTTTAAATCCTTAATTTTTTGGGAGGAGATGTAATATGATATGATTCTTAATTTCATTTACATTTTGTAAATTATATGGAATTAATATTTGTTTGGAGATTGATGTGTGCACAGGTGAAAGGGGCTTCAAATATTTACCCTGCGTGAAAAATCACATACAGAAAAATAAAGGATTTATTACTATATGAAATAATTTTCATGTTTTCTATAATTTCAAATGTTTGCAGGTTAAATATTTTTGAAGGTAAATTCATACCCATGTTCTTTGGTCCCCTCTAAAAGGATTTGATTTAAAAAACTATAGTTTATAGTTAATCTATAATTATATCCTATATAATTTGAAAAATATATTATTATTTTTAAATAAAAATATATATAATATAGAATAATGTTTATATAATAATTTATATAAACATCATATTAAAATTTATATAATTTTGAAAAAAAAAACTATATATTAAAAGCCTTAAACCATATTAAAATTACATGGGATTGAGGGAAGAGTCAACATACCATATTCTAAGCTTAAGTTTAAATCATATTTAAACTTAACTTATAAATCTAGGCATATATAGTTTTTTAAAAAATTATATATATATATATATATATATATATATATATAAAGAAACAAACCTAAGTTTGAATCATATTTTATATATATGGTTATTTTAAACCACTTAAAATATAAATTTTATTAGATTTGGTTTATATATGTTTTAAAAAAAACCAAGTGCTTACTTTTTTTAGTAAGGGGGCCCATGTTTATTTCTTGGCAATGAAGGGATTACTTTTCAAATCTTAATATTTATTAAATAAAACCGAATATATGTCCCTAACCATTTATATTATCTATGTAAGGGGGTGGCCCATTCATTTATATCTTATAGTTTATAAAAACTATATAAATAAACCTATTTAAATGTTTTCTTTTATATAAGAGTGGGAGTGGAGAATAAAAATGAGATAATATCTCAGTATAAATGTGGAATTCTCATGTATAAATAGAGAATTAAAAAAATCTAGTTTATTGGTGGCCCACGTGAAGTGTGGTAAATATTTATTAAAATATTGGTAGTTATAGCCACATAAAAGTTTTAAAGTTTTTAGCTTGCAAGAATTATATAAAATATTTTGTAATCTTTCCATAGTTTTAAATGTGTGCAGGTAAAATTAAGAGTAAATGAAGGGATGAGACAAGGTTCATGAAAATAGGGATTTCAATTTATTTCATTGGTCAAGTGAAATTACTTGTTCCCTCTGTAAAAAATGTAGGTTAATCTATACTCTCATAAATCTACTTGCACTTGGTAAAATTCTTTTAACCTAGTGTATGTTCTTTAAACCCCTTTAATAAGGGTTATGTGTTTTTTTTATAAAAAATATACTATAGTTTATAATTTTTATGAACTATATGTTGTTTTTTATTTACATTCTATAAACTATATACCTCTTTTTTTTTAAATGTATATATTTTTACATTATAAATTATAATAGGTTATTATAATGTATTAAAATATAATTTTAGTAATATTATAAAGAAGAACAAATTATGGAATTTCACATTCTGGAAATACACAAGTTTTGGATTCATTAAATTTGATGGTCATATGACCGTCACAGTATACCAAACATAAGACAGTATGATAGTCATTTAGACGTCAAATTTAAGCTCCTAGGTTCTAGAAAACTTTCACTATGTTACAATTGACGGTCAAATGACCGTCACGACAGACAAAAAAATCTATTATGATGGTCATTTAGATGTAAAATTTAAGTTGGTTAGATCTTTGTCTACATTAATTTTTTCAAAAATTTGAAGTTATGTATTCTTAGGGGTCTCTTTCTTCTCTTCTATATGGTCGGAAATATTTTTTATATAAATATGGGGTATAATGCAGAGCCATTTATATTAAGGTTTATTATTTTGATCATGGGAGGGTAATTAGTATGCATTATAATGACAAAATTAGTTATGATCAAATAGTTTCTTTAGATTTATAAAATTTAGATCTGATTCTATTAAAATTAATTTTTTTATTATCGATAAATATGTATCTAACTCTGTGGTACATTGTATATTATAATGGGGTGTGTTTTATAGGTTTAAGAAAACAATGACATCCAGCTATTTCTGTCTTGACAAAACTCAAATCCTGAATGAAACCAACTACAAAATTTAGATCAAAACAGAATTTATGGCGAGAAAACTCTGGATGATTATTTCTGGATCTGAGGTTGCTCCCACCAGTCATCAAGTAACTATAGATAACATGAATACATTCTTGCAACAAATGCAGGAGGCTCTTTCTATGATTCTACGCAATGTGAACGATGAGTACCTTCTACACATTGGTAATATCAAACATCCGAAAGAGGTATGGACACAACTAGAATCCATGCATGAAGGATACTTGGTATATCAAGTATAGTAATGAGAGTACAATAGCTGAAGGAATTCAAAGAAATGGTCTATATATTTTTGATGATTTCTCTTATACATCTTGTTTTATATCTCAAAGTTTGAATAATTTAAAACTATGACATGAAAGCTTAGGACATGTTAATTATCGAAGCTTATATGAAATGTCTAGATATAATCTAGTGAAAGGTTTACATGTGTTGTCTTCTTCTCTTGAAATTACTTCATTAAATGCTTATAAATGATGGTTTTGATTCTGATTTAGTAAATGGTCATGATGATGTTTTGATGCTATAGATGTTTCTGAAACTCTTATCTTCCTAGATAAGAAATTAAATTGGGTTCACTCTATGTTAGAAAGTTTAAATCCTATTAACCTTAGGAAAATGACCAGAAGCCATCATATGTACCATGCATTAATTACCTTGTATGAACCTGAGCCACAAAGTATTATAGGGTCTAGGTGGATATACAAAGTAAAATATAATGTTGATGGTAGTATTAATAAACATAAAGCTAGACTTGTTGCTAGAGGTTTCACTCAGAAACTTGGTATTGATTATGTTGAGACATTTCTTATAGCTAAAATGAGTATTGTTAGGGCCTTATTTGCAATCGCCACTCAATTTGGGTGGGAAATCCACCAAATGGATAAGAAAAATATTTTTTTTAATTGTGATTTAAAATAAGAACTTTACATGTTTCAACCTAAAGGATTTGAAGAAACTGGTAAAGAAAACTATGTTTGTAAGTTGAGAAATCCTTGTATGGTTTAAAACAAGCTCTTAGAGCTTGGTATGCAAAAATTATTTCTTTCTTTAAACTGTTAGGTTTTGTTAATTATTCTTCTAACAATGATATATTCATTAAGCAATAAGACTCGCATATTATCATTATATGTATATATGCTGATGATTTGCTTATGTCTGGTTGACAATTCTGATTTAATTCATAGGATTAAAGAGAAATTAAAGTAGTACTTTGAAATGAATGAGTTAGGTCTCTCACATCATGTTATTTGTATGATTGTATTTCATTCTATTGTTATTTTTCAAAACACAATATGCAACCATTGTATTGAAAAAAGTTTCTTATGATTGATTGTAAACCATTTTCTACTTCAATGGAAGTTTAAATAAATATTGATCATAAATCTCCATATGAAAAATGTTGATCCTATTTTTTATATATTGTTAGTTGATAGTTTGATTTATCTAACTATAAATAGATAAAATATTTCTTATCAGTAGGAATTACTTCAAGGTTTATGCAGGAACCTTTTTTAGAGATCATTAGAATCTTGTAAAAAGAATTTTTAGATATTTGAAAGGAACAATCAATTATGGGTTGCATTATACTAAGAATGAAAATGCTATCTTATATGGATTTTTTGATTCTAACCATATTGATGTTGTGTTATAAAATATACTAGATATGTGTTCAAGTTTTTTGGTGTAGGAACCATTACTTAGAACAAAAATACAATCAATAGTCTCCATTTCTTCTACTGAGGCAGAGAAGTGAAATGGAAAAAGTAAAAAAGTCATGTGGCTATAACGGATGTTGGTAGACATACACATGGAAGGTAAATTAAGTATTTCTCTTCTATGTGGTGGTAAAAGTTGTATTACTCTTGATTAAGAATCTGATTCAAAATTGGAGGATAAAAAATATTGAGATACATATACACTTCACCCGTGAGAAGGTACAAAGTGATGGGATAAATCTCAAGCTCATGTTGACTGAAGAGCAGGTTGCTGACATCTTCACAAAGTCCCTGAAGTGCTGTAAGAGTTTTGTCACTTTCATGAAAAGCTTGGATTGTCAGAGTTTCCATTGAGGGGGAGTGTGCATGATAATTTCACCTCCTAATGGAACTTTGTTTTTGTAAAATACCTTCAGGCATTTGTAAAAGACCTTCAAGAAAGTGTAAAAAAATTCTAGCACGTGTAAAAAGACCTTCAGGCATGTATACCTTTGGGCTCGACTTATTTTTTAGAAATAAGTGTAGAAAGATATTAAAGGCAATCTTCAAGTAAACTTTTTAGTGCTATTGATTTTACTGTAAACATCCAGTACAAGCATATTGTTAAGGAGGTCCTTGGTTGTAAAAGGCTCCTATATGCTTGGGTTTAATAACCTTTTATGAGAACCTGTGAGAACATGTAAAACTCACAAATCATACTTAGCTACTGATCATGGGATGATCTTTGGGATTCCAAATCATTTTGTACCAAAAGGTAAATTGAGTATGATGAAGGTGTTATAATTCCTTCAACCGATATGCTAGCCTAAAACCTTTATGGTTTAAGGATTGTAAATCTTGTAGTGTACCACGGGCATGTAATCTATTGGCATATGTTATGTTATCCCACTTAACATTAAGGGGAGTATTGGAACATAATGATTAAATGGTCTGGCCAACCCTTAATGTATATAGGTCCATCACTAATATATAAGTTAATATTTAATAATATGAAATATTTATATTTCTATTATTAAATATGCTAACTAGGGTATATACTTTAGGTTAAATATTTAATATCATGATATTATTATATTTTTAATATTAAATATTATAAACCTATGTGTATGTGTCAACCATTTTAGGTTGAAAAGGTGGGTTGGGAGACATACCCGATCATCTTATATAAAAAATACTTTAGGTCCTCATTTGATATATTTGAGAAATATATCAAAGGTGTGCAAATCAAGTTATTTGGTTTTACTATTAGTAAATAGGATTTTAAAGGAGGAGGTGATCTTACTGGATATAAAATAAGTTCTCTGAAGTAAAAGGTTATTTTCAAAGTGGTTTTTAATCTATTGAGGTTTTCCACTATAAATAATGTGTCGCCTGTGTTATTTATTTCCTGTAAGTATTTCTTTATTTACTTATGTTATGATGTAATGTTTATTTAAATATTTATTGTAACATTATATAATATGTAAGTTGATTACATCCACATTTATTAGAATCCTCAAATTCTAATAGAGGGCTCTACTAAGACTTTTGATCTAAGGATTAAATTTAATCCTTTAAATAGCTCTTGTTTAACATTGAGACTAAAGGGATACTACCTATCATGACTCCATAATGTTGAGACCAAAAAACCAATAGAAAAAATAAACTTAAAATAGATTTTTTTTGTTGTTGTAATATTTCACAAACCATTGGATTCTTTTGTATCATATACCTGAGGTATTTACAATTTGATCTCCTACTCAAATGTATAAGGTAAGAGGTAAGATCACTCTTTTGGTTAGTGAACATAGTGAACACAATGTCCCCTTATATAAAACTAATTATTTCAGCTGATTATCCTTATTTTCTTCCATTTCTTCCTCCTATATTATTTATCCTTGTGCACTCCTCTTTTTTAAGGATTATACACACAAGAGCACAAAATTATCCTCCAAAATATCCTCATATTATTTTTCCAACCTCTATTCCATCCCTTTTCTAGTCTCTTCATCACTCCTCTATTTTGGGATCTTAGGCTTACCATATCCTGATGAATGTGAGAAATAGGTATGTATTTTTAAGGTGTCTATAATGTTAATCACCTTTCAGAATTTTAGTGCACATTTACATTTTACATGAAAATTGCAATTAAATCCCTAATATCTAATTTACTCTATCTGCTTTATTGATCAGACAATCAGAGTTTTGATGTAAAAATATATTTTACATGCAAAATGTATTTTGACTTCCATTCTCCTAGTCAACACATTAAATGCCCAATGATTGAACTTCACACACATGTTAAAACCCCATAATTAATATTATTTTTATAAATTGGGTTTTGGAACATCATTTTCACATTGTGTACTTAAAATTCAAGTTTCTTTCTCTACTTAGATTCTCCACCTACATTTTTTAAAGGATTCATTTGCATTTTTAGGCAAACCCTCCAAACTCATTGTGTAACCAGGTTAGTAAATCAATTTATGTATGATTTTTCTTGATTTTGAACTTGAAAGCACCCTAAACTTTACAAATAAAATATTATGACTAGGGAAGGCTAACACCATTGCCACATCTAGTCAAAGATCTGAGACTAAGAATGTAAAACTAAATATAAAAGCTTAATGGAATGTTAACTATCATGAATATAATTCAAAATCTAGCTAATCACACCTACTAATATATTGAATTGCTAAACTAACAAAGACCTAAATAGATCTAAGAGGGTAATCAAATTTGTATGGTTACTACTCCAAACAAGGTGAAATGGCCTCTCCAAATGACTACATGGTCATTTTGAATATTCATCTACTAACCCCATTGAGGACTTTAGGAAATGATTGAGCTTGAGTATAAATCATATTTCTTATATGAGATGTAAATCAAAGCATATTAATTGCCATCGGTCAGCAGATGAACCACCATCGGTCAGGGTAATTGACACCAGTTACCTGTGCGTGAAAGTTTATATTTAACTCACAGGAATTAGATCTAACTTTGTTATAAAGTTGATCTAAAGGTTGTAAATGCATAACTAAGGTGCCCTGAGCTTTTAGATGCTTATATAAGCATGAAAGCTAGGGTTAAATGTTATGATGGCATGTAATTGATTATTATTGTATGTGGAATCCTTGATTGAGAGGATGAAGAAGAAGAGAAATAAAGAACATGTTACATGAAGACAGAGCTTCCATGGAGAGGAGATAAATAGAAGGAAATAACATGTATCTCTGAATGGTGAGAAGATGGTAACATTTTCTACTGCATTTCCTTTGCAGAGTTATTGTCTCATTGTAATGGCTTGCATAGTATGCAAAGCACATAGAGTTTCTTCTTGTAGATCCACATGTTGGTGAGATATTGTATTGTAGATCTAGTATTATATTGTTATATCCATAGGTTGTTGTGATATCTTGTATTCATAGATCCATGAGATCATATTGTATTTCTGATCCATGTAGATCTAGATATTGTAGAGGATGTTGTCTTTATGTTTGCATAGGTTCATGCAGTGATGGAGAGACAAACTTACTTCTTAGTGCATGGTTATAATTGCACATATCGTAGACCCATGTGAGAGGTCTTGTTGTAGATCCACAGAGAGCTTGGTTATAGTTCATAGATGCAGTAGTTCTTGGTTATGTGAGATCTGTTAGTGCTTTGGAGGCACAATTGTAGTGCACTCATGGAGATCCATTTAAAGATCTGGAGGAGATGATATAGTCTTGGAGATATGCATTGTACTCTTGTATTTAAAGAGTTGGTTTTTACTCTTGTTATATTATATATGAGATGTCTATCTTTGGTGGATGTAGATCACATTGGGTGAACCATGGTACATGTTATGTTATGTGTGTGTACTTTATTTTGATTTGGATTATTCTAGTTTATAATTCTACTACTGTAGATTTTGGGTGATTGTTTAGATCATGTGTGCATGATTTTGTTTGTTATTAAATCATAGCACTATTCCACAGTCCCGAATTCACAACAACTGGTATTAGAGCTTGGT
Source organism: Taxus chinensis (assembly GCA_019776745.2). Lineage (NCBI taxonomy): Eukaryota > Viridiplantae > Streptophyta > Pinopsida > Cupressales > Taxaceae > Taxus > Taxus chinensis. Next base: position 80,561,420 of record CM034150.1, on the reverse strand, counting down.
TATTTTAGAGAAAGGTTTTGCATCAGTATATTGTTAGTGGTTTATATACAGGTGTATGAGAGCAGGGTTTGTTTTGCCTGATGTGAAAATTGGAGCAAATATTTAAATCTCAAGCAGGAGCTATACATGTGAGTTTTATGGATAATACAATAACTGATATCGGTTAGGTGGCAACTGGTGTTAGCAGGGTGACCGTGGTCGGTTACTGGGAAACTAGGTTTTAAATAGAAAATTACATATCTGAAGTTTTTTATAAGATTCAATGAATGTATCTTGTTTGCTGAGGTGTTCCTATTTCTTGGAGGTACAGGCATGATTGACATATTGCAGATCCGGTTTATAGAGGTATGGTTTTGTTACCTTGGTATTGCAGTGATTGTATTATTTTGGTTGCATATGCATGTTTGGGATTACAGATCTGAGTATGAGATAGAGGAGAAATTATGCATCCTTTGGTGCAGTTAGATGCATGGGTTTCATTAGAGAATCATAATATAGTAGCAGAGAATGAAGACGAGGTTTCCATCAAAGAAGCATGTTCTTCAATTGAATATGAGGTTTCCATCAACGAAGATAGGGTTAAGTATCTTGGTGTTAGTAAGCTGATGTATTTCATCTTGGTGCAACTTTATTGCATGTATTATTGTTGTTAAGTTTTTTTGTAAGATTTGGGTACTTCTTGAAATGACTAGCTCAACACACCTATTGGATTTGGTTGGAGTAGGCACTCGGTTTGGTGACCTATGCCAATTTTTGGCGTTGTGTTCAATCTAGAAGCACCAACGTCATTCAAGGAACTGCCATCAATCACAAAGGGTAACTAGTATCGGTTAGTGAACCGTGGTCAGTCTTTGTGATAACAAGTTTTCACAGGGTTTCTTACAGTAGAAGAGGGCATGGATGGTTCAGTGTCCTATTTTGGAGGATCAAGTTTCTGACATAGTGTGTACAGGTAGAAATAATGCATATCACTTCAATGTTTGGATCAAAAAGAGGACGGAGTTGGCTCGGTTATTCTAGTGATACTTTGATTCAGGTATCTCTATATGATTCATATTTTATTTCTTTCATTTTGAGAAATTGATATTATGTTTTGATAGTGTGCACAAATTTACACCATGGTTTTTTTGGTGTTGTTTGACTTTTATTTCTTGGTTGTGTGGAATCTTGAGGACAAGGGTATTCAGTCTAAGGAAGATATCCTCAATGAAAATTCATGTTTAGACACAGTTGCGGCAAAAAAAGATGTTGAGTACACATAATGAAAAGAAGTTGATTCACCTACTTCACAAGAATTCCAAACTTATTTGATGTAGAAGTATTCTTTGATAAGAAGGGAATCACTTTATATTTTCTTTCATCTATTTTATTTATCACTGACATATATATCTCTTGAGATTGGTGTTAGAAGCAGTGCACGGGAGTTCAGGTTAAGTGGGAGTAAGCCATGGTTGATGGTATTATTTGAGGCACAATTTATTTTGGAGGACATTCATAGTCTTTACATGTATTTTGAGTTTATTAGTTTGTGATGTCACTTCTAGTTTATTTTTTGGTGCCTAGATATTCCTTAGGGAAGGTAGTTGATGGTTGATTCAGCTGGTTTTAGATGATAAATAATTTTTCAAATTTTGAAGGGTGAAAAAGGATAAAATCTGATAGTTACAGAGATCGGTGTCAGTTAGGGTTAACTGCGGCCGGTCATCTAGTAACCGTGGTCGGTTAGGAAGTGACCAAGGTCAGTTAGGAAACTGTGGTCGGTTTGGTCACACGTTTGAAAATAGTGTTTATTTATCATTTTTAGATAGTGCCCTATTTTTGCTTTCATCTTGGTTGTTTTGTGTAGTATGTTAATGACATGTATACTGGTATTTACACTTGGTATTAGTGGCATGGTTTATCATGGATGTTTGTTATTGACATTGATGAGCACAAGACTCATATTTGACTTTGGAGTTAGTCGATGAGAAACTTTGAGCCTTTAGAGAGCCTGGTGATATGGATGGATGTACATAGTGATTTTTTTACATGTGGATAGATTCTATTTTGTGAGTCTATGATGATGCAAATATTATATTTGTACATGGATGCCTATGAGAAAGGTTTAGATGCCTTGAGCATGAGTAGGGGATGTTTGTATTTCCTCTTGTTACTATATTACTCCTTGATATATATGTTATCTACAGATGATTGTCTTGGACATGATAGTTGTTTATGCAGGGTTGGATTTGTAGATTGCAATGTTTGGATTGGTTTGAGTTATGTAGGTTTTTGTGGATTAATCACCCACTATTACATATAGAACTCATTCAGGGTTATTTTTACCTGGGATCTTGTTTTGATTTTGCATATTCTAGTTTGACTTGTCTTAGTCAGTTCCATTTGTGGTTACATGGAGACATGGATAGATGGATGGAGATCATGTTTGGTTTTACAAGTATGGCTATGGTTGCATTTGAAGCTCGGTACTTAATTTTGAGTGGGAGATCTTGCATGTGTGTTAGTCATAATGGATTATTGCATGAGGAGCTTGATTGGCTTAATTTAATAATACCAACAATTGGTATGGTGTTACGATTCAATGGGAGCTTGAGGCTTAGTGTCATGGATCAGTTGTAGCTTCATGTAGGTTTGGTAAGTCATGATTTTATCTTCTTGGTTTGAGAAGATGGTTTGATCTTCCTGGTTTTATTTTTGAGAGAATTTTTGAAGTAAAGAATAGATGGTCTTCACGGTATGTAGAGGACGGTGATGTATAGGTACAAGTACAAAGGCTCAAAAATTTATCTCCAAGTGGGATATTGTTAGGTTTTGGAGCTAGATTGCTTCACAATAAGCATGCATTACATGTGGCTGGTTTACACAGTAACCGGCATTGGTCAAAATACTAACCATTTTCTGTCAGCATATCAACCACCGTTGGTTAGTAGATTAACCGTCATCAGTCAACAGATGAACCACCATCAGTAAGGGTAATCGTCACCAGTTACTTGTGTGTGAAATTTTATATTTAACTCACAGGAATTAGATCTAACTTTGTTATAAAGTTGATCTAAATGTTGTAAATGCATAACTAAGGTGCCTTAAGTCTGTAGATGCTTATATAAGCATGAAATCTAGGGTTAGATGTTATTATGACATGTAATTGATTATTATTGCATGTGGAATCCTTGATTGAGAGGATGAAGAAAAAGAGAAATAAAGAACATGTTACATGAAGACAAAGCTTCCATGGAGAGGAGATGGACAAAAGGAAATAACAGGTATCTCTGAATGGTGAGAAGAGGGTAATATCTTCTACTACATTTCCTTTGTAGAGTTATTGTCTCATTGTAATGGCTTGCATAGTATGTAAAGCACATAGAGTTTCTTTTTGTAGATCCACATGTTGGTGAGATATTGTATTGTAGATCCATGTAGATCTAGTATTATATTGTTAAATCCACAGGCTGTTGTGAGATCTTGTATTCATATTGTAGACACCTATAATTACACCCAAGCAATTTAAATACTTAAATTGTGCTAATTATCCCCTTTCTCGCAAATCAACGACATATCGTCAAAGGCACTCATTTTCCCTCATATCATCATTAATTAATTACACTAAGCTAATTAATTAAGTTTCCTATCGAACAAATACCCTAATTAACGACCTTCCGTTAATAAATCACCCCTTCTACCTAGACTAATTAATTATTATTAATTAATTAGCTTTCCCTTCCATTTAACCAATAAATCAATATTTAAATGATTTAATCCCCTTATAATAGCCTAAATCGTACTAATATTCTTCTAATTGGCTTCTATAAGCTTACACCTACGTATTAATTAATCACCTTTGATTAATTAAAATACCCCCCAACTCCCATGACTTGCTAAACATGTATTAAACTCTTCTAAAGTAAGGTTACCTTTAATAAAGCAACCTTATCCATTCCTAATCATGTTTTACCTTTATCCCACATTCATGAGAATGTGTTGAATCCTTTATCCTTTGGGCTATATAAAGAGCCCTCCACCTACCTTTTTACTTACACCTAAACTTTCTAAGAGAGTAAATGCAAAGCATATAGCAAAGAGACTAAGAGCTTGCACCTTGCCCTTTTGAGAGTTCATCATCTTGAAGAGTTAAGCCTCTTTCTTAAAGTGCTTGGGTCATATGGGAGGTGTCAAAAGGGTCTTGTAGCCCAACTTTGATTAGCCCCCATTCCTAGGTTCTTGGAGCATTAAGGACAACTATTTTGATAGCCATGGAGCTTACTTAGGTCCATTCATTTATTTGTTGTTAGAGAATAGAGGAGTTTAGATATTTAGCATTGTTAGTTTCAAAGTTTGTATTGATGAATGCTAGCATCTAACCCTTGTTTAATTCTTATCATGATGGTGTTTATGCTTTGTTTTAGCTAAATTGTAGAACTATTTTAGGTGGTAGTTCTTGCTTCATTTGATTTAGCATTAAGCAAAGTATACATGCACACATTTGGCACGCCCGGTGGGACTTACTCCATTGTCCTTTGCACTTAATTTCAAGTTTTTGTAGTTAAGTTTTATTTTTGGTTACTAACCCTCTTTTACACATGTTGATCTAACTTGTTTTTTTTAACATGTTTTGTTGAGTTTGCATGTGTTGGGTCTTCCTTGTAGGTATGAAGGAGGTGAAGTGCTGTCAAATTTGGAATTGAGGGGAAAATTTCAAGATTTCTCCATGTTTTCATTTTTAGAGCTTACTTTTTCAACATTCTACATGCTAGTTTTGTCAATTTCTTGAAGATTTTAAATTCTTGAGCATGTAGGTTAGTGTTTGATAGTGCTGAGTCCTCTATTTACATATTAATGTGGTGGGTTGCTGTCAAAATTTAATCTTGGTGAGAAAATTTCAAGATTTCATCATGTTTTCATTTTTTAAGCTTACTTTTTCAACATTTTACATGCTAGTTTTGTCAATTTCTTGAAAATTTTCAATTCTTGAGCATGTAGGTTAGTGTTTGATAGTGCTGAGTCTTATATTTACATATTAATGTGGTGGGTTGCTGTCAAAATTTAATGTTGGTGAGAAAATTTCAAGATTTCATCATGTTTTCATTTTTAGAGCTTACTTTTTCATCATTCTACATGCTAGTTTTGTCAATTTCTTGAAAATCTTAAATTCTTGAGCATGTATGTTAATGTTTGATAGCGTTGAGTCTTCTATTCATATATTAATGTGATGGGTTGTTGTCAAAATTGAATCTTGGTTGGAAAAATTTGCCCATTTTGCATATTAAGGGACGTTTTTTTTGACATTTTTTAAGTGCATGTCAAGTGCATACCCATGAGCATAAGAGCATATGCGTAACCCATCTTCCGAAGGCCATAACTTTTGCTCCCGACCTCGAAATGACTCAATTTTTTTTTGCGTTGGAAAGGTATTGAAGTTAACTAAGCAATGAAAACATAAATTCGGGATTTACAATTACAAAAGTTGCAGGTTTTTCTGTTATTTTAAAACTGGTCATTTTCTAACATGTCTAATGTTTTGATGAATGTTGTATTTCCATGCTTACTCGATTTAGATCAAAGCGTGTGTATGCTCTTCTCTTGCACCTTTTGGTGATCTTGAGAATCAAAAACAACTTTGATCTATATCTTTTTAACATTGGGATTAAACTTGGAAATTTAATTATTCATTTTGCTTAAGGGAATGAACCTTTTACAAAGCATTTTTCAACGGTCCTTTGATTTGAAGTCTTCCATTTCTATATAGTTGGGCTAAAGTTTGTGTATGCTCTTCTCTTGCACCTTAGGGTGATCTTGAGAATCAAAAAGCAACTTTAGTCTTCATTTTATAACATTTGGTAAATTGGAAACTTCATCTTTCACTTTTGGTTTAAGGGAATGAACATTTATAAAAAATTTTGTATGATTCATTGATTGAAAAGATTTTAGTTACTTTTTAGTTGGATTATTTGTTGTGTATGCGGGAAAGGCAACAGGTGGTGTGTGCATGGGGGAAGGGAGGCGCTGGGGCAAATTGACGGCAGGGGGCAGGTCGTTGAGAGGTGGCAAGGCGGACAGGAGGGAGGGAGAGGTCGAGGGGGGGTGGGGTCGGTGAAGAGGGACAGAGGAAGGGGTGGGGGGGCGGGCAAATGAGTGTTCACTTGGTGTTGTGGTGGAGAAAAAGGGCAAGGGCAGCAGGGGGGGCAGGGGGAGAGCGGCGGGGGGGCAGCAGGCCACAGGTGGGGGCAGAAGGTCGGGAAAGCCAGTAAAGGCGGGAGCAGGGAGGTGAAGGGTGAGAGCGGGAGGGGTCTTCTAGTTCAAGATATGATGGTGATGGGTTTTTGGTCAAAAGTGGAATCTGGTGGAAAAATTTGGCCCTTTTTGCATATTAAGGACGTTTTTTTTTTGACAATTTTGTAGTGCCTGTCAAGTGCGGTTACGCCATGAGCAGGTGAGAGCATATGCGTAACATGCTTTCCGAAGGGCCGATAACTTGGTTGCTCCCGACCTCGAAATGACTAATCCATTTTTTTGCGTTGCAAGGTATGAAGTTAACTCAAGCAATGAAACATAATTCGGGATTACCATTACAGAAGTTTCAGGTTTTTCTGTTATTTTAAAACTGGTACTTTTTCTAACATGTCTAAAGTGTTTTGATGAATGTTGTATTTCCATGCTTACTATCGATTTAGATCAAAGCGTGTGATGCTCTTCTTCTTGCACCTTTTGGTGATCTTGGATCAAAACAACTTTTGATCTATATCTTTTTAACATTGGGATTAACTTGAAATTTAATTATTCATTTTTGCTTAAGGGAATGAACCTTTTACTGGAGATGGAGCAGGGCAGTTTTCAGCGGTGTTGTCTGTCTGGGTTTTTGTGATTTGAAGTCTTCCATTTCTATATAGTTGGGCTAAAGTTTGTGTATGCTCTTCTCTTGCACCTTAGGGTGATCTTGAGAATCAAAAACAACTTTAGTCTTCATTTTATAACATTTGGTAAATTGGAAACTTCATCTTTCACTTTTGGTTTAAGGGAATGAACATTTATTAAAAAATTTGTATGGTTCATTGATTGAAAAGATTTTCTTTACTTCTTAGTGGATTATTTGTTGTGTATGCTCTTCTCTTGCATCCTTGGATGATCTTGAGAATCAAAGCAACTCTTAATCCTCTTTTAAATAATGTGATTTTCTGGGAGAACTACTAACGCTTGAGTGCAGGACCTAAAACGCTAGTCAAAGAAAGGTGGAATCAAACGAAATCAAAAACTACTAATACAGTTGTTATATAGGTTGCCAAAAGGTGTTCAAGCAAACCACACTTAATTAAACAAGATAAAAAGAACAACATATTCAAAACACTGTATTACAGGTTTCGGAAAACGGTACGTCCCTCTCCGCTCAACTGGAACATAACCCCTTTGGCATAACACCTTAAGCTACAACAATGGGGGTGGTTCCAGGAACCCCAAAGTAGTCCACGCAAGAGGGAACCTTGTGAACGAAACGGGAAGTGCTCCGCACTACCTACTTGACTAGTGATTCCTTTGTGAGATAGAGTTACAGGTTGTCCGTTGTGGCGACCCCAGTGATAGTACACGTAGACGCACTAGTTGCCTACTGTTCTTGAAGGGGGTAAAGTAAAACCGAGATACTCCCAAACTAGTCAGTGCGACTTTTTGGGTAAATCGCGCTCGCTCGTGGTAACTTTGTAACACCTAGGACAAGAGAACCACCTAGGAGAATATACTTTGGCCAGGAGCCCACTTTGACCACTTTAAAACAGTGTTGGGTTGTGAACCTTCTTTTTGAGAAATGTGTGACGTATTACTTTCGCCTAGTTTTTACTTTCCTTAGGGCGAGGCGAAACTCTGCCGAAGTAAGACTAGCATTTTTTGTCATTTTTTCTTGATTTATTTCCTTCATATTCTTTTGACACTTTGTTGATCAAAAGAGGTGTGATTACCTTTGTGTTGCCATTCGACTGTTTCTCTCACTTTTATGTCCGTTTACACCCATCCATGTTTGCGGCTGGGTTAGTTAAACGTCTAAAGTGAGTGGAGGTGTTTTCACGTCATTTGGTAACCATTGTGATCTTGATACCCACGTCAAGATCGTCATTGTAGTTAGGCGTGGTTCATCACTGCGGACTTCCATAGAGGAGTTAGTTTGTTTGTCTCGTATCATTACAATTTCGATATTTACGTCTTGTTTCTTGTAAACTCGACATAAATACCTATATTGTACGGTTACGCTGCACACATTCTTAACTATTCCTAGCTATACTTTGAGCTTTTTTTTGTTCAGTTTTATTATTACCTCGATTTCAAAAGGTGTTAGGAACTACCATTTGTGTGTGTCATATCAATAACACCTCGATATCAATACTCCACTTTCTTGCAAAGTGGGTTAACATATCTTGGTGATATTGTTGTGTCATTCGAAAATCGTAATTGACACTTTTTGAGATATAGGTCTTAATCAGACTTGAGCTTGCTCATCGTATATCTTGATTGGGAGATCGCATTTAACTTCATGTATTTACTTACGTTTTGTTCATTCCTTTGAACTTGGCATAAGTGGAGACATCTTGTTAATCATCTGGCGTCGTAAATTACTTTAAAACGTAATCTAGGAGGTACTTCATTTGATTAAGTTTTGATACCAAACGATTGTTTCATTGGTGACTTTATCATTCTATCACATTGGTATTCTCACACTGTTAATTTACTCTTAACACGTACATCTTGTGTTTCACTTAGGGGTAGTCATTGAATTTTGAACAAATCTACAACTTACCTTAGTGAAACTTATCACGAAAACATGGCTCCTAAGACACGTCTAGGGTTAAAGAAACAAACATATGAGGAACAACAGGCGCAAGCTTGGGAAACCTCTAACAGACAAGGGTCAAACCCATTTATCGGACACGATCTAGGACCACTATTTTCTGCAGAAAAGGAAACAGAAGAGATGGTCGATCATAGTGGAAATGAATTAGAATCACCACACGCAAACTTTGATTTTGACCCCACTCTACTAGATGAGTTTCTCCTTAGAAACAAAGATAGAGTTTTGGCACGGGTCATGGAATTAGGGGCCAAATTGCCCATTGAGAAGGAACCAATACTACAAACAAATGACACTACTAAGGAGGAACACCCCCTTATCAATATGGAAGATATTTTAACAGGCGGACATGCTTCCACTTCTTATGTAGAAAATGATAAAGTGGTAGGGCATAGAATACCCCTCATCAAAGTGCCACGAAGAAACAAGATAGAACATGAGACAGGGGAAGAACCTCCACAATACGAAGAGGAGGAACCTTTAGAAGAAGAAGACACAAACCAAGTCACAATCCAACAACAACTCAGTAACTTAAGCCGACAACTAGCTTTGCTTACTTTCCAAGTACAGAAAGACACAAACAAGAATGTTCAAAAGTCAAAGCCTAAGTTTAGGATCCACGAACTCCATCGAGAAAACCAAGGAGAAGAAGACACAGGGTATCATCATGTACACATCCCCGTTTCTCCCACTAAAGAACAATTGCTCGCACAAGAAGTACAATCTATGAAAGCAACGCTTGCGAGCATACAAGAAAGCAATATAGGGAGTATTAGGAAATACCAATATGAAGAACTATGCCCCTATCCTTTTGACAAGACAATGACCCTTTAACCCTTTCCAAAGAAATTTGATATGCCAAAGTTCGACAAATACAAAGGAAAGGGAGACCCAAGGGATCATGTTAAAGATTTCTACATGGCATGTCAAGAGGTGTCTTATAGTGATAATTACCTCATCAGACTTTTTCCTAAGAGTCTCGGAGGTCAAGCATTAGAATGGTTTACGCGCTTGCCACGAGGATCAATTTTCACCTGGCCAAAATTGGCGGAAAGATTCGTGCGTCATTTCTCATATAACATAGAGAGTGACGTCACCATGGCAGACTTGTGCAGCACAAAACAACGCCCAAATGAGACCTTCGCCAGCTTCCTCCAACGATGGAGAGGGATAGCTAGTCGCTTCCCTTGCGCTTTCCCTGAGAAACAGCTAGTCAGTATTTTCATCCCTAATCTCAACCCAGATATAGCTTTCCACCTCCAAATGCATTGTGTCCGCACCTTTGAGGAGGTTATCAAGAAAGGGATTCAAATAGAAAAGGCTCTCATTGCCAAAGGCACCCTCAAAACCCAATCTAAAGACAACCAAAGTGTCAAACCCGCTGAAAAGCCAAAGATCTTTAACAAAAACAAAAACGTGGTGGGAGACGGAATCACTGATTCCAAACGTGTTCAAATGGTCCAAACCAGTCAACCTTTTAAACTGACCAAGGGCCCAATTCAACCACCACCAAAGCGAAGAACATTCACCTCCCTCAATGAGCCGTTGTCTGTCATACTAAAACAGTTGGATGCGGCCCACATGATGACCTATCCTACAACACAACCGTTCGATGACAACACTCCTAAACCTTCATGGTATAAGGAGCATGAATACTGCGAAATGCATCGCGTTAAAGGTCATAAAACAGAAAAATGTTTGCGACTTCGCCACTATATTCAAGACCTCATTGACAACGGGGAGATAGAGGTGGATAACCCTAGCCACATGCAAACACCTAACAAGAAAATGGGGATTTATAAGGAACCATTCCCCAAGCATGATAAGTCGGAAAAGGAAAAACCGGATCGGGGAGAGTCATCCCAAACCTATAAAGCCACGAATTACTTGTATACCAAGAGAGATAACAATCATTACAATTCACTTATCGGATGTATTCGCTCCCCTACTGACCGTGTCAATACCATCCGGATCAAGGGAAAGGACTGCGCTGCGGTAACAAGGCGTGCCCGCCTCGTGATTCCAGAACCCTCTCTATTGACCCCACAAACTGGTAAATATAACCTTTTAGAACAACTTGAGAAGACACCTGCTAAGATATTGATCTTAGATCTTCTCAAGATATCCAATGTGCATAAGGAAATTTTGTATCAAACTCTTCAAGGGTCGGGAGTGCCTTTAGAAGTTGATCCTGCATACCTTCAAGCCACGGTGGTAAATATTGCACCCAGTGAGCATCTCACTTTCAACCATAGGGAGGTCCCTACTGAGAATCCTACACATAATCTTCCCTTATACATTGAGGTAGTTGTCACCCGCAGGAAAATCAAACGGGTGCTTGTGGACAATGAATCAGGATTGAATATTTGCACGCTTAAGTTGGTCAAACAATTGGGACATACAGAGGTAGATCTTGAGTCCCATATCATCACTATCACCGCATACGACAACGCGGAAAGAGAGTCAGCAGGCACCATTACACTGCCAATGGAGGTGGGCCCCACTTGCCATCAGACAAAGTTTCACGTCTTAGACTTGGAACTTCCATATAATATGCTTCTAGGCTGACCATGGATCCATGCCATGTAAGCAGTGCCATCAACATTTCATCAATGCATCAAGATGAAGCATGAGGGACATACAATAACAATACCAGGAGACTCAAAGCCCTTTGCTCATTGTAGAGCTCTTAATAGCTTTGCACGAAAGGGTACATATGCATGTCCCTCCACAGATATAGCTGTCCCTCTTCATTCTGAGGCCATGGAATCTCGAGTAGATTCAAATTCTCTTCGTTCTTGCACTCATGGGGCATCTACTTCAACATCTCCATTTAATTCATGGGAGATGAAAATTCTGGACTATGGCTGTGGGGAGTATAATGTACAACAAGCGCTCTTGGTTTCAGACCTCTCCTTGTCGCCCAAGACTAGAGGTCGACCCAACTACTGCTTCAGGAGACCTAGAGAGGAACATACTATTGGGTCGTTCCTACCTGGAGGCTTGTTAGCTGAGGAAAAATTACTTGATCCACCTACTACTTGGGTCCCTGAGGACACTCAGCCATCTTGTTATCAAACCCCAGAATATGAAAAATCTAGCAGAATGATGTACTCCATGGGCTACAAAGGCCTAGGATGTGGGAGGAATGAACAAGGACAAAGAGAACCAGTCCCTCTTCCACATTTCAAAACAGAAAGATATGGCATTGGGATTCGCCCTTATGGAGCACACCCCAACGATCAAGATGCGACTTGTTCTGAGCATGAGGATAGCTCCGATTATCTAGACAGCGATACAGATTCCTGTTGTAGCCAATATGAGGATCTGGCCTCCACGAACCTTTTCATGAATAATGCTGTCCTAACCATCACCCCCAATGAACCAACCCTTGACCTTGTATACCCCTCCCTTGTTGAATGGGACCAACAACGTCACGTGCCACTAGATTTATTCGAGAATGACGAGGCTATTGCAGAGTTCATGGGCATAAGGGATACAATTCCGATTGGAGATCACAAGAAGGGTTTCTTTATCGACTTAGACACCTGCGCCTACTTCGGCGAGGAGGCTGAACTTCGTGGTCAGCAAAATTTAAAGAAAAGCGAGGGCAAGAGTTCTAAAGAAAAGCCTCGGAAAAAATCAAAGTCCAAGTCACACAGTGAAAACCTCTTTGAGGCATTGGCTGACAAACAAATAAGAAAATCAAAGGACAAACAAAGTGACCACATCAGGGATGAAAATCTCGTAGAGACATCCTTGGATGAAGATCTCAACCTACCTCCCGATCCCACGCGTATGGAGGATTTATCAAAATTGTTAGTTGAAGAAACCATTGATGTCAATATTGGTACTGAAGAAGATCCCAAGATAGTAAAATTGGGAGCATCACTCTCAGCCAGAGAACAAAAGACGTTCACTATGCTACTGCGAGAGTTTATTGATGTGTTCGCATGGTCTTACAAAGACATGCCCGGCTTAGATCCAACTTTGGTCATGCATAACTTGGTTGTGCACGCAGACGCTAAGCCTATCAAACAGAAGCTTCGAAAGATGCACCCAAGAGTGGCCTTGTTAGTTAAAGAAGAGTTGGAAAGGTTGCTTGCAGCAGGATTCATCAGGCCAATTGATTATTCTGAATGGATATCGAACATTGTTCCTGTCCAGAAGAAACCTATTGGTATCTGAATTTGCACAGATTTTAGGGACATCAATAAAGCTTGCCCTAAAGATGACTTTCCGTTGCCCAACATTGACATGATTGTTGACTCAACCGCAGGGTATGAAATGCTATCACTTATGGATGGCTTTTCGGGTTATAATCAAATTAAGATCGCTGAGGAAGACCAACACAAAACAACTTTCATAACTCCTTGGGGCACCTTCTGTTATCAGGTGATGCCATTCGGCCTTAAGAATGCGGGAGCAACTTATCAGCGGGCCATGACAGTAATATTTCACGATATGATTCATGACATCATGGAAGACTATGTAGACGACATCCTGGGAAAGTCCAAAACAAGAGAGGAACATCCTATCATTTTGCGGCGTATCTTTGAACGCCTACGTGAATACAAAGTCAGGCTAAATCCAAAGAAGTGTGTCTTTGGTGTGCTATCTGGGAAACTATTAGGCTTCATTGTGTCAAGACGAGGTATTGAGGTAGACCCTGCTAAAGTATCTGCCATCACAGAAATGCCTCCACCTGAGAATATCAAGCAACTGCGTAGCTTGCAAGGGAAAATTCAAGCCATTCGCCGCTTTATCTCCCAGCTTGCAGATAAATGTCACTCATTCACTCATTTGCTTAAGAAGGACATCACTTTCATTTGGGGACCTGAGCAACAACAAGCCTTTGCTTTGCTTAAACAGTACCTGGCTAATCCACCTGTCCTCATGCCTCCCACTCCGGGAGAACCACTTTTGCTCTATATTTCCGCTACACAATATGGTATTGGTGCACTACTCGCCCAATATGACCTTAGCCATAAAGAGAAAGCAGTGTACTATCTGAGTCGCACCCTCATCGCCTATGAATGTAATTATCCTCAGATTGAGAAGGCTTGCTTGGTTGTTGTTTTTACCTTTCAGAAACTTCGCCATTACCTACTAAATACTAAGACCAAGCTCATATCCAAGGTCGACCCACTCAAGTGTTTGTTGTCCAAACCTGCCCTCACAGGTAGAATGGCTAATTGGATCATTCTACTCAGTGAGTTTGATATAGAATTTGTGCATCAAAAATCAATTAAAGGACAAGTACTTGCTGACCAGCTAGCGGAAGCACCTTTGCAAAGCATAGAACCTTTGAGTCTGGATCTGCCAGATGCATCTTTGCTCTACATTGAAGAATCTATCGTATGGCAGATACATTTTGATGGATCTTTTACGTTTCATGGTTCAGGTGCAGGAGTGGTCCTTATTACTCCTTCAGGTGATCCTATACCACAGGCTTTCCGCCTGGCCTTCCCTTGCACAAACAACATTGCGGAATATGAAGCACTCATTGCAGGGATGAAGCTAGCCATCAAGTGGAATATTCAACATGTGAAGGTTATAGGTGATTCACAGCTAATCATCAAACAGGTTAATGATGAGTATAAAGTTAAGGATGACAAGCTCATACCTTATAAGAAGTTGGTGGAAACTTTGAAGGAGTATTTTGTGCGCATTACCTTTGAGCAAATCCAAAGAGCGCAGAATAGATAGGCAGATACTATGGCAACGGTGGGATCTATGCTTCATATTCCGCTAGGGAACAATGATATGCCATTCTTTGTAGAAAATATACACCATCCCGCGTATGACATGCCAGAATCTTGCTTGGCTTGTGAGGTTGTTGGTCCCCATTCACCATGGTATGAACCCATTTTCACCTATCTTAAGGACAGTACATTCCCTCCCGAAATCTCCCACTCTGAAAAGTAGAGCCTAATTCACCAGATAGCCCGTTACACCCTGTTAGGAGGTACACTTTATCGTCGTGGCTACGATGGGAATCTGTTACGTTGTCTGGATGTGCCGGAGTCAATCCAAGCAATTAAAGAAGTACACGAAGGAGTATGCGGAGCACATACAAACAAAATGGTCTTGGCTAAGAAACTGTTAAGAGTAGGTTACTATTGGCCCCACCATGGAAATTAATTGTTGTAATTATGTTAGAAAATGTGTGCTATGCCAAAAGTATGGAAATTTCATCCATGCTCCATCGTAACCATTGCAACCAATCACTACCCCCGTGGCCATTCTCCAAGTGGGGACTTGATCTAATAGGGAAGCTTACTCCTACCCTCATCTGATGGTCATACACATATCATCACAACTACAGAATACTTTACAAAATGGGTGGAGGTTGTCCCTTTAACCTATGTCACAGGAGCACAGATTTCTAAATTCATCATGAATCACATTATTTGCTGATATGGTATCCCTGCAGCCATTGTCACAGATAAAGGGAAGTCATTTAAGAACAAAACTGTGAAAGGTCTTTGCCAACGGTTCCAAATCAGATTGAAATGGTCCCACGCCATATTACCCTCAGGGTAATGGACAAGCTGAGGCAACAAACAAGACTTTGGTAAGGATAATGGAGAAGATGGTTAGCAAAACTGGTCGAAACTGACACCTACAAATCCACCCAGCCTTCTGGGCCTAGCGAACATAAATTCGCACTCCTATGGGTGCGACGCCATATTCCCTCGTGTTCGAGACAGAATCTATCATCCCTTTAGAGATTGAACTCCCATCCCTGCGAATTTCTCTTCGGGACTATTTGGATAAGGATGAAGATTACCGAGTGGCAAGATTGGCTGAGTTAGAGCTCCTAGATGAGAGGCACATTCGTGCTCTTAATCACCTGAAAGTATATCAACATAAAATCTCCCACAACTAAAACAAGAGAATTATCCCTTGCCAGTTTGAGGTGGGTGATTTAGTTATGAAGGAGAACCAGTTCAACACCAGAGCAACGCGAGAAAAGAAAGGGAAGTTTGAACCACACTGGTTAGGACCCTATGTCATAGTTGCCAAGTATGGCACAGGGGCATACAAGTTAGCTCACCCCAATGGTGATGAGCTCCGAGAGCCCATGAATGCCATGCATCTTAAGAGGTTTTATGCCTAAACGATGGCACAAGAAAGTCATAAAAATCACAAAAAAATATAAAAACATAAAAAAAAAATCAAAAAAAAAATCAAAAAAAGAAAAAAGAAAAAGAGAAAACAGGTCATCCACTAGTGAAAACCACGCAATTGTGGCACTTTGGACAAGTCCTTGGGTGAAAACCAGTTTCCGATGCCTCGGGAGGATTCGTTGTTCACAAGCATTCTGTATTAGAAGGGTAGTTGTCTTTTTCCTGGACCTAGTTCTACCTTCGAGTTTTCCTTGTGCACACCATCTAGTCCAGCCTTGATCCGGCTTTGCCTTCTTCGATTCGTCTGTAAGGGACGTGGTCTTTCGTTATTTCCCATCTTACGCTAGGGGCAACTCAACGACTTCACCTTCTTGTTCATAAGCACGTGGCTTCTGCCCTTGTATATTCCCCACCTAATGATGGGGGCATCCATGCTTTCTTGGTTACCTGCACATAGCTTTGGAAAACTGTCAAAAACACAAAAAACAATAGAAAATTGTTTCACAAAACACAAAAACAATAGAAAATTGTTTCACAAAACGTAAAAACAATAGAAAATTGTTTCACCAAACACAAAACCAATAGAAAATTGTTTCAGACAACACAAAAACAATAGAACATTATTTCGAGAAAAACACAAAAACAATAGAAAATTGTTTCAAAAAACACAGAAACAATAGAATTTTTTTTCACAAAACACAAAAACAATAGAAAATTGTTTCACAAAACACAAAAACAATAGAACATTGTTTTGAGAAAACATAAAAACAATAGAAAATTGTTTCACCAAACACAAAAACAATAGAAAATTGTTTCAGACAACACAAAAACAATAGAACATTGTTTCGAGAAAACAACAAAAATAATATATATATATATATATATATATATATATATATCAAAAAAATCTAAAAACAAGGCAAAATTTTTCAAAAAATTCCTAAAAAGTAAAACACCCTACAAAATGGTAACTTGCTTCTTACGGCTGAAACTTGTGTCTTGCGCATGGTATTTTCTCCATATCCTGTTGGTTTGTCTCACATCTTCCCCGATTAATATGACTCACGGATCACTGGATTCACAACCATTCACAAAAGCTAGCTGCTTGCTTCGTCTGTACTCTGGGGCACTTTTGGTTGCCTGGTACTGTTTCGTTGCGCACAAATACTTTTCATGGACCCCGTGTCCATTTTCATTTCCCCTTGCATGTATCCTTGCTTGGGGCATCATTTTTAACCCTTTTCGTCAATCACGAACTTGTGGATCTCTTCAGCACTGATAACAAAACATTTGTACAACTGTCTTGACCGTTGTTGGGTTAGATATGTGCGTTCGTACTTGTTTTCCCTGTTATATGAGCTTGTTTCCTTCTCGTATTGCATTGCATTATTGTATGTTACGTGGAGTTGGTACTTTTCAGCAATGGACAATTGTTCATAGTATGGCTTTTCATGTCATTCTACCTTTGTCGTATGCTTATATTTTTCATAAGGACCGATGATGTAGTTCCTATGGCAATATGATGACATCAAATTTGTTCCAAACAAATAAGCGGCTAGAGGTTAAGCTCTTCTCTCCCCTCATCCATATTTCTTCTACACCACTTCCCTTTCACCCCTAATTCTCCCTCTCCTCGGGGCATCCTGCCTCATGTCCCCATTCTTCTGCCTACTTCTCACCTTTTTCGATCGTCGATCGAGTTCTTCTATCACCCCATCGACACTCGAGGGGGCATCTCTCCCTCCTACTAATTTTTCTTCCATCTCTTAAAAATCTCTTTTGTCTACTATCCTTGAAGTGGCATCACTTATGCCACCCCAAAGAGGGGAAAATGTAGACACCTATAATTACACCCAAGCAATTTAAATACTTAAATTGTGCTAATTATCCCCTTTCTCGCAAATCAACGACATATCGTCAAAGGCACTCATTTTCCCTCATATCATCATTAATTAATTACACTAAGCTAATTAATTAAGTTTCCTATCTAACAAATACCCTAATTAACAACCTTCCGTTAATAAATCACCCCTTCTACCTAGACTAATTAATTATTATTAATTAATTAGCTTTCCCTTCCATTTAACCAATAAATCAATATTTAAATGATTTAATCCCCTTTTAATAGCCTAAATCGTACTAATATTCTTCTAATTGGCTTCTATAAGCTTACACCTACCTATTAATTAATCACCTTTGATTAATTAAAATACCCCCCAACTCCCATGACTTGCTAAACATGTATTAAACTCTTCTAAAGTAAGGTTACCTTTAATAAAGCAACCTTATCCATTCCTAATCATGTTTTACCTTTATCCCACATTCATGAGAATGTGTTGAATCCTTTATCCTTTGGGCTATATAAAGAGCCCTCCACCTACCTTTTTACTTACACCTAAACTTTCTAAGAGAGCAAATGCAAAGCATATAGCAAAGAGACTAAGAGCTTGCACCTTGCCCTTTTGAGAGTTCATCATCTTGAAGAGTTAAGCCTCTTTCTTAAAGTGCTTGGGTCATATGGGAGGTGTCAAAAGGGTCTTGTAGCCCAACTTTGATTAGCCCCCATTCCTAGGTTCTTGGAGCATTAAGGACAACTATTTTGATAGCCATGGAGCTTACTTAGGTCCATTCATTTATTTGTTGTTAGAGAATAGAGGAGTTTAGATATTTAGCATTGTTAGTTTCAAAGTTTGTATTGATGAATGCTAGCATCTAACCCTTGTTTAATTCTTATCATGATGGTGTTTATGCTTTGTTTTAGCTAAATTGTAGAACTATTTTAGGTGGTAGTTCTTGCTTCATTTGATTTAGCATTAAGCAAAGTATACATGCACACACATATATCTATGAGATCATGTTGTATTTTTTATCCATGTAGATCTAGATATTATAGAGGATGTTGTCTTTATGTTTGCATAGGTTGATGCAGTGATGGAGAGACAAACTTACTTGCATGGTTATAATTGCACATATGGTAGACCCATGTGAGAGGTCTCCTTGAAGATCCGCAGAGAGCTTGGTTGCAGTTCATAGATGCAATAGTTTTTGGTTATGTGAGATCTACTGGTTGTTTGGAGGCACGGTTGTAGTACACTCATGGAGATCTGTTTAGAGATCTAGAGGAGATGAGATACTCTTGGAAAGATGCATTGTACTCTTGTATTTGTAGAGTTGATTTTTAATCTTGTTATATTATATATATGAGATCTCTATCTTTGGTGGGCGTAGCCCACATTGGGTGAAACATTGTACATGTTGTGTTGTGTGTGTGTACTTTGTTTTGATTTGGATTATTCTAGTTTATACTTCCACTGCTGTAGATTTTAGGGAATTGTTTATATCTTGCGTGCATGATTTTTTTGTTATAAAATCATAGCACTATTCCATAGTCCTAAATTCCCAGCACCAATAGTAGGGTATATTGACCAAAACTAGGGCAAAATAGGCTTATTTAGCTAATAATCGCTAATTATCTATTTTGAGGGGGATTTTGACTTATGATTCATCGTAAAGTGGCATCTTGAATGCAAAAGAGGTTTGGTAACAAAGCACTTGTTAATTGACAAAATTGGTAAGAAATGTTAGTTAATTAGTGAAAATCATTAATTATGATGGAATTAGGAAGAATGAGAGTGATTTGTGTGTGTTTTTGTAATAAGATTGCAAAAGTGGAATATAGGTGTCTACATAACCTATTATGTTTACAAATGATCCTACATATTTTAAAGTTAGTATTTTTTATCATTTTATTATTGTCAGTTGGGTTTATAAGAAAATATATTATGTCTCAATGAAGATATCTGTAAACACCTATAATTTGGATCAAATAATTTGAATACTTAAATTACGTTAATTATCTCCTTTCCCGCAAATTAGAGACATATCATCAATAACGCACTAGTTCTCCTATATCACCATTAATTAGTTACATTACACTAATTAATTAACCCTCTTATTGCTCAAGACGTTGATTAACGACCTTCCATTAATTAGTGAATCAATTAATTATTCATAATTAATTAACTCTCTCTTTTATTTAATCAATAAATTGTCATTTATTGGATTAAACTCCTCTCATAACCAAGATCATGCTAACTTTCCTGTAAAAATATTCTATAAGCTTATACCTACCTATTAATTAATCACTTTTGATTAATTAATACACCCCTCAACTCCCATGAATCACTAACGATATATTAATCTCTCCTAAAGTAAACTTAAAGTATGCTTATCCCTAGCTAACCTAGCTTTGTTATTATCCCACATGCAATAGGATGTAAAGATTCTTCAAACCAAAGGGTGATATAAATAACCATCCTCCTACCTTTCTTTTTACACCTTTTCATGCATATAACATAAACTATAGGCATTTTCATCTTTGAGCATCCTCCATTAGTGTTGAGCTAGGTATCTTCATCTTGCATTTCATCCATCCAAGCTTTGGGTAATATGGAGAGAATCAAAATGGCCTTATAGCCATGTCTTGATGAGACTCCATTCTCAAACCCTTGGGATAAAAAAAACAATCAGATTTTGATTGCTAAGGATCTACATAGGTTCATTTTGTAGTTAGATTTCATAAAGAGTAGATATTAATGCTTAGCATGTTAGTTTGATTTCCTTCAAATTTCTATGCATGGTGTTGATGTTTAGTCTCTTTAAGCTCTTAACATGATGATCTATGTTTAGTTAGCTTTGTTTTGAAACTATTAGGTATTAGTTTCAATTCTCTTAGCTTAGTTAATTAATACATAGATACATTTGACATGCCTGGTGGGACAGATTCATAGTCTCTTTGATTTTAATGAGTTTTACTAGTTTTTCTCAAATTTTGCTAACCCAAATCATGCACATGTGAAATAAGTTAAAATCCTTAGGTTATTTCACTAAATTTATATGCATTGAGTCTCTCTTGTGGGGTTTATTGTGATGGGTTGTCATTAGATTTGAATTAAATTAGGAAAAAATTGATCTTTTTGAGGGTACATATGTCATATTTCTGTATTTTGATGTCATCTATAGGTACATAAGCAGGTAATTTTTACAGGGGCATGCACATATTCAAACTCACACGTAGGTTTCGAAAATGGCGTGTACATGCACTTTGATCCACGCATATGTCATACTGCCATTTGTACCCTATATCAGTTTTAGGTAAACATGTGCATACATTGGAAAGGCCTCACATACACTTATCGGCCCACGCACATGAAATTTATCCCTCTGTGTTTTTATGTAGTTTTTTTTCCATGCATATGCTTGAAACTACACATAGGTACCTCTTTAGGTGCGTACATGTTTGTTAGGCCTCTATTTTACCGTTTGTTTGATAGGCGCGTGCACTTGTCAACTTCCCCGTGCACATGCTTAGCTCACTATCATTTTTAGGAGAGGTGTGCACATGTTGTTATTTGTGCACACATGTTTCTAAGGGTTTACATACACTCTGAAAGGAGTGCAAGCATCACAGTACAAATCTGATAGTTATTTTAAAATTCACAAAAGCTTGTGTTCTTAATGTGCTAACACTTTGTAGGGTTATTTAGGATTAACTTATGTTTTACAGGGTATATCTTCATGATTTTTGCTAATTTGGCTTGTTTAAAGTTAATGAATGTTGCATGTTTTTTATGAGATTATAATTGCATATGCTCTTCCCTCGCACCTTTTAAGTGATCTTGGGAATCAGAAATGCTTTTTATATCTTTTCTAGGATTTTGAAAACATATCATTACACTTGTGGCTAAGGGAATGAATGTCATTTGGATAAAATGAACAAATTGTGTATTTAAGTTAATTTTTTCCATTGTTAGATAAATAGTTGGACTCTACATCATGTATGCTCTTCTCTTGTGTCTTACGGTGATATTGAGAATTATAAATGATGTCGTATACTCTTTTATTTGTGGAAAACTACTAAAATATTTGTATAGGACCTTAACACACTTGCCAAAGAAAGGAGAATTGAAACAAAATTTCTAATTACACATGTGTTGCAGGTTGCCAAACAGTGTGTGAAAAAAACCACATTAAGTCTAAAAGATAAAAAACACACCACATTCATCACATTGTATATGCAGGTTTGGATAAGGGTACGCCCCATCCGCTTTAAACTAAGACATAAACCATTTGGCATAAGCCTTAAAATAAAACAATGGGGGTGGTCCTATGAACCCCAAAATATTCCACACAAGAGGGAACCTTGTGGACAAAACAGGAAGTCTTCCGCACACCTACTTGACTAGTTTATACGTGAGATTTAGCATCAAAGTTATCCATATTATGACCCTAGTGAGAATACAATTGAACGCATTAATTGCTCATTGTATTTGAAGGGGTTAAAGTAAATCCAGGATACTTCAAGACTAGTCAGTGTGAATTTCTTGGAAAACCGAGCTCGCAAGGGTTTCTTGTGACACCTAGTTGACGGAACCACCTAGGAAACCCATTCTGTCTTGGAGCCAACTTGACCGTATCAAAGCCAATCATTTTTGTAAAGATCCTTCGTGAAGTGAGAACTTTCTCAGAGTTGAAACCTTATTTTTCAAACAAGGGGAGAGTCCATTAAAGTTCAAAATAAGCATCATTCACCACAAAATTTATGAAGCATTACTTTTTCTTAGTTTTTCACTCACCATAAGGTGGGGTGGAAATTTTCCGAAGTGAAGCCAAACACTTTTCAACCTCACTTTATCTACTTCCTTTCCTTTCTTTTGACACTTTGTTGATCAAAATAAGAGAAACCATACATGTGTTATCAATCAATCATGTCCACCACTTTTACACACGTTTACATTTGTCCTTTCTTTAGACTAGATGGTAAACGTTGAAAGTGTGTTGGTACATTTTCATATCTTGATAACCTTTTGATCTTGATACCCAAGTCAAGATTTTCATTGTAGTTAGGCTTTATTCTTCACTCGAGTATCCTTTGAAGTGTTACGTTGCTTATATTGTATCGCAAAATTTTTTATACTTACGTCTTATTTCTTGCAAAATCAACCTAAGTGTCTAGATTATAATGTTACACTACCCGCACCTTAAAAATTCCTTGGTATAATTTATCCTTGGTTTGATTTCAAACATTACCTCGATTTTGAAAGGTGTTTTCGTTACCTTGTGTGCATCGTACTAATATTATTTTGATATTAATATCTTACTTTTTCGTAAAGTTTTGTTAACGTATCTTAGTGGTACTATTGCATTGTTCATATTCATAACCTCCACGTTTTGAGACTTAGGTCTTACTTAGATTTGAACTCACTTAAAGTATACTTTGATTGAAAATCATATAAAACTCTTGTTTGTTATTACGCTTTGTTCATTTTTGAACTTGACATAAGTGGCAACATTTCGTTGATCATTTTAAATGTCAAACTATTGCTTGGAAACATTTAGGAGTAGTTCATTGATTGATTAGTTTTTATATGACCCTTTTTGGTGATTGTACCTTGTGATTTATTCGTCATTTGGACTTATCCCTTTAGGAAAATCACTTCGATCCTTTGATTGATTGACCTTCATTATTCTTTAGGTTATTTATATTCTTTGTGTGTCCTTAGTAAACATCTAACTCTAGGTTCTCACTTAGGTTTGATTATACCCTTAGACAAATTCAAAAAAAACCTTAGTGAAATTCTCATTTGCCATGGCCCCCATAACAAGAATGGGATCCAAGAGATAAGTATGGGAAACATAGAACAAACAAGGGTCAAATACCTTTATCGGTCATGATTTAGGACATCTATTCTCTGCGGAAAAGGAAGTGGGTGAGATGGTAGATCATAGTGGTGATGAGTTAAGAGTCACCACACACGAAGTTATAATTTGATCCCGCCCAATTAGATGAGTTCCTCTTTCTAAAAAAAGATAGAGTGCTTACAAGAGTTATGGAACTAGGTGCTAGAATTCCAACTGAACATGAACCTATTCCACCCACCAACAATGTTAATAAGGAATAATGCCCCCTCATTAATATGGACAACATTTTAGTACATAGACAAGCTTCCACCTCAAACACTAGAAACAACAACATAGGTGATTTTAAAATGCCACTCATCAGGATACCACGTAGGGTAAGAGTGGAACATGAAAACATATAACAACCTCCTCAACATAAAAATGAAGAGGAACCTCAAAATGAAGAAGTCATTATACAACGAAAAATTCAACACCTTAGTAAACAATTAGCTTACCTAGATTCCCATGTGTAAAAATGTGCATAGGGTAAAACCTAAGGTTAGAAATAGTGTGCTTTACACAGAAAACCAAGAGGGAGAAACGTCGAGATATAATCACGTGTATATGCCAACTTCCCCCACTAAAGAGTATCTTCTTTCACAAGAGTTACAATCTATGAAAGCAATGCTCACAAGCCTTCAAGAAAACAATGTAGGATATAAAAAGAAATATCAATATGAAGAGTTATGCCCTTATCCATTTGATAAGGCTATGTTGTATATACCTTTTCCTAAGAAATTTGATTGCCCAAAATTTGATAAATACAAAGGAAAGGTGGCCCACGAGATCATGTAAAATATTTTTACATGGCATGCCAAGAAATCGTGTACAATGAAAATTACCTCATATGAATATTTCCAAGAAGTCTAGGAGGACAAGCATTAGATTGGTTCCTTCACTTACCTCGTGGGTCTATCTTCACATGGCTGGAACTAGTGGAAATGTTTTTGTTACATTTATCATTTAATGTGGAAAGCGACATAACCATGTTATACCTATATAATGCCATTAAACAACCAAATTAAACCTTTGCAAGTTTCTTACAAAGATGGCGGGGGTTAGCTAGTCACTACCTTTTTTTGATCCCTGATAAGCAAATCATTAGCATATTTTTACCCAACCTAAATTCTGACATTGTCTTTCACATAAAAATGCATTATGTTGGAAACTTTGAAGAGGTAATTGAGAATGGAAGCCAAATAGAAAATGCTCTAATCATGAAATGGACAATCAAACCCTTTTCAAAAGATAATTAGTCTTCAAAACCTACGGACAAGCCAAAATTATTTAATAAAAATAATAATGTTGTAGGAGATGGAAGCACAAATTCTAAACACATACAAGTGGTTCAAGTTGGTCCACCTTTTAAATTGACCAAAGGGCCAATCCAACCACCAATTAAACAAAGAGTATTCACTCCCTTTTCGGACTCGTTATCTACAATCTTAAAACAACTAGATGTGGTATACATAGTGACATATCCTACAACGATGCCCTTTTTCAACAATGCCCCTAAACCTTCATGGTATAAATAACTTGAGTGTTGTGACTTCCACTTTGTTAAAAGACATAAGATGGAAAAATGATTAAAACTACGCCACTTCGTCCAAGATATTATCGATAGTGGAGAGATAGAAGTTGATTCACCAGAATTAAATCCAAATCCAAATCAAAAGATGGAAATATTCAAGGAGAATTTCCCAAAACATGGTAGATAGGGTGAGAAAAATCCAGATCAGGAAGAGTCTTCCCAGAGCTACAAAGCCACAAACTATGTTTATACCCAATTTGACAATCAATATGACTCACTTATTGGATGTGTTCATTCTTCAAACAAGCGTGTAAATACCATTAGGATCAAAGGAAGATATTACACTGTGGTAACAAGGTACACTCATCTCGTGATCCCAAAACCTCTTCTGTCTACCCCTTAGGATAGTCAGTATAATATCCTAGACCAGCTTGAGAAGATGTCTGCTAATATTTTAATCTTAGATCTTCTTATAAAACTCTCTAGGGTCAAGACTGTCAACTGAAGTAGATCCTTCTCACCTACATGTTGTGGTGGAAAATATTGTGCCAAGTGAAAAAATTGCATTTAACCACAATGAAATGACTAATGAAGATCATATGCATAACCTTCCTCTTTACATATAAGTATTTTTTATTTTCCAAAAGATAAAGAGGGTGCTTGTGGATAATGGGTCGCAGTTAAACATATGCATGTTGAAACTAATTAAATAGTTAGGATGCACATTAGAATATCTATAGCCCCACGTTTATGGTTGCCCATGGATTCATGCCATACAGACCATACCATAGACATTCCACCAATGTATCAACTTGAGACATGAAGGACACACTATTACTATTCAAGGAAATCTAGAACCCTTCACCCATTACAAAGATCTCAATAGCTTTGAGCATAGGGGTGCATACAAATGTCCCTCTTTTGATATTGTTATTCCCCTTTAGTCTGAAGCTCTTGAGTCACAGGAAGATTCATAATCTCTAATTTCTTGTACTCACGGTGCTTCTTTGTCTGCCTCTCCCTTCGATTCATGGGAGATGACAATTCTTGAGTACAGTTGTGGATAATATGGCCAAAAAGAGGGTTAAGGAGGAAGAAAGCGATTGAGGAAGAGAGTGATGGGGGAACAATAAGCATTGGTTATGTTGTTTTGGCTGTATAATGTCTACTTTTTCACCCAGATATGACTTCGAAGGGACTGCATTCTTACTTGTAATAGACAGTTGATAAGCTAAAAGCACAGCCCACGCGGGAAACTACACCTTTAACTTGGAAAATGATAATGTTACACCAAAACCCTCTGATCAAGAATGTGGGTCTGTAATCTCTAGGTAAGGCGTAGTTCACGTGGGAGAAGGAAAAGGAAGGTGTGACCTGTTTGAAGGTGCCAGACGGTTGTCTGCATCGGGCTTTGGAAAAAGTGAATCTTTTGGTTATAAGTAATTTTCTCGGCCCTAGACCTAATATTGATGTCATTAGAAAATGGGCATGTAGAAAGTGGCAACCAAAAGGGGATCTGAATATCACCATTATCTCAAGGGGATTTTTCCTAGCCAAATTCAATCAGCAGACAGATTTGGAATCGTTGCTTCTAGGAGGCCCATGGTGGCTGGGGAATATGGGTTTATTTTTGAAAAGATGGTATCCTGGTTTTGATCCTAGCACTGAGAATATTCATACCATTCCAATATGGTGTAGGCTTCCAGGGCTACCCTTGCAATTTTCAAATGATGAGATTCTACTAAACATCTCCAAATCTCTCAGTTCTCCGATTGGGATGGATGGGCCTACAAGGAATATATCCAGACTAGATTTTGCTAGATTCTGTACCTCTTCTGAATTGGAGTAGGAGCTTCCGAATCTTATTATTCTTCATTCCAAATTTGGTAGTTGGTCTCAACAGATTGAATATGAACCTTTCATCTAAGATAATGAAAATGTCATAAATTAGGACATTTTACCAATAGATGTCCTAATAAAGAAATCTTGCAAGAGGATAAACTTGATAATCCCTGTGGAGAAACTCAAAAGAAAAAGGAAACTTGGCTGGATAACAAGGAGGTGGAAAAGATAGCAGATCAAGAAAGGGGGGAAGGGATACTCCTTAACCTCCCAGACCTGAAATATAAGAAAGGAAAAAAGAGTTTTATAACACCTATTAGTAAACCGCTAATCTGTAAAAAGCTTTAGTGTCCCAAAACTCAAGCGGTGGGTGCAACAGTAAGTCTTCCAGCCTCCACTGAAGAACTTGATCCTGTTAAGGTGTCTCTGAAGGTGGACGAACTTACTAAAACTGTGACAGTTAACCTTCTCTCTAAGGAGCAAAAGGTGACTTGGTTTAAGGACATTACAGGTATGCCAGGAGTTTTAGCCTCGGATAGTGATTTTTTTGATCCACTAAGGTCCATTGAGGAAGTTTTAAATGAGGAAAAAGATATGGCTACTTATGAATCTTCATTTATGCAAGACCCTTTGTTGGTAAAGAGAGACTCTCCAAAAATGGAAGCCCCATTGGCACATGACTCATGACATGTCAATGGAGGTCTGCTCCATGTGGAAGGTGAAGTTACGTCACGTAAAGAAGAAAATATGGGGGATGAAGATCTCAATCTCACTGGTTCTTTAGAAGTCAAATCTGGGAAAAATAAAAGCACCGAAGGGGTTTGACATGGTAACCCTGCGTGAATCTTTCAACAACTCACCGAGCTCAACACAAACACGGTCAACACCTCTGCTTCAGTTGATGATGACCTCAACCCAACGTATGACTCAGTCCTACAACTTTTTTTCTCAGTGGATTTTGGAAGCCCAACTCTTAATATAGAGGTCACCTCTCGCCCCCAAGGCTTCTCAGCACTAGCTCAATGTTGAGCTTGAAGACTCCATTGTTGATGGCACTCCAAGTCCTTTTGAGTCATTTGGAAATCACACTCAGCTTGGCACTTACTCCTTCCTCTCTATCATGATTTGGCTAATTCCCCACTCCTCTCACTACTCATTGACTCAGACCAAGTCATTTAGCTCAAATATTTATGAATTTCTCATGTTTGACCGAGCATTCTGCTTCTACAAGATCTTGATCCCCTTTGCAATATAACCCATTTTGACGTTGAAGTGACCCGACTTCCAATGATTTTTTGGGAAAATTTGGACATGGCTACGGTGGACTCTCAGGGAGCGTCAGGCGGCTTGGCTACCTTTTAGGACAAGAAACATTTCACTGGTACGATTCTTTATAAAACTAATAATCATCTTGCTATTAAATTCCTTTCTACTGATAAAAATAATACTTGGATCCTCTCCAATATCTATGCACAAAATACAGCTAGTGAAAGAAGGAAGCTTTGGAGAAATTTAAGGGATTTCAGATCTCAGCATAGTATTGATAATTGATTGATAATGGGGGACTTTAATTCCCCTCTAAATCCTGGAGAAAAACAAGGGGGAAACTCTTCTTTCTCTAGGGGTATGGCTGATTTTGCTGACTTTGTGGCTGAGCTGAATCTCATAGATATTGATCTCCATGGTAATCAATATACCTGGACAAATAGGAGGTTGGGAAAGGATATGATCCAAGTCAGATTGGATAATGCCTTTATTTTGGCTAGTTGGATTCTTCATCAAGATTTTCATCTCACTTCTCTACCCATAATCGGGTCCGATCACAATCCAATTGTTTTAAATTTTGTTAACTGGATTAAGCTGGTCAAGAGCTCCTTCAAATTTGAAAAAAAATTGGATGGAGCATGATGACATTTTAGATATGATTAAGGATTGGTGGATCTAGGGTGGTGAGGGAATTGCTCAATTTAGGCTTGTTCAAAAGTTTAAAAATATTAAAAAACAAGTTAAAATTTGGAATAAAGAAGTCTTTGGGAACGTTTTTGTAAAAAAAAAAGGAGCTAAACAAAAGGCTTCAAGATCTGGAAAACAAAATAAACTTTCAGGGGAGGTCTAGGGAGGATCATGAGGTGGAGAAAAAACTCCTCTCTAAATTGGACACGATTTGTAGTAGAGAAGAATCCCTTTGGAGACTCAAATATAGAGCTATATGACTAAAAGAGGGAGACAAAAACACACAATTTTTTCATATGACCACTTTGAAGCATCAGGCTTGCAATAGGATTACGGAAGTTTCTAAAGGCAAAGATAACATTATAAAAAATCCATGAATTATCAAGGAAGAGGCTCTCAGATTCTATGTTAAATTATTAAATGAGCAGAATGTTGTAAGTGAGGTGGCTGATTCTTTCATGCTTGAAGCCATTCTGTATGGGAAAATTGAGGAGCTTAGATTTAAAGACATTACCAAAACTATTACTTTGGAGGAGCTTTAGAAAGTTTTCTTTGCTCTGGAGGGTGACAAGGCACCAGGACCAGATGGCTTCTCTATAAAAAAATTTCAAAATTTTTACGAAATCTGTTCAAATGATCTCCTCAGGGCAGCTAATGAATTTCTCATAACTGGAGATCTCTTGAAAGAGATGAATAATACCCATTTATTTCAGCCCCTAAAAATATGGATGCTAAAGATTTCAAAGACTTTAGACACATTAGTTTGGTTAATGTTGTTTATAGATTTTTCACTAAGATTATTGCCACCAGACTGTAAGCCATTTTGAATGATTTAATCTCAAAAAAGCAAAGTGGATTCATCAGAGGGAGGATTATTCAAGATGGGGTGATCATGGTTCATGAGTTTATTCATTCTATGGATAATAACAAAAAGTCTGGCATGGTTCTTAAACTTGACATGAATAAAGCCTTTGACAAAGTCTCATGGGCTTTTCTTGACAAAGTTTTGGCCAAATTTGGATTTCTGGATAAATTAAGAAGAATCATTAAAGCTTGCATCTCTTCAGCCAGATTCTCAGTAGTGGTTAATGGGGAACCTGTGGGGTACTTCACCAGTAGTAGGGGGATAAGATAGGGGGATCCTATATCCCCTCTTCTCTTTATTCTAATGGCTGACAACCTTAGTAGAACAATATCCAAAGCTGTTAAAGATGGTCTGATAAAAGGCATCAAACCTACCTCCATGAATCAAGCAGCTTCTCATCAGAAATTTGTGGATGATACTATCCTGCTCTTAATGGCTTCTATTTTGGAAGCTAAGGCGATCAATTCTATTTTAAAATTCTATGAGGCAGTCTCTGGACAAGAGATTAACTTTGACAAAATATCCATTTACTTTTTGAATACACCTATGGAGAGGTAAAATAAAATTGCTAAAGTATTGGGATGTAAAATTAATGTGCTTCCCCTTACATATTTGGGTCTCCCCCTGGGTACTAAACAAGTTTCCAATAAATTCTGGAATGACTTACTAGAAATATTCCAAAAGAAATTGGAAGGATGGAGAGGAGCCATTCTCTCCAGCACTTGGGAAATGTTTTCTAATAAAAAGCACCCTTCAAGAATTTACCTATATACATCATGTCTATGTATAACATCCCATCTGCATTCAGAGATAAAATTGACATGATTCAGAAACATTTTTTATGGAAGGGAATGGAGGAAAAATTCAAATACCACCTAGTTGCTTGGGATCAAGTGTGTGCTCCTAAAAGGATTAGAGGTTTGGGTATAAAAGACATTAGCAAAATGAATATGGCCTTAATTGCAAAAATGGGGTGGAGATTAATCTCAGAAAATCCACCTTGGGTTGATCTCATTAAGAATAAATATTTGGATCAACAAATTGCTTCCTCATTTCTACATATTGAACTTCTTCCTCATGGCTCTATATTCTGGAACAATTTGATTCTTACTAGGAATTTTATCAAGCAAGGAAGTAGATGGAAAGTGGGAAATGGTAGGTATATCAGATTCTGGAATGATAATTGGTCTAATGGAAGCCTCAATGAAAGATTTGGTGTAGCTAAGGAGAAACTAGGGCAGAAATATGGTACTAAGGTCATAGACTATATGGAAATTGATGGTAATCTTAAGAGATGGAAGCATATTTTTGTGGATGGTATGGATGAGAACTCTATGATATCATCTCTTCAAGAACATCTAGATCTCATTCCCTTGAATTAGTTGGATGTCAAAGATGAAATTGTTTGGTACAATTCTAAAGATGGGATCTATTCGGTGAAAGCTGGGTACAATTCCTACTTTGTGAATACCCAGAATGAATTTGATTGGAGAAAAATATGGATGGCTGAGCTTACCCCTAAAATAAACTTTTTCTTTTGGCTTGTTCTTAGAGGAAGAATTCTTACTAATGATAACCTGATTAAGAAAGGATTCATAATGCCCAATAGATGTCATCTTTGCAAAAAAGATTATGAAGATATTAAACACCTTCTTATCCACTACGATTATGCTACCATGATTTGGAGACATGCCCTTTCCAAGTTTAATGTACTCTAGACGGTCCCTAAGGACTTCATCCAGTTCTGGACTCAATGGAACCCCCCCTTTAAACACTATATTGTGAGAAGACTTTGGAAACTGATCATGCCCCATGTTATTTGGAGAATATGGAAAGATAGGAATGATATCATCTTCAGAAATAACAAACAACATTACAAGATCAACTTCACTAAGATTGGGCATGTTGTTAAAGCTTATATTGGGAGACTTAAACCCCCAAAAAATAAAAAATATCCTATAGACGAAGAGTACATTTTATCCAATTGGAAGATTGGAGATGCTAGAAGGGTGATCAGGAATACCTCAAATATTGATAGGTCTTTGGTCCACTGGATTCCTCCTGAGAGAAACTGGTATAAACTCAAGTTTGATGGTGCATCCAAGGGTAATCTTGACATGGTAGCTGGGGGAGGAATTATAAGGGATCACATAGGTTTTTTAGTTGCTTCGTATGCTGGTAAAATGGGGATTCAGACGAATAACTATGTTGAAGCCCTGGTTGCTCTTTGGGGGCTTAGGATTGTAAAAGATCTAGATATCCAGAATTTAATCTTGGAAGGAGACTCTCTGAATATTATCAATCATTTAAACTAATCTTCTCCTCCTAGCTAGACCACCACGGATTTTATTATGGAAGGCAAAAATATTTGTAATAATATTGAGCATATTATTATTAGACACACTTATAGAAAGGGGAATAAGGTTGTGGACACTTTGGCCAATGTGGGAATTAACATTAATTTCACCATGTGGAATAATGCAAAATACATCCCCAAGGAGGTTCAAATCAGTATTAGTGTGGATAATAATGGAATTTCATACGTGGCGTAATTTCAATTATAACAGGGAGCAGATCTTAATGGAAGTGAAAGATCTCACTTGTGTGATTTATCCCCCTCTCTATGGCAACTATAAAGAAATCAAGCCTCATAAAAATGGAGAGGTATCTCAAAATGTAGGACAGAATACAAGAAAATTGCAGTCCCTTACGAGGGTTTTGAGTAAGATTTTTGCCAAATTTGCAGGAAGAAGGAAAATATGGGAGGGACTCTATGTCAGTTAGAGCCGAGTTGTGACCCGACCTAGAAAAATAATTTGATGCTCTGGAATCTCCTGCACAAAGGAGGAATTTCTAATTTCATCGAACGAATTCAGGGGCAAGACCTGAATATCTTGGTCCAATTTGCTATGAAGTGAAAGGAGAGTAGGGTTAAGTATGGTGGGCATAGCATTATTATCAATGAATAGCTGATCGCCGAGGCAACGGGCCTGGAACTAGAGGGCTTTCGGTTCTTCAGTAAGAGGGTGGACAGGGCCGCTAAGGCCAAGAAATTTATAGACGAGGGAGAAGAGCTATATTTTGTTGCTGTGGGTTTAAAGGTGAGTTCCATCCCCATTCCATTTGATGAAGTGACTAACATGATGGTTAGATACATTTCACTATAGGGGCGGTATAAAACAGTCCCCATTAAACATCTTGTTTTTAAAATCATTTTAGAAGAGATCTCACTGTCTGTTTCCCACACTACCTTCTTAACTCTCTTCAGTGCTCTGTGCTTGACATCCAAAAGCATGCCCGAGCTATTCCCTTACATCATGGTCTTATTTTAGAAGAGATCTCACTGTCTGTTTCCCACACTACCTTCTTAACTCTCTTATGTCTGCTTCCAGAAAATTCTCAAATGTCTATTAGAATGGATGCCCTAGAGATTGAGGTTAAACAAATGCAGATGGAATTTCAGCGGTTGAGCAAGCAAAAAGGGAAGAGAAAATTTGAGGAAGAGAGTGACACTTATAAGGATTAGTTATCTGAGATTTACAAGAAGTTGATCTCCCTTGATACTAGGCTAGGAAGAGAAAAAGATAGACATGCACATAATTTGGCTATTTTTAAAGCCATAAGTGATTTCTTAGAACAACAGGTCCAGAGCATTGCAAGGTTATGTGGGATCCCTAATACTATATGGGGAAATGAGAAAGAGAGGAATATGACCATTTCGTAGCTAGATGCTTCACACTCAATGCACACAACCACTTTGGCACTTTTCACCTCGTTGCAGACAATTCAGTCCAGAATTGAAAGAGCATCCAAAAAATAATCTATTTAGGGCTAGTGGAATTCAGTTTTGTGGCTATTTTTGTGCTTTCCTTTTGCTATATACTTGATTCTTTTTTGTGGTCTAGCTATGGGCTACATCCTTCTTTTGTTCCTTGTTGTTCCCCGATTTTGTTTACCTTGGGTAAAAATGTTACTTCTGGTTTTTTCTCTTTTGTTGTTGTATACTCGTTGTTATATCTAGCTGGTGAGCCTTCCTTGTAATTGGGTATAGTCCCACCAAAACTATTTACCAATAATAAAAAATATATATAATATTCAACATGCTCTCTTAGACTCAAACCTATCCTTATCACCAAAAATAACGGGCAAACACAACTACCACTACAAAAGTTCTAGAGATGAACAAACAATTGGGACATTCTTACCTAGTGGTTTGCTTGCAGAAGAGAAAATGTTATACCCTCCTAAAATTTGGGTCCCTGAGGACACTAAGCCTATCTAATATAAAACTATAGAATACACAAAATCTAGTGGAATGATGTCTTTCATGGGTTACAAAGGACTCGGATGTGGAAATTTTGAACAAGGGATAAGGAAACCAATCCCAACTCCACATTTCAAAATAGAGGGATATGGTTTCAGTATTCAGCCCTATGGGGTGTACCCCATGGACCAAATTACTACCTCCTCTAAACACAAGGATAACTCTATTTATTTAGATAGCAACGCAGATTCCCATCATAGCCAATACAAGGCTCTTGCCTCTACAAACCTTTTCATGGATACCACTATATTTACCATAACCCCTGTCAATCCAAAAAATTGAACTTATATACCCTACTCTTGTCGATTGGGACCAACAATGTCACGTTCCACTGGACCTCTTTGAGAATGATGAGGCTATTGTAGAATTTATGGGCATACGTGACACTATTCGTATTAGAGACCACAAGAATGGTTTTTTTGATTGACCTAAATACCTACATGTACTTTGGGAAGGAAATTGAGCTTCATGGTTAGAAAAATCTAAGAAAAAGTGAGGGAAAAATTCCCTCAACTAAGCCTCAGAAAAAATATAAGTCTAAGTCGCACAGTGAAAACCTCATCAAGTCATTGACCGAACAACAAATAAAAAAATCAATGGACAAAATAAGTGACCACGCTGAGGGTGAAAATATCATTGAGACAACCTTAGAAGAATATTTCAACCTCCTTCTCGATCCTACGCATATGGAGGATATGTCAAAGATGTTTGTGGAGGAAATTATTAACGTTAAAATTGGAACAGAAGAACAACCAACGATAGTCAAGTTGGGAGCTTCACTTTCAACACAATAATAGAAAAATTTCACTATGCTTCTCAGAGAATTTGTGGACATATTCACATGGTCTTATATGGATATGTTTGGCTTAAATCCATCTTTTGTGGTGCATAGTGTAGTTGTGCATACAGATGTGAATCCCATTAAATAGAAGCTACATAAAATGCATCCACGAGTGGCCCTTCTGGTAAAAAAAGAGTTAGAAAAATTGTTAGCAACAGGGTTTATCAAACCCATTGACTACTCAGAGTGGATATCTAACATAGTTCCAATTCTGAAAAAACCTATTGGAATCAAGATCTGCACTGCATTTCGAGATATCGACAAGGCATGTCCTAAAGATGATTTTCCCCGACCCAAAATCAAAATGATTGTTGATTGGACTGCAGGCTATGAAATGCTATCTCTTATGGGTGGATTTTCTAGCTACAACCAAATCAAAATAGTAGATGAAGATCAACATAAGACAACCTTTACAATCCCTTAGGGGACATCCTATTATTAGGTAATTCCCTTTGCCCTCAAAAATGCTGACGCAACTTATCAAAGGGCAATGACCATAATATTCCTTGACATGCTTAACGACATCATGGAGGACTATGTGGATGATATCCTAGGAAAATAAAAGACAAGAGAAGACCATCCTGATGTCTTGAGGCACATTTTTGAATGTCTCCAAGAATGTAAGGTCAGGTTAAATCCAAGGAAGTGTGTCTTTGGAGCATTATTAGGGAAGCTACTGGGATTTATTGTATCAACAATAGGGATCAAGGTAGACCCTGCTAAAGTAACTACTAATATTGAAATTCCTCCTCCCAAGAACATCAAGTAGCTACACAACTTGCAAGGAAAAATACAAGTCATCCACCACTTTATCTCGCAGCTTACCGACAAATGTCACTCCACCCATTTTCTTAAAAAGGAAATTGACTTCATTTGGGGACTAGAGCAATAATATGCCTTTTCCTTGCTCAAACAATATTAGGAAAATCCACTAGTCGTCATGCTGCCAACCTCAGGCGTGTCGTTATTGTTATATATATTTGCAACCCAATTTGATATTGGCACCTTTCTTGCTCAATAAAACCTAAGCCAAAAATAAAAAGTAGTGTACTATGTCAGTCATACCCTAATTGCATATGAGATCAATTATCCCCATTGAAAAATATTGTTTGGTTGTTGTTTTTACCTTCCAAAAACTTCATCATTATCTATTGAATAACAAAACCAAGCTTATATGTAAATTTGACCTGCTCAAGTACTATTTATCAAAACCCACCCTTACTGGTAGGATGGCTAATTGGATCATCCTACTTAGTGAATTTGACATTGAGTATGTACACAAAAATTCAATAAAAGGATAGGTGCTCATAGACTAGCTGGCGGAGGCACCGTTAACTAGTACAGAGCCAATGTGTTTGGACCTGCCTAACACATCATTAATGTACATTGAGGAATTTGTCATATGGCATGTACATTTTGACAGGTCATTTACTTTCCATGGTTGACGGGAAAGTGCAGTGCTAATCACTCTTGCAAGAGACCCCATACCCCAAACCTTCTATCTTAGATTTCTATGCACAAATAACATTACATAATATGAAGCGCTCATCATTGGGATGAAGTTGGCTATAAAGTGGAATATCCACCACCTTAAGGTCATTAGTGACTCACAACTAATTATCAAGCACTTCAATGATGAATACAAAGTCAAGGATGAAAAAATCATCCCATATAAAAGATTGGTAGAAACTCTAAAAGAATATTTTTTGTGTATCGCCTTTGAACAAATTCCAAGGGCACAAAATAGGTTTGCAGATGCAATGAAAATGGTGGGTTCTATAATACGAATTCCACCAGAGAATAATGATATGCCTTTTTTGTTAAAAATCTACATCAATCTTTATATGAAATGTTGGAATTATGCCTGGCATGTGAAGATGTTCCCTTTTCCCTATGGTAGGAACCCATCTTTAACTACCTCCAGAGGGGTACCTTTCCTCCGAATATCACCCATTCTAAAAAACAAATTCTTATCCAAAAAAATTCCCGTTATACTCTCCTAGGAGGCACCCTCTACCGTCATGGCTATGATGGGAATCTGTTGCGTTGTTTATATGTAACAGATTCCATGCGAGCAATCAAGGAGGTACACGAAGTAGTATGTGGAGCCCATACAAATGGGATGGTTTTAGCAAAGAAGTTGTTGAGGGTAGGATATTACTAGCCTACCATAGAGACAGATTGCTGCAATTATGTAAAGAAGTGTGTGTTATGCCAGAAGTATGGGAACTTCATTCATGCACCATCATAACCTTTACAGCCAATCACAACATTGTGGTCATTCTATAAATGGGGATTATAAATAATAGGGAAGCTTACCCCTACTTCATCCGATGGTCATACACACATTATAACAGCCACACAATACTTCACCAAGTGGATGGAGGTTTTTCCACTAAGATATGTTACAGGGGCTCAAATATCAAAGTTTGTCATGAACCATCTCATATGTCGTTATGGCATTCCTTTCATCATTATCGCTGACAATGGAAAATATTTCAAGAACAATACGATGAAAGCTCTATGCCTTTCATATATGAGTAAAGTGGTCCATGCCATATTACCCTCAAGGTAATGGGCAAGCAGAGGCCTCTAATAAAACACTTGTTTGGATTATGGAGAATATGGTGAGTAAAAAAGGTCACAATTGGCATTTGCAAATTCACCCTGCCCTCTGGGTTTATAAGACTTCCTTTCACACCCCTACTAGTGTAACACCTTATTCCCTAGTGTTTGGAACTAAATCCATCCTCTCCTTGGAAATAGAGCTTCCTTCCCTGAGAATATCTCTTAGAGACTTTCTAGATAAAGATGAGGATTACAGAGTGGCTAGACTAGAAAAACTGAAGCTACTAGATGAAAGACACATCCGCACACTCAACTACCTTAAAATGTATTAGAATAGAGTATCATGAAGCTACAAAAAACTAATCATACCTCATCAGTTTGAGATATGATATTTGGTGTTGAAGGAAAACCAATTCAACACAGTGAAGGAGAGAGAAAGAAAGGCAAGTTCAAACCTAATTGGTTAGGACCCTATGTCATTGTGGCCAAATTTGGGTTAGGAGCATACAAGTTTGCCTATCTTGATAGCGATGATCTATGAGAACCTATGAGTGCCATGTAACTCAAGTGGTTATATGCTAGAACATGGCTAAACAAAAAACAAAAACAAAACAAAAAAAAAGTGAAAAACATGAAAAATAAAAAAATAAAAAAAGAGAAAAAGAAAAAGAGAAAACAAGTCATCCAAATGTGAAAACCACACAATTGTGGCACTTTGTATAGGTCCCTTGGTGAAAACCAATTTCTGGTGCCTTAGGAGGATTCATTGTTCACAAGCATCTCGCATTTGGAAGGGTACATTTGCTTAGTTTATAGATAGTTGTACACTTGCATATGAGATTCTTTGTGAGCCTATCCTATCAAAGTCGTGATCCGGTTATTTCTACTCTTGCAAATCAGTGAAGTGATTACCTTTGTGTATTCCCATGTAATGTTGGGGGAATCTTCACATCTTCAACTTCTTGTTTATAACACGTGGCATCTTCCTTTATATATTCCCATCTAACGCTGGGGGCATCCATGATTCTTAGTTTCCTGTACATAGCTTTAGATAACTGTTAGAAAATCCAAAAAATATTCAAATATGTTGAAAATCCAAAAACATTCAAATATTTTGAAAATCACAAAAACATTCGAATAGGATTAAAAACCCCAAAAAATTTAGAAAACCAGAAAATATAAAAATAATAGAAAAGTGTTTCACAAAACTCCCAAAAACAACACAAAACACATTAAAAAAAGTCTTACAAAAACATAGTAGTAGTTTACTTGCTTTGTTTCTTTTTTTGTTTCTGTGTATGTACATTGTTTTTATAGTTTTTCTTGCTTGTACATTTGTATAGTATGTTTCTTAAACATACCTTTTAGATTGATCTTTTCTTTCTTAGATTGGATTCATTCTTATTTGTACGTATGGAGTGTGTTTTTACATGCTTGTGAATGATTGTACATAGTCGTGTTGCTACGTTGTTTACTGTGTATGTTTGGTAGATTTGTAAACTCATGTTTGTACTTATTTATTCGTTGCTTGTACATTATTTTTTTATCACATCATCATCTAAACAATCACATCTAACATCATATATCAATAAAATGCTCTGTCTACATCATATATGTATGCTAAGCTAATCATCACATAACGTATCATCAATGGGGCAAGAGGGGTCGTAAATATCAAAATATATACCCCCATGCTAGTATCATACAAATCATCAAGTGGACTAATTAAAAGCATCTCATGTACAATACAAATGATATCATCTAAGGATATATCATAAATTAAAAACATGTGATACATATACAACAACATCATAATATAGAGTCCAATAATCATAATCATCATACATGTCAAAAATCAATATCCATATACATATGTGTCTCAAGGTATACATCATCAGGATACAAAATAAGCCTTCATCATGAGGCATAATAAAAAATGATACACCATATACATCGATCAAAACTGAGCCTTCATATCGAGGCATACATACATATATGTGTGTGTACATCAAAATGAGTCATGTCTGACTCGATCCCTCATGAGGAATAGGTGGTCTACGATTTGGAGGAGGACCCATAACACATGGAACCTATTGGCCTAACGGACGCCCTGTCTACTACCATCGTGGCAGCTCAACTGATCTCGTTCTTTGATTGTAGCATGCCACCTCTGTGTGTTCATGATCAACTTCTTAATTGTGCAACATTGGGCTTACACAAAACTCCCACATTTCTTCCACTGATGGTTTTCTCCAGCTTCTACCAACAACCTTACCCAATTGGTTTTGCAAGTTCACCAAAAACCTTACACAATTGGTTTTACAGGTTCACCAAAAACTTTACATAATTGGTTTTCCAGGTTTACCAATAACCTTCACATCATGATTGCTACGATACATTTTGATCAATATTCTACAATGTTTTTACAAAAGGGGTTACATGAGGAATACTCACAAGTGAACAGGTATTTACATCATCTGTTCTTATTTTTCACGCCACACTGAAAAACAGAAAACCTCACAACACAATTGAAACAAATGTCATCATACCAGAAGTGCAGACCCATCATTGATGACTAACTATAGGTCACTAATTAACCTCAAACCTCTGTTGCCTCCGTCCTCCATCAACATGCTGCTAGCTCAGCTGGATTAATCTGTGATGCTCAATTATTTCCACATTGTTTATTATATAGTATCCCTCTCGCAATGTGAAACAACTTATTTATCGACAGGTAAGATGACCATCACGCTAGAGGTCATTCACATGATTAATAGATTGCCCATACATGGAGAAGACATATATTATATTGATGATATTGAGAGGGAGGAGGTTATGAGGATATTGTACGGGGATGATGTTGATGATGTGAGGTATACTGCAGGTGGATTCTATTATCAGGATTTATGTTCTTTAGAGAGGGAGGGATGTACTCGGATGACTATGATGATGATGGGGATTACCTATTTTACTTTTCCTGATTCTAGTGGTGGTTTGTTTCCCTGAATGATTATGGGGGTAGTAGTAGAGATGATGGAGCATCAGACAGTCTTTGCATGGGCCCCTGCTTTATTAGCACAGACTTATAGGGATCTATAGGCCTATAATATTTAGAGGATATTTAGGATATATATTTTTCTATTATAATGTTGGGCATTTGAGCTTATTTTCATGGCTCATCCTTATGGTTTACTATGGGGAGGCATAGATATAATTGGTAAATTGGCTAATTTCATGCTATGTAATAATAGTGAAGGGTAGTCTGGAGGAGTACAAAGTGAGGACCATTACATACAACTCTTTGTAGGGTTACATGTGATGGATTTATTATGAAGGCTCTATATTGGATTTCAAGTATGATTGGGTCAGGAGATGGAGCTTAATGAAACTCAACAAGATATATGGGTCTAGGGGAGACACAGAGGAGAGTAAGAGCTCATTAGATTTAATCATTTCAGGAGATAGTTTAGATTAATACACAATGTTCCTGAGGCTCCAGTACTATATAGATGAGATGATGGGGATGTGGATACTCCCAAGGAAGTTGTAGGACCATATTTTTCTATGCATGATGAGGAGGGAGTCATGGGTATCAATGAGCATGGAGATGTGGTTCCCATAGATGATGTTGGTTTCATTGCAGGATATAGAACATGGTAGACTGGGGTGTATGTCACATGGTAGAGAGATCATTTGGCTCAAGGGGATAGGAGAATATGGGTTTGAGTGGAGAGAGAACATCATAAGGGTGGTGGTGATAGTAGAGAGGGGGAAAAATATGGAGAAAGGGTAACCCTGGAGGCTACAATTACATGATTGATGACTGAGAAGGCCACAGTGGTGAAAGAGAGTGATGGTCTGAGGATGAATAGGGATGGATTAGTGATAGAGAGGGATAGTTTATGGACTACATGTGATATCCTTAGCCACTCACAAACATCGACTGCTGACTATAACTAGGTGCTCTCTGGCACTTAGGGACAACCTCATAGTAAAATGATCTATAATAAGACACCCTCCCATTCGTTGTCACCAAGTCCATGTACATGTGTGATGTCACTGCGACTCAATCAGTGTGTCAGAATGAGGCCACCTCTGTAGAAAGTCTAGTAATCTCAGCTTTTCCCATTGCCCACTCAACTCGGAGTTGATCTCGGTCCATTATCACTACCTAAGCCTGTGCCCTTATGGAACTCAACTGATCCCTCTTTTCAGTAACAATTTGTACTTATTCCCTAGCCTAGTTTCTCTTTATAAACAACTATTGTACCTGGGCCATAGCTTGCTACAATAGGCCTATAACCTGCAACATCTATATTGTCATCTATTGAATATGTGCTAAGTATACTGCTCCATCTCCTCCATCGCCCCCATCTCCTCCACCTCCATCACCACCACCCCCTCCACATCTCAGTGGGCTATGTGGTGGGATACCAACTAGTCCCTGTTGTGGTACTACTCTCTGCGGTGAACCTTGTGTTGCTACTCTATGAGGAGGCACCTACTGTAACGGTGCCTATATCCTAACTGCTATGCCCACTCGAGGAATATCTATCTATGTAGAAACTCGGATAAGTCTCTGTTTGGTTATCTGCCTCTGACCTTGTGCCGGTCTCTCTTCATTGCCACCATCATGACCTTGACCATCAAGTCCATCATCATCATATGAGCCCTCATCGATGTCACCGAATTGCTTTGCTAGTGCCCTAACCCCTGCATCCCATGCATCCTGCGGAATGGTAAGACGACATGGTAAAACTATCATGTACCACAGCCCATACTTTTTCATCACTCTAGGATATCTGATCCATCTCAGTGGATCCCAAACATGTGGTACCATCTGATCAAAGTTAAGATGGGCCCTAGTTGTCTAGATCGGCGGACCTATATCAAATGTCTCTGCATCTTGGTATGTATACCACATCTCAGTATCATGTACATCCTTTACCACCCCACACTATCATTGGCATCGATATACTTTGTAACTTTGTGATGTATCACAAGCTTTCAATCAAGAAATGATCTACCATGGCTATACTTAGATCATCTACATCCTCATCCCACTGATACTGGCAGTAAGGCCTCCATACTATCATATGTTGTTGAATGTCATCAAAAAATATATGGTAATGGTAGGTATCCTCCATGTTCCAATAGATGTCATCCCCAACTAGGACCCATCCCATCACTGATGTCTCATCTGGAGCCCAGACTCATAGAATGCCTGTAGGATGACCAACGACTATGTGATCCCACGCCCATATCTATAGCAGTGTGGCAGGACCCACAGTATTTAAACCGTGGTATGTAATCAAGTGTAAATCCCAATATAGATGTGTCAGCATACACTGGCCCCACCTATACCTCTTGCCTCACATTAATCCTCATATAACACTAATGAGGACAACTAGAAAAGAATTACCTGTCTTGTCAGTAAGTAGAAAGTCAATGATAAGAGCCATCAAGTACATGGGCATGCAATGTAGCCCTGGATATGTAATGCATCGGTGCATTTACACCATCATACCTCAGTGAGGTATCTCATCATGACCAAAAAACCTCGATCAGGCAATCTGCAATCTCAGCTTTGTCACTAATATACTTAATCAACTACCCCTAGATAGGCACACACAATATGTGTCATACATCCCCTAATGTGATGGTCATCTCTCCAGTAGGGAGACGAAAGAACTAGCTCTCATTGTGTCATCTCTCAGCTAAGGCTATGAGTAGGTCATGGTCTAGGGTAATCTATGGCATCCGTGCCACGTGAGCTAACCCTATGACCTATAATAGTATATCCATCATCTATCTATGTCGTGGATGAAAGTTGGCCTCTAAGGTAGCTAGACGGCCATATCGGTCTCTAGTTTGTAGTGTTGATCTCCGTCTCTGTAAAATAACACAAAATTCTTATGAATTTCTATTCTTCTATTTTTATTCTAAGTACTAATTCATATTTCCTCTACATTGTTATATTCATCATCTAACATTATTATAAAAACCTCCTTTTTTTCTTCTAAATCTCAAATTTTTCCCTTCTTCAGTGTTTGTGCGCCCTTTCTGGCATGTGCACACCTAGCACATGTGCACGCAGTCTATGGCACATGCAAACTCATGTTTACATGCGCACACACAACCTAACTACCCCCACCCAACTAGTGCATGCACATCCTTCAAGATGCATGTGCACACATTTTGGCATTTGCAATTGCACACACACACATTTTCCCTCCCTAGATACATGCGCACCCATTTTTATACATGTGCCTACACACACATACATTTTGGACACATGTGCACACCTAGTGATGCCTGTGTGCCCCTAGTGTGCGCACAAATGTTTTCACGACCCTAATTACCCTAATAAATGTGATTAAATGATAAAATTAATAAAGGGGGATGGGGTACTCGTGAAGGGTCCATTGTCTCCTCTCGTGCATACTCCCAAACGGTGTCAACGTGCCTCCTAAGGTTCTACACTCTCGCCATCTCACTCGCATATCATGGTATCTCACAGTAAAAATCAATAAGGGTCTAGTAAAAAAATGAAGTATTCACGATGATTTACCCCTCTAGAGGGGTATATTTAGTTGTTTTAACCCATTATGCTAACCTGAGGCATGTTTTGACTGCTATGGTCAATCTACCTTCTTTTATCACCCGTCACAATACTTATTTTTAAATAAATAATTATTTTTCACTTGTTTTTGTCCTGCTAAGGCATTTTTTTTCTTTCGAGCAATCCTCCCTCCTCTAATTTCTTCTAAAAATCCACTAAAAATTACAAAAATCAAAATTTAAAAAAAAAATCAATCAAAAATCCTAAAAATTGTAAAAATTTAGTAAAAATATCACATGCAACTGAAATTTGTGTCCCACGCATGGTATTCATTTCATCTATTGCTTGCATTTTCATGTTTTTTAGAAACAGACAACTCATAGATCATCTGGATCTACAACCATTTATAAAGCTAGATTGCTTGCTTCGTATGTACTTTGGGGCACAATGAGTTGTCTGGTACTGTTTCGTCGCACA
Organism: Taxus chinensis; assembly: GCA_019776745.2. Classification (NCBI taxonomy): domain Eukaryota; kingdom Viridiplantae; phylum Streptophyta; class Pinopsida; order Cupressales; family Taxaceae; genus Taxus; species Taxus chinensis. The sequence goes on along the minus strand of CM034150.1, from coordinate 80,516,757 downwards.
CAATGATTTATCATTAGACCTTATGTCCTTCATTAATTCCCCTTGCATGTATCCTTTCTTTGGGGCATCATTTTTAACCCTTGTCGTGAATCACGAACATGTGGGATCTTCAGCCTGATAACAAAACATTTTTTCAACTATCTTGACCGTTGTTGGTTTGGGTATGTGTGTTTGTACTTGTTTCCCTATTAATTGAGCTTGTTTACTTCTCGTATTACATTGCATTCTGTATGTTGGATTGATTAGTTTTTGTTTTCAGTAATGGACAATTGTTCATATTATGGCTTTTCATGTCATTCTACACTTTTTTCATATGCTTATATTTTTAATAAGGACCAATGATGTATATCATTTGTAATATGATGACAAAAACATTGTTTGAATACACTAGATGAAATCTAGTCTTTTTATCATTGTCTTCATTTTTATTTTATATCATTCTCCTATTAATGTTATTCTTCTACTTCACTTAGGGCATCCTACCCCTCCTCATTCTTCTATCCATTTCCTTCATCTTTCTGATTGTCGACCGACCTCTTTCATCACCCCATTGACACTTGAGGGGGAATCCTTCACTCCACTAATTTTTCTTTAAAATTCATGTGTTTGTACTTGTCTACTATCTTTGAAGTGGTGTTTCTTATGCCACCCCAAATAGAGGTAAATCTAGACACCTATAATTTGGATCAAGTAATTTAAATACTTAAATTGCGCTAATTATCCCCTTTCTTGAAAATTGACGACATATTGTCAATAACGCACAAGTTATCCTCTATCATCATTAAATAATTACATTATGTTGATTAATTAACCCTCCTATTGCTCAAGATGTCGATTAATGACTTCTGTTAATTAGTGTTTTCTTTTTTCTTAATTAATTAATTATCTCTTCTATTTAATCAATAAACCAACATTTGTTGGATTAAAATCCTCTCATAACCCAAATCATGCTAACTTTTCTCTAAAAAGCTTCTATAATCTTACACCTACCTATTATTTAATCACTCTTGATTAATTAATACACCTCCCTGAACTCCCACGAATCACTAATGATATATTAATATCTCCTAAAGAAAACTTAAAGTATGTTTATCCCTAACTAACCTAGCTTTTCTATTATCCCACACACAATAAGATGCAAAGCTTCTTCAAACCAAAGGGTTATATAAAGAACCCTCCTCCTACCTTTTTTCTTACACCTTTGCATGCATATAACATAAACTATATGAATTTTCATCTTTGAGCATCCTCCATTAGTGTTGAGCTAGGTATCTTCATCTTGTATTTCATCCATCCAAGCTTTGAGTAATATGGAGAGAATCAAAATGGCCTTGTAGCCATGTCTTGATGAGGATCCATTATCAAACCCTTGGGATCAAACAAACAATCACATTTTGATTTCTAAGGATCTATATAGGTCCATTTCTAGTTAGCTTTCAAAGAGTAGAGAATAATGCTTAACATGTTAGTTTGATTTCCTTCAAAGTTCTATGCATGTTGTTAATGTTTAGTCTCTTTAAGCTCTTAGCATGATGATCAATGTTTAGTTAGTTTTGTTTTGGAATAATTCTCTTATCTTAGCTAACTAATACATAGATACAATATCAAGACAACTCCTATGGTCATGATATTTTCCCATTGTTAGTGGGGTGTTTTACATGTTTAAGTTTAGTTAGGATAAATCAACATGATTTTCAAGTTTAAAATGTCATAGTATCAATTGGAGTTCTTGATTGCTAAGACAAACTTAAAATCCCATAGTGTTTATGAAAAGAGTTTGCGAGAATCAAATCGGAAATGAGGCACCACGAAGTAGTTACACTCCAATGGAATCGTGATAGCTCTAGCAATAGGAAGAAAGAATTGATCTACAATGGAATAACTTGCTCAACAGAAACAAAGCTTGCATAGAGGAAAGACAACGGAGTGTCTTGGCATGCTCATAAATGAATAGTAAAGGGGTACATATAGGGTGTTGAGTAACCCTAGTGCAAGACATACATGAAACCCTAAACCTAACCCTAAACCTAACCCATGTGAGATGACCCTCCAATATGAGATGAGGACATATAGGATAACTCACACTAACACCCCCCCTTCATCGAAGCTGGGGTAGTGGCTGTGATGAGTCAGACAAAAAAGGAAGACACCCCTAAACAACTAAGAAAGATGTGTCAATGGGACCTGACAACTAAAGGCCTGGTAAGGTGCCCATATACAAACACAATCTTCCTAGAAGAAGAAGAAGAAAATAAGGACTACATATCCTGAAGGAGATGAGAAGCTGTAGAAGACCTCACCCCAAGAGAGACCGTAAGTGAAGAAACTTCATCTCAGTGAAGGGCTTGGTGAATAAATCTACAATTTGATCAGTTTTCTGAATATACTAAATGTCGATGATACCATCATGAATAAGCTCCCATATGAAGTGCATATGGATCTCAATGTGCTTCATCTGCTGATGTTGAACTGGATTTCTTCAAATAGAGATTGTGCTCGTGTTATCACAGTAGATAATGGTAGGCTACCAAAAGTGGATGCCAAACTCTGTTAGAATACCCTGTAGCCAAATAGCTTCTGTGGCAACGTTAATTGCTCCTCTATATTCTGCCTCTGTAGATGATATCGCAATTGCATTCTACTTCTTGCTAGACCAACTAATAGGACCCAAACTAAGAGAGAAATTGTAGCCAGAAGTAGATTTCCGATGATCTAAGTCACTAGCCCAATTAGAATCTATGAATCCAATCAAGTCAATATCAATCCCTCCATGATAGTGAATGCCATCAGCATAAGTGCCACGAACATAATGAAGGATCCATTTAGCTGCTTTCTAATGCAACTCATGTGGCTCCTACATGAATCTAGACATGATCCCAACAGCATACGATAAATTTGATTGAGTGTGAGTCAAGTAAATCAAGCTCCCCACCAACTGTCGATAAAGAGTACCATCAACCAAGGGATTAGAGCAATCTGAAACCAACTTAACCCCAAAAAGAAAAGGAGTAGGAGAAGACTTGCACTCAGACATTTGAAAACGAGCTAGAAAATCAAGAACATACTTAGGTTACGACATCAAGATTCCTGAGTTAGATTGTGAAATATGGATCCCAAGGAAGTTATGAAGCAGACCTAAGTCAGTCATGGAAAAATTGTTGGCCAAGGTGATCTTCACAAAATCAATAATAGAGGAAGAGTTGCATGTGATCAATAAGTCATCAACATAGAGAACAAGAATGAGTATAGAGTCATCTTGCCATAGAATATAAACATTTGGATCAGAGTGACACCTAGTAAACCTTGATGTAAGTAAGAAGGAGCCCATCTTGGCATACCAAGCCTGAGAGGCTTGTTTAAGGCCATAAAGAGACTTCTTTAACTTACAAACGAGGGAGGAATCTTGGACATAACCTAGAGGTTGTTCCATATAGATCTCTTCCTCTAGGTCACCATGACGGAAGGCACTCTTAACATCCATTTGATGGACTTTCCATCTATTCGCTGCGGTAATGGCTAGGTTCAGTCGAATAGAAGTCATCTTCGTAACTGGAGCAAAGGTTTCAGTATAGTCAACCCCAGCTATTTGGGAGAAACCCTTAGCTACTAATCATACTTTAAAATTTTCAACGTCTCCATCTACTCCATACTTTGTTCGGAACACCCACTTACACCGAAAGATTTTTCGTCCTTTCAAAAGAGTGGTGAGATCCCAAGTATCATTCTTTATGAGAGAGGATTACTCCTCATCCATGGTAGAATCCCACTCAGGAATACCAGAAGCCTCCTGGAAAAACTTTGGATCAGAAGCAGAGGTGAAGAAAGAGTGGGGTCCAATGAAATTTGAGTGATTACGTCTCATATATGAAGTATCTCCAACTAAATCTCCAGCACTTTGCAAAGTTTTCCTAGCCCAAAGGGGACCATGAGGATCAGGCTCATATTCGAAAGATTCTTCACTTGAGTGAGAAGGGACATAGTCCTCATCATCACTACTATCAGAATCAGAAGACTCAAAGGTCTAATGGTTGGGAGGATCAAGAAGAGGAGCACACTCAACAGTATCATCATCTGATGAGTAAGAATCTGAATCAGCGAGCTGAAAAACCTCAATAGGTGGAGAAGTAGAAGTCGAAGAAGGCTCATCGAACTTAACACTTCTCTCAATATACAACTCATGAGAAGTAGGATTCGTCAATTGATATCCCTTTATGCCATCAGGATACCCTACGAAGATACAAGGTTTGGATTGTGGGTCCAAAGCCTTACGTTTCTTCTTGGGGATCTGAGCCATAGCCTTGGATCCGAAGACTCGAAAGTTCTCAACATCAAGCTTACATCCAAACCAGGATTCAAAGGGTGTCATCCCTCTTACTACCTTATGTGGAACATGGTTTTGAATGTAATTTACACAATTCACTACTTCGGCCCAATAATGCAGAGGAAGAGACTTCAAGTGAATCATATAAGTGGCCATCTCCTTAAGAGTACAATTTTTTCTTTCTGTGACTCCATTCTATGAAGGGCTATAAGCAATTGTATGCTGTAAAGAGATCCCTTCAGAAGTATAGAAATCCATGAACCTATTGTTTACATATTCACCTCCATTGTCGGTTTGAAGAACCTTGATAGACCATTCCCCCTATTTCTCAGCAAGAGCCTTAAAGTCCTAAAAATGTTCAAAGACTTCAGACTTAAGCTTAAGAAAATATACCACAATATATCATGAATAGTCATCAATGAAGGTTAGCACATAAAGAGCTCGAGTAAACGAAGGAGAAGGAAATAGAGGGTAAGTGCACCAAGTTGGGGGACAATTAAGTGGACATCAAATCCTGAATTTTACATTAAAAACAACAAAACATCAATTTTAGTCATCCACAAACTTGAACCATGCCAAAAAGTAGAAAATATGTCATAAAAATGGTACCATTGCGTAGGGGAAACTGTTATCTTTGTAGAAATACTTATTTTAAAGTGAATAGAATAGGATAAGTATCATTTTATAATTTTTTACTAATAGTAGGTCTTTAAGACACTTTTTCCTGTGAATGTTTATGTCTAGGTTTAAGACCGTAAATTTTGTTTCACTTATTAGAATGTGATCAAACTTAAACCATCCCAACCGTGGTGAAATTATACACATGTTAAAAAAAATTTATTTGATTTAAATATTTTTTGATGAAGTTATGGCGGGCAAACGGAAAGTGCTCTATTTTCTTTGTGTTTTCATACCACTTTCATGGAAAAAATCATAAAAAATAAAATATTACTCAAAAAAATGAAAAATAAAATCCATCCCAAGATAGATAGTGGCATCTAACTTCTCACCAAAGGAGAAAAATATATATCAACTTTTGGTCATCCAAATCGTGGGCAAATAGACTATAATTTTATAGGCGTTTTTAAAAAAAAATACCAAGTCATTGAATTTTGAGTGTTTAATATAGCTAATCTTGTCCATTTTTATAAAAAATTAGTATTTTAGAAGCTAGATTCCGGATGCTATGATTCATATTACTATAATTTTTTCTAATTTTGAGTGTATGTATTGCTAATAATCCATACAAGTTGATATTATGTTGTTATTTACAATATGACGTCCACTTATGACCCCCTTTTTGTCCCCCAACTTGCTGCAGTTACCCTAGACCAGAAACATCGTTGTGAACAAGATCCAAAGGACGAGTGGCTCTCCAAGATTTTCCTTTGTCAAATTTCTTTTCAAGATGCTTTCCAAGGGTACAACCCTCACAAAGACACTTAGAAAACTTAACGCGAGGCAACTCATTGACCATTTCGTTTTGGCTCAATTGTTCAAGGTAGTGATAATTTAAATGTCCAAAACGCTCATGCCATAGCTTACTAACCTCATTTGCATGAGTGAGCAAGGAAGTGGGCATAGAATCAGAAGTAAAGTGGGAGAAGGTGTACAACTGTGAACGGTGATCTGCCTTTCCCTCAGCCACTGTAGTGTCATTGTTAAGCTCATGAATAATCACTGAGTTAGGACCAAATTCTACTCGCATTCCTTCACCAAGATGAGTAATTTGGTAAACTGCTAGGAGATTGGTAGAGAGATCAGGAACAATCAACACTTGGTTAAATGTTCCCCCATCCATCTCTACCGATCCACTACTAGAAACCAACATTGTCGTGTCATTACCCATCGTGATTTGGGACATTCCACAAGGTTTGATGTTGAAAAACTCAACATGTGAAGAACCCATGTGGTGCAAGGCACCAAAATCTATAATCCATGTCGATGAAGGAGCAACTCTAGCTACAAGGGCCTTTCCTTTCTTCTTATCATTTTTAGCACCTTTTGCAGCAGAAGACTTGGCCTTTAGAGAACTTTGTTTTATGGATTCAGGAACACTTATTTTATTCTTTTCAAGTAAATAAGATAAGTGATCAATTTGTTTCCGAAAATAGTGTTGCTTGTGGTGACCAGAATTCTTGCAATAGGAACACAAATACTTGTTTTTATGTGCCTTAGGCTCAGAATTCGAAGTGTTTGTGTCATTTTTAGGTTTGATCTTGGTTTCTTTCTTAGGTTGATCCTTTGTTTCTTTCTTATTTTCAGTCTTCTTTCCCTTGCTAGTACTTACTACAAGGGCATGTGACTTGGACTTGAGAGATCCCATTTGAATGAGTTTGTCCTATTCTCGAATGAGTTGGGATGAAAAATAGTCAAAGGAGGGCATAATCCAAGTATCGCCTAAAGAAAATTTTGTAGAGTAGAAAGTTGACACAAAGACTGAATATTTGGGACCTAGCTTAGAGAGAATCAACAAGATCAATTGAGAATATTTCTTTTCTACTTGACATCCTTTTAACAATAATCTAATGTGGACAAATTTTGAGAAGAAAGCTTGTAGGTTTTCAAAGTCACTAGGATTTAACCCTAGTAGTTCGTTTTCTAACTCATGCGCTCTCATGTCATCTAGTTGTCCAAACATTGCATCCAGCATTTTCCACACAGATTTAGGTGTTTCAGATGCCTCAATGTGGAAGAGCAAGTCAGGAGAAACAAACATGCAAAGAAGACATAAAGCTTCATCACTACAGTTTAACCACTTAGATTTTTCAGGTTCGTCATCTAGTTCAGTCTCAGTTCCCATATGATGTGGAATAACCCTTTACCCCTTAGTTTCATTATTATTTTCGATCTCCATTCAAAAAATTTGAACATCGTAAGCAAAGGAATTGAAAGTGCATCCATAGTGAGAGAGAGAGAGAGAGAGAGAGAAAGAAATGTAGAAAAGAAACACAACCACCCAGGAAAATAACAACCCCCTGCTTTTGGCACTTTATAGTTTAGTGTGTTGATTACAATCAGGTCCATGTGTGTAGTGTGAAACACTTGGTAACTCGTCTTGCAATCAGCATAATAACACGCAAGAGAGGAGACCACAACAGTGTTTTGTGGAGCACAACAAAAAGGACACCGTAAACAAGCACAAACAAAAAACAAGGAGGTGAAAGCCAACCTTGGTGGTGAGAAAAAATGTCTCACGTCGTAAAAGGAAACCCCCTTGCTGAAAACTGTGGTGGATGCGCTCACTAGTCACAAACAATAATAAGGGTGAAATACAAGGTTTGAAATGAACTCAAGGAGTTCATAGTCTTTAGAACGTCAGGTGCACAGAGTGAGGCTGCACACTTGAGCACATGATTAGAGAAAAAAAACGCCAATAACGCCTAAATTTTACCGTTTGGAAACGCCCAATTTTGTTATTTTGAGAGCTATTGGAGTTTTAAAATAACGATAAAAAGGTTATTGAAAGATGATTTTTTAATTTACTATAACTCGAAAATGAGGTAGGTTATTTTGTAATTAATAAAAAATAGATTTAATCAAATTAAATCAAATTAATTACAAAACTAATTAAGATCTAAATCCTAATTAAATTAAATAGAAAAAGTACTTTCCCTCTTTTTGGTTAAAAAAAAACATGTTTTAAATTAAAAAGAAAGAAATCTAAAAAAAGTGAACCATTCTAATTTAAAAAATTTGTGTTTAAATTAGAAATAAATAAACTTAAAAAGCATGAGCTTTTAAAAAAATTAGAAAGTAAAAAACTTACTAAACAACTGAATTTTTTAAAAACTTACCAAAATCAATTAGCACGGCCGGTGAAAAAAGAATTTAAAATTGGAAAGTATTTTTTAAAGAAACTTACCAAAAAACGTGTCGTATTTTAAAAGCTTTTGGGTTGATTTTTAAAAGATTAAAAGGAACGTATTTAAAAAACCTGACCAAAAAAGGAGTTTTAAACACTTACCAAAAAACACGACTTACCTAGTTTGGTGCAGCCACCGCCATGAGGGAGAAAAATTCAGTGTTTTGTATTTTGAAAGGGCAGTGCAGGCCGTGGCAGGAGAGCAGTTGTGTTTTGAGGAAGGGCAGCTGTGGGACAGCAGGTCGCAGTAGAGATAGGCCGTGAGGTACAGTAGGATGTGGGACAACAAGTCGCAACAGAGATAAACCCTACGAGCAGCAGCAACTAGCAAAAATGACCTCCTTTCTCAGCAAAAATGACCTCCTTTCTCAACAAAAACGATCTCCTTCCACAAAGAAAACAACAAAAATGCCACAGTAAACAAAACAAGCTCCTTCCACATAGCAAATAGCAAAAACGACCTCCCACGCAAAATGAATACACGGCCAGAGAAGAACACGAGCTTGGGGAGGTGAAAAAACCTTTCAAATGAACTCCAAGCCATTGAAAAAAAATTGTATTCTACAAAATACCAGGAAAAAAGAGAGCCAAAAACACAGAGATCTAAAAAAAATTCACTTCTATTTTAAAAATTTTATTTAAAAAAAATGAAATAATCTCTATTTTGGCTAAAAAGCCAGATTTAGTTGTAGATAGCTAAATGTGGCTGTAAATACCCTGAAACCTCCAAGAATACCTGCACAAGTACAGAAAACAGGCATAAAAAATGACACAACTTTCTGAGAAAGCTTGTTAGAGAGATTAGCAAAATAATTCCAGAAAATAGTGATCAAAAAACTTGCATGTAGGGTAAAAAATGAAACCAAGAAAGAGTAATCGCAACTAAAAAATAACAAGTGCACATTTACCTGATCTCAGCTTTGATATCATGAAAAGAGTTTGCGAGAATCAAATCAGAAACAAGACACCACGAAGTAGTTGCACTCCAACAGAATCGTGATAGCTCCAGTGATAACAAGAAAGAATTGATCAGTAATGGAAGAACTTGCTCAACAGAAACAAAGCTTGCATAGAGGAAAGACAGCGGAGTGTCTTGGCATGCTCATAAATGAATAGTAAAAGGGTACATATAGGGTGCTGAGTAACCCTAGTACAGGACATACATGAAACCCTAAACCTAAACCTAAACCTAACCCATGTGAGATGACCCTCCAATATGATAGGAGGACACATAGGATAACTCACACTAACAGTTTACACCCTTTTTGGATTAAGAAATATAGTGTTTAGTGAGTTGATTACACTAAGAATGTAAAAGGTTAAATACAGGGGGTTATTATGATTAATTAACTTCCAAGACTAATCATGCAATATCATAACAACACATTCAATGGTTACACAATACGGTACTAAATTGAAAACACAAGGGAATGAATGAAATTAGCTGATTATAGATGATTTTGGGAAGTTTTGTATGTGCAGGAAACTAAAATTGGGAAATTTAGACCTGATAATGCTTCAGCATGAGAATTGCGACTAAAAACTGACATGGGGCATGACCTTACAACTCTGCAAGGATTTTCTATATGGTTTTGACCCTACTGTATGGTTTTGGACCTGTTATAAATATATTCATGCAAATTTTTTGGAGTGTCACCTACCTACAAATGTTTGTTACTATTAAACCCTAATTGTCAATCATGATGAAAAGCCATCTGAACATTCTCAAAAATATCTCAAACCCTAGCCATGGGTGGGAGACCCTACAAAAACACATTAGTTGGGTTATGGAAACCCCCATGCACCTTTGACGTTGGCACTACTCTACAGCCCTCAAACCATACGTCATTCTCCACCTAGCATGTGATATCTGAATGAATGCAACTATGGTTTGGAAACTTATTTAAGAATGCTTGAGTTAAGTTTGGATCTTTCTAAAATACTTGGATAAGGGATGTTTGGGTGCTTATAAATGAGATGACTTCTTGACCCGGTATGATGCTTCAAACCTATAATGATATCTACCCTAATGATTGTGCATGATCTTTTATGAGATTTAAGGTGCCTTGGGTGCCTTTTGGAAGAGTAGGAAGTGAGTATATCAATGTAGTGACATATGATTTCTAAGTGTGTAAATGAGAGAGTCTATACTTGCTTATGTAGGTTTCCAAAGGTAAATTATTGAAGAAATGTTGACTCAAAGGGAGTAAAGGACCTAATGAAGAATATGAAATTAAAAGCAAAGTCGGAGGATATGTCGAATCAAAACCATATAAATAGGTTAAAACTAGATAACAAATCCTAACCAAATTATATGATTTTTCCCAAGGATGAGAAAGATGAAAACTGGATTTTTCATCTTGTCAACTGGATTTTATGCATTTGATAGAATTTTTCGACATATCAATGTGTATGACCAATCAAGCTAGATAAGTGACCTCGATATGTACTAACTGAGAATAGAAAAGGTGTGTTTATCTTAACAATAGTGTATTGTCAAAACTAGTAGTGTCAAAGAGTGAATTACCAAATTTTAGTGTCTACACGTACATTTTTGAGGAATTCTCAAGGTAATGTGCACACTCTGAATCTTGTGGTATTGATTGGAGTTTTGACCTATACAATCAATTTAAACTCTAGCTAGTGTTGATCATAATTTGGACCTAAAAAGATAATCAAACTCTCAGCAATATTGATTAGCATTTTGACCCACAAAATTAAGTCAAAATATCACCCATCTTAATAAGGGTTTATACCTATAAAATCAATTCAAAATTTGATTGTCTTAATAAGATTTTTTTTGTGCGTTTTGTCGCACCTCACCCAATGAAAGTTCTAAAACATGTTAAAAGATAGCTAAATATATTGATCAAACGTGGGAAAGTAATAAAGTGGTAATAAATTTTCTTAAGTTAATAGTTATACAACGGTAAAAAAATACTCATTACGAAGGTAACATGACTAAGTCACGAAATACAACAAAGCATAACCAATTTGTAATCGTAAACAACTAGGAGGATTTTAAACAATTTTCGCATCATTAAAACAACGTTGCAATAACAGCATGAGGTACAAGAATTTTGTTTAATGTCGTGTCCACAAGTTAAAATATTTATGATTAATAATAATAATAATAATTTCTAATGTTGATGATAATAAATCATGATGGTGACAAGGATAATAATCGTTTCGAGAACAATGAAAATAATATACTTATTAAGATTTTAATTCCAAGTGACAGAAAGTTGTGATTAAAATAAGAGAGTCATGGGTCCCATTTTTTGTCTCCAAAATAAATCCATGCCTTTGAATTTATTCAAAATCAATACTGTTAGGTCTATCAGGGAACTACGCTCTTTTATAAAAAAATTAACCATTTAATCTCAGGTCCTACCCTTAAAATCAACACAAGCAAATTTAACACCTTTAACCATACAAGAAAATTGCCTAAACCACTAACCAATTAAAATTAATTAATTTTAATTTGTTTAAGGGTGTAACCATATAACTTTAAGTCATGGTGCACATCAAATCACCACCCTTGGATTGATTCAATATCCAGCACAGGATTAAGTTTCCCTAAAACATAAGATGAGGATATATTTTCAAAAGAAACCTAATTTTGATTTTATTGTCCTCCTCTTTTTCCATTTGGGTCTCTCTTTTTTGTTCGTTTGTAGGTATGAAACTTCAAGGATTCAAGCTCTATATTTATGGGTTTAAAATTATCCTTCATACCTCTACGATGGATCTACAATATCTAGAATGGTTTATGTGTAGGGTTAAGGATGTGTTTAATATTTTCTTTTTATTTTTGTTGAAAGCCCACATCCAAGGAAAATTTCAGAGAAGTTATTTGTTTTATTTTTTTATTTAATATATAGATTTAGGTGATGATTTACATATATTTTAATTTTATTTAAGGTATTTTTTGATATATATATATGTTTGGGAGCTTATATTTATGGGGGGAAATTTGCAGGTTTAATGGTCAAACGGCCTGAGCAAAAGGGGTACGGATCATACAGTCATAGAAATACACAAGGTTGGGAGAGTTGTGGCCCATGCCACAGCCATGGGCTATGGAATGTGCCAAAACCCTCCAATATGTGTTCAAAAAATGGGGGCGGGTGGGATAGTCGTCCCAACCCCCCACCCCCGGTACTATATTTTAAAAACCAAAACTTAATATTTTTTTGTTTGGGCCATATGACCTTACCAAAACAATTTTTTTAAATATGTAAAACAAAACCCTTATTATTTTGGCCATACGACCCTAAAAAATTCAAATCCCATATTTTCATTTTTTATTATAAAGGGCTTACTTGTTTTAAAATCAATGACGTGTGTGTGTGTGTGCACGCGCATGCGCACGTGTGTATATCTATATAACCATGTAAATAAGCTAGGAAGAACTAGTCTAATAATGCATTTAGTTTTTATACATATTCAAAAATTATTTTATTTCAAACACAATGTATTAACCTTAAATCCCAAGTATTTTTCACTAACTTATTTCATAGAAAGAAAATTCTGAAACATAAATAAGTTTGATTCATAAACTCAGCAAAGAGAAGATTTCTTAAAGTGTAATTTACAATACTTCTACTCACTCAAGGAGCAATTATTTCAAGCTTCCTAAACAAGAATATTATGCAGATTTTAAACTAGATTTAGAGAAAATTCTCTAGAATTTAAACTTGAACAAGAAATAATATTTCAGTAGGAAGTAAATCATTTAAAAAGATAACAAGAATTATATATTCAGAATTTTATTTTCATAATTCAACCTTTTTATTCCAAAAAGAAGACACACCAATTATTTCAAAAAGTAAATTTTACAACCTGAAATTTCAGTGGTAACATAGCTACAACAAAAATGTTTAAAACATATTTTCAAACATCTAATTCACATAATTTAATCTAATATCTCATAGCATATTAACACCTTCATTTTCAAAGGGACAATAAGGTTAAATGAAAGTATACAAGCCCTCCTCTCAATAGGAGACAACATGCCAAAATTTTGGCTCACAACATAGTAACAATACACTTCAAATCTGCAACTTCAAATCCACTCCACCTAGCTCCTAAAATCAACATGCAAGGTTCCTCCAAAATCAAAAGAAGGTACATAGTTGACCACCCAGCCAAATGACATCATTACATTCCACCAAGGATTCCCAGGTGGCATGTTAGCCTCCCCCCAAGCCCATGCAAAAGAGGAAACTCACTCACTTAACACATAGGAATAGTTTTGAAAACACACAACAAAATTGAACCACATTTAAAAGTCATTCACAATGTATAGCAATCAAGAACAACACGATAAGAAGCTCCAATATTCTAGATTTCGGAAGAGGGGATGGAATCTCTATTTTCTTGTTTCATAAACCATACCAAATAGCCATAAAAATCCCCCTTATCTCTCCATATTTTCACCATCTCCTTTTCACTCCAAACTACCATTATCCCTCCAAACTCCCCTAAGAAGGATTTTCATACATGAGTGTTTCCTTCTTAAGGGTAGGGATGAATTTCCAACCCAAATATAAATTAATCCCTACCTACAAACCAAATTTAGGAGGGTTCCCAAATAGAGTAGAGGAAAATTCCTCCCTCTTCCCAAACAAGCTCCTAAAACCCACACCCCTCAAGGGTGGGTGGAGTAAAGAAGAGAAGCACATAATGTACATTTCCATAATTTATCTCATACACACATGCAAGGTAAAAAGGAGTAAAAAACATATAGATACAAGGACCTACCTTGTACTCCCAAAGCCAAATTCCAAATATGCCTTCCAAAAATCCTAATCCTCCACCAAAACCCCAACCAATGGAGAATCCAAAAAAATCCACCCAAAAAGAGATAAAGGAAAATTCAAAAATAACATAAGCAATGATGAGGGAATTTCCCAAATCCCATATAATCCCCAAAATCAAATAGCCCATAAATTATGAAGTGTGTGAAGAGGGAAAATGAGCTAATGGGCCTCATTTTAATTTAAAAGAGTCCACCCACCGATAGGGATGGGGGTTAGGGCCTCTTTTCCATGTAAATGAGGTCCCTTGCTTGTCATTTACCCTTCTTAAATGGCACATTTTTCCCAGATCCGAGTTTGGAAAAAATGTGGCATTTAGGATGGGTTATTAGGCTCACCTAATCCACCTAACCTCTACACATCATCCCACAACTAAAATAATATGTTAGTACCACATGAAAATGGGTAACATTAACCACTAGCTAGCAATAAACAAAGGAAACATAACACTCTAGCAAGTAGGTAATCAACATGCAAGTTTCATCACCATGATGGAGGAAAGATAAGGTTAACAACATCAAATACAAGTAATCACCATGAAAAACCACAACATGCGAAAGGGGGGTGTCGTAATTGATAAGAAGAAGAAGAGGTTTGGCCTTTATGCCTTTTGTGTTAAGTGTTGTGTGTTCCTTGAGTCTCACGTGTTCCTCATGATTTATTTCCTGTCACCTGCACAACTACATGCAAACCTCATATCTTCCCAATATGATATAATAATATGTATCAGAATCAACATCCATACAAGCCATACTAAGCTATAAGTATATCAACAACATGAATCATCCACCGAATGAAACAATATAATCATCATCATAAATCAACTATGGATCAAATATTAATACCAAAATATGTCAATAATAGATTATGATATCATCGTCACAACATAATATTTGGAAATGAATAGTGGCATAATGTGCCTTATAGTCAACCTATGATCAAGTGTCAGCATACTAATGGTATCAATACGATATCATGAATAGAGTCATATCATAATAGTGTAACAAATCAGTAAAATCCTTGTTAAACAACAATTTCATTAGATAATTTCCCATTAAAATAAAAAAAAGTAATAATCTAGTTGTTATCACAATAGTATAGATACAATGAGTCGCATCTGACCAAAATAAGAGCACTAAAAAAGTTGGGCACTACATCCCCTCCCCTAGGAATCTACTTCCTCTAGGAAGTCACTGCAAGAGGTAAGGATATCGGACCCGTAATGGTATCGCATCCTACCAAGTAGTTGTAGTCTCATCGTATCTGTCCCACTGAAATCTAACATGGTCCAAGTCACACCCTCAAAGGGCCAACCTCCTGTGCTCCAGAACATGCATGGGCTCCAAATTCCACTGACCTTCAATGTCCACATATAAGGTCAACCAATACAAAACATGAGTTGTATCAGGGACATACTTCCGCAACACTGAGATGTGAAACATGTCGTGTGCATAGGGTAGGCATGGTGGTAAAGCTAGGTGATAGGAAACTGGACAAATAGTCTCCAAAATATTGAAATGTCTAACAAATCGAGGGGATAACTTAGAGCCCTTCCCATAACAAATCATATTCTTGTGTGGATGCACCCTGAGAAACACCTTATCACCCACAAGGAAGTGATGTTCTGCCCTCTTTGTGTCAGCATATGCCTTCTGGCATACATGATCCTACTCTAAATAAGAACCAATTTCTACTCCATATCCTAAAGATATGTAGGACCAAGAACATTCATGTCATCTAACCTGGCCCAACTCAACAGTGTCCTCCAAGGTCTCCCATACAAATGTTAATAAGGTGTCATACCGATAGAGTTGTGAAAACTGTTGTTTTAAGTAAACTTGAGTAGATAAAGGTAACACTCCCACTTTGTCTGTTGATCCATCACATACATACGAAGTATGTCCGCAAGTACCTATTTCACCCTCTCATTCTGTCCGTCTATATGAGGGTGATATGGGAACTGAATTTAATCTGAGTCCCCAAATCTACTCGAAAAAAGGTAAAAAACTCATGTGTAGATCGATCCACGATCATAAATGATCATCCTAGATATACCATGAAATCTCACTACATCATCCATAAATACATGTGCAATGGCAACCGCATTATATGATAACTTCATTAGAGAGAAGCGAGCAACCTTGGTCAACTTATCTACCATCACCATGATGGTGTCATGATGAAGTAATGAAGTGGGAAGACCAAAAATAAATTCCATAGACACTACATCCCACTTCCACTCCAGAATATCATAAGGGTATAGAAGACCGACGTCCTTCATCCTTTAGCACTCAAGATAATGGGCTATGAAATATAAAATATCATGACATAACCCTATCCAAAAGTAAATATGCCTTAATTCCACATGCATCTTCTTCACCCCATGATGGGCAGAGTAAGGTGCCCGATGTACCTCAGAAAGAAACAAACTATGTAAATAACCTTCTCTAAGCACATAGATACACCTCTAAAACTGTAGAAGACCATCAAAATCTAATGTGCACTATTGGTCATTCAAACATGCACTCGTGTCTCAGATCTGGAAGAGCCGAGTTATTTGAGACCATAATGGAACTGTCCACAAGTTGTAGGACCTTGCACAGTTGGGGCGGATCTCTAGAAAAGGATAGTTCCTCTACTTACCTCTAGCGCTACTACTACTCCTAATGCCGAAAGATAATCCTAGACTAAACATGCCAAGGGACCAAGGATAGAAGGATGTTCAGAAAGGGGAAATCCTTTTCTAAGGAAGCCGATAACACCAGAAGGAAAGGGTCAATCTATCTCCACGAGAGTCGAAGGAAACATAGAGGGTGCGGAGAAGAGGGTGGATGATACATGCCAGACATCAACACATGTACTCGGCCTTCCCGTGCATACAACACATGAACATGGCGATTGTAAACACAAGAGTAAGCACAACATGCCAGAGAACACAAACAGAGAGGCGAGAATGCAATGAAAATGAGAGTGGGAAGAAAAGAGTTCCACAAAACATGATTTTATTGCTCAAGGAATGCATAGTCATTGACATTCACGAAAGGAGGCGAGAATACATTATAGAGACCACACCAAGGTCTAAGACCCATGGGAAGTTGGCCACCATTTTGGCATGGTGCCATTACAATAGAGAGGGATCCTTTTTTACAAATCAAAACTCTGTTATTTATAGAAGAAGAAGGAGAGAAGACGCGAAGAAAGAGAGGGAAACTCATATTCAAATCTTTAACCACCAACAACCAGTATAAATGCCTGTAAATCTACCTACAATGTTGTCATATGTGCTTCTCCATGTCTGAATGGCATGTAGAATAAGGAGGAAAGCAAGATTTGATGAAATCTAGTGGTTGAGGTTGATTGGATGTGTGCATTGATGATCAAAGAGAAATTTCCCTATTTTATGCCTACCAAATCCCACCTACATTTGAATTTGAATAGTCTAACATGTATCTTGTGTCAGCATCTCTCTAACAAGCCCAAGTGCGCATTGATCGAAGATTTGTAGCAGAAGATATGACTATCTGAAGATGTCAGAGCCATCTGGGCACGTAAGAAACGTAGCATGCATGTGGATTGACTAAAGAAATCAGCCAAATGTTGATTTGTTTTGTCTTTTCTACCATGTTTGATGCACTAGTTGGTTGTCCAAATTTGGTGCCCTGTTGGCACGCTTGGATAGGTTGCGGGCATCACACTCAATTTTGATAGAATATGACATGGCACAGTGACTGGTGCAGATAAAAGTGCAAGGCGCAAAAGAAAAAGATAGGCACGCGAAAGGGAAACAGAGGGAAGGCATGAGCAAAGGTGCACACGCATGAGGAATAGGAGAATAATTACAAGGGACAAGTATGGGAAAGGGGTGTGAGCATTGAACTGACGAAGGGCATGCATCAGTAGAAAGAAAATTTGTGCACGAGGGAGCACAAGGAAAAGAGGAAGTGCAAGGCGCGCAAGCGCAAAGGCATTTGAGGGACTTAGCCAATCTGGAAGGCAAGTCTACAAAGGTACGCGTAAGGAGTTTGCAATAGGATAGGAAAGAAAGGAGGCATGTAGGAGGAAGGCACATAGGGAAATGAAAAATGAGATAAGAAAATGCAAGGGGAGAAGCAGGAAGGCGTGTAAGGGTGCGCAGAAGAACTGCAATTGTGCTAAGGTATCAAAAGAATAATCTTGAGTGCAGGTAACCTGAAATGTGAAACATCATAGTTAAAATTAATATATTAGTTATCCAAGTAACTAAGAGAGTTATTTGGATAACATGCACTTTGCGTACTTGCCCACTAGGCCCCCCTGAGACTCAACCATCTATTTGGCTCCCTCATAGAATTTATCACCTGGAAGATGCTAAAGTATCCTACCTCTGAGATCTGATCATAATGTCAAGGCATAAATCTCATGTCTCCACCTACTCAAAGCATCAACAAAGACATTCCCCTTCCTCTTGATGTACTAGATGTCCATGTCCTACTCACAGAGGAATTACATCCAATGCTGCTACTGGGCATTGAGAATGGGATGTGAAAAGATATGCTGAAATCTCAAATGATTTTTCCTCAATACAAAGGGCCTGCCTAGAAGGAAATGCCTCTAGCAAACCAATGTGTGAACTACTACTACAAGCTCAAGATCATGGGTGGGGTAATTAAGCTTGTAGTCCTTGATCTTGCGAGACTCAAAATCAATAACGTGATGCTCCTACATGAGCACCACTCCAAGTCCCTCAATAGATTCATTTGTGCAAACCACAAAGTTGTCCAAAGGGTCTAGAACTACGAGGATGGGTGCAGTAGTAAAACGCTCCTTGAGCAGCTGAAAAATCCTACTCACACTTCTCTGACCAACAAAAAGTATTCCCTTTGTGCTGAAGGGAAGTAATAGGTGTAGACACCTAAAGTCCACTTTTGCAATATTATTACCAAACACATGCAAATCACTCTCATTCTTTCCAATTCCATTATAATTAGTGATATTTTCTAATTAACTAACATTTCTTACCACTTTGGATAATTAATAACACTTTTTTTTATTGCGTAACCCCTTTCACATTCATGATGCCACTTTACGACGAATCGTAAGTCAAAATCCCCTTCAAAACAGACAATTAGTTATTATAAGCTAATTAGGTCTATATTGCCCTTGATTTGGTCAATATGCCCTAGTATTGACTCAAACCCCTCTTCCAACCACTCAAAATCACCCATTCACCTCCACAATTTCTCGGCGAGCTTCAAAAGCTTATCCTAGCTTTCTAGTTGACCTTAAGTGGTTGATTAAGGCTCCATACCTCTTAATCACTTGGTAATTCACTAATTATGATTGGAAAGGCCTAATAATGATTAGAAATTCTAATCTAATTTGGGGCTTTTAGTCCTACATGCACCAAAATACAAGTTTCTCCCAAAAGGAAAATTATAAAAAGAGTGCACCTCTTACCTTAATATTTTACACCATGCTTTGATTTGCATCTCATATAAGCCAAGTCTAACCCTTGCTTAAAACCTTCAATAAGGTTAGTAGATGAATTTCTAAAGTGACTTAAAAAGTCGTTTGGAGAGGTCATTTCACCATTGTTTGAGTAGCAACCATAATCATTTGATTGCCTCTTAGGTCTATTTAGGCCCATGTTAGGTAATTAAATCATATTAGTAGGCATGTTTAGTTAGTTTTTGCATTGTTTTCATACTAGTTAAGCATTCCTTTTAGCTTTTATCTTAATGTTACATTCCTAGACTTAGAATCCTTAGCTATTAGGTGGCAATGGTGTTATCCCTCCTTCATTAGCTTTGTTGTTTTCTTTGTAAAGTTTGGGGTGATTTCATTTCATGTCAAACATCCACACCTCATTGCATTCAATTTTTAGAGTTTTGTAACTTAGTTTCAAGGTTTTTCATTTTAATTTTTAGATTAGTTTCAATTTCCTAGATTAATTTCAAGTTTTATAGTTTACTTTCAAGATTTTTAGATTAGTTTCTCAATCTTTTTACATTAATTTCAAAGTTTTAGAATAATTTTCAAAGTTTTATTGATCAATTTCCATTTTTGAAAGTTGTTTCAACTAGATTAGTGGTAGAAGAAGTGTTTTCATTATTTTTCAGGAGATAAGGAGGTGAAGCCTTGTCAAAATTCCCAAGAAATATCAAATATTTGACCTTTTTCAAGAAATTTTCTCCAAAAATTGGATTTTTGACCACCTACAAGAAAAAGGTGTCTTTGCATGACTGTGAGTGTCTTTGCATGACTGTGAGTGTTTTTGCATGACTATGAGCACCTGTACATGTCTGTGAGCATCTGTGCATGAATGTGAGTGCATATGCATGACTATGAATGCCCTTGCATACACTGAATTTTTAGTTTTGAGTGAAAAAATTCCATGTGCATGACTAAGAGCATTTGTGCCTCACTGGAAGAACCCATGCATCATTGACTGTCTGAAAAATGACAGAGGGGTGTCTGTGCATGACTATAAGCACCTGTGTATGACTGTGATGCATGACTATGAGCACTTATGCACTAAGAAGGGCACCAATGCATCAAGGTAAAAAAATCAAATTCTAGAATTTCAATTGTATGATTCCTGTCAGTTTTAAAGGGTTTTTAGATTTTTTTTTGTCAATTTATTGATTTTAGAGCAATATTCCTAACAAAATTAGCTTAAGGTTTGATAGATGATATGTTTTCATTTTTTTTTGAGTTTGGAATAGGGTTGTGTATGTTCTTATCTTGCACCTAGTGTGATCTTGAGAATCAAAAACACCACTAAACCACTTTTTTCTTCTTGGGAGTAAGTAGAAACACTCATCCTTCATTTTTGCTTAAGGGAACAAACTTACATGTTTTGACATATACTTGATATTTTATTTTAAGAGATTTTTCATTTGATAAAGAACCAAGGCTAAAATTTTTGTATGCTCTTCCCTTGCACCTAGTGTGATCTTGGGAATCAAAATCAATTTTAGTCTTTCATTAAGAAGCACTTGGATTAATGGGGAATAAACCTTGTTTTTACAAAATTTGATATTAGTTAGTTGATTTGCAAGCATTTTTCATTACCATATTTTTATGATATTGTGAATCTTTTTAGAACTGCTAACCATTTGTGTGATGGAACTAAAACACTTTTCAAAGAAATAAGGTCTCTCGTCAAATGAAAATTCTAACATTCACATGTGTTACAGGTTTCCATTGGTAGTCTAAACCAAATTACTTAATCCAAAAGATAAAAAATATACCAACACACCATTCCAAACACTGTATTGCAAGTTTCAATTAAGAGCTATGGCTCGTCCGCTTAACTAGGACATAACCCCTTTGGCATAAACCTTAAGCTACAACAATGGGGGTGGTCCTATGAACCCTAAATAGTTCACGTAAGAGGGAATCTTATGAATGAAACAGGAAAGTGCTCCACACTGCCAACTTGATTAGTATGCCTTGGTGAGATTACAATCAAAGATATCCATATTGTGACCCCAGTGAAAGTATAATTGAATGCACTTCGGTGTTTATTATATTGAAGGGGGTAAAGTAAATCCGAGATACTCCCAAACTAGTCAGTGCGACTTTTTTGGTAAATTGAGATCACCCTAAATATCTTGTGACACCTAGAGAGAGAACCACCTCGGAAGCTTGCCATCTTGGAGCCATTGTTTTTGTCTTAGTTGTTATACTTGAGAGCTCTCAAAAAATAACAACATTTTTAGATTCAAACTCTTATTTTTTGAACAAGGGAAAGAATCTCTAAAATTTGAAACCACGTGATATTTCATCATGAAATCTACTTAGTGTCATTTTTTCCTATTTTTTCACTTGTCATAAGACAAGGAGAAACTCTACCAAATTAACACCAATTTTATTTCAACACCATTTTTTCTACACTTGTATTTGCTTGTTTCCCATTGTTGGAAAAAAGGAAACAACATATACCGGATACCGCTAAATATCAAATGTCCATTACTTTTGTATTCTACTTGCACGACTAGATTGCAATGCTGGAAAGTGTTGAAAGTGTGCATGGTACCTACTCGTGATCTAGTAGGACCCCTTGTCTCAAAGACCCATATTTGAGACTCATTATCATCGTAGTTAGGTGATTTCATCCTTATCTTCTTTTGAGTTTTTAAGCTGCCCACATTGTAGCCATACAATAGAGATATATAAGTCTTGTTTCCATTGTGAAATTAGGCCTAAATCTCTATATTGTAGAGTTACACTATTCACATGCATAGCTATTTATTATTATACTTAGATGTAGTTTTTGCATCTTATCTTTGTCTTGAGTTTTTTCAGTGTTGAGGATACATTTCTAGCATCACGATAACATTATTTTGACACTAAAAATCTTGCTTTCCCGAAAGCTTGGTTCACGTGTCCAAATAGTGTCGTTACACAGCTCACATTGTTGTCGTCCATTTTACAAGACTTAGACTTTGTTATGTTTAGAAATTTATTATTAGTATACCTTGTTAGAAGATCGCATCAACATTTCCTTATCATTTAGGCCTTGTTTGTTGCAAAATTGACCTAACTGGTGATATTGTGTTGTCACTATTTGGTTGCAAACTTATCTAGACAAATATTAGGGAGTAAACTATTTTGTGTGACTAAATTTTGAGTGCTTTACATCATTGTATTGCTAGGGTAGCTTATTCTTTATTCTTTGGTTCTTAGGGTCACATTGACCTAGTGAATTTGTGGCTATGTTATAGTCACCATTTTTCATGACGACTTAGCATTTTTACGCTACCAAAATGTGCCTAAGACCATTTTTGGTAAACCTTAGTATAATTCATTCTTGTTGTACCTATTGGGGTTAAACAATAAACCAGTGTTGTCTAGATCTATAATCAATTAAAGCATACCAAAAATTAACAAGGAATTCAACCAAAAGATAAAATAAACAAGAGAGAAAGATAACACCAGATATAACATGGTTCACCCAGTGTGGGATACGTCCACCAAGAAATGACTAATCTTATTAGTCAGTGCTTTACATAGGAAATACAATGAAGATCTACAGTCTTCCACACCTCTCAAGATGTACAGTGTTTTCTCCTCACTAGCTACTCTCTCTTACTTTCTAAGGAAACTTACATTCAAAAAATGTAATTCACCACCTTCTAAACCCTAATTCTCATGTTTTTATACATATAGAAAATTATGGCACCTTAGCTATGCATTTACAACCATTGGATAAAATTTACAACAAATATTAGATCTAATTCATGTGACTTAAATATAAAGTTCCACGCATAGGTAATTGATGTTGGTTAGCCCTAATCGATGGTGGTTAGCCTTAACCGATGTCAGTTCCTCCTTGATTGACCAATATCAATCCCTGGGTGACTAACAGAGGTTATCCGACTAATGCCGATTACTATGTAATCCAACAAGCTAGTAAACCATGCTAATGTGAAGAAATTAAGCTCCACAGCTCAAGAATCTCCCACTCGGGGATAAATTGTTGCATTGAATGTATATCTCCATCCTTGAATCCTTTTTCTTTGGCCCTTTTTTCCCTCTTCAAGTATCAAACTCGAAGACCAATAGAAGTGGAGTGAATCTCCATCTTCTCCTTTGCCAATGGCTTCATTAGCTCATCCATAGGGTTCTCATTGGCATGAATTTTCTCCAACTTCATCTGACCATCCTCCAACACTTGTCGTATGAAGTGATATCTCAACTAAATATGTTTCATTCTAGAATGAAACGTTGAGTTCTTTATCAAATGAATCACACTTTGATTATCACTAGACAACCTGAAATCCGATTTCTCCTTTCCCAACTCTTCCATGAACCTACTCATCCAAATCATCTCTTTGCTAGCCTCAATAGCTACAACATACTCGACCTCTGTAGTAGACAAGGCCACAATATTTTGAAATCTCAAAATCCATCTAACTATTGTCCTACCTACTGTGAATACATATCTAGTGGTGTTCCTCCTGCCATCCAAATCATCGGCCATGTCTAAATCCACATAGCCACGTAAAGAAGTATATCACCCTCCGTAGCATAACTGCATGTCGGATGTCCTTCTTAAATACCTGAGAATCTATTAGACTACTTTCCAATGTTCTTTACCTGGATTAGCCATAAATCTACTCACAACTCCCACTACTTATGTAATGTATGCTCTGGTACAAACCATAACATACATCAAGCTCCCAACTGTTGAAGCATACAAAACTCATGCCATGTACTCAACCTCCTCATGTGATGTATGACACTGATATTTTCTCAATTTAAAGTATTTGACCATAGGTGTACTTACAGGTTTTGCATCCTTCATTTTGAATATTTCCAACACCTTATTGATATAATGTTCCTGAGACAAATACAATTTCTTATTCTTCCTGTCTCTGTAAATTTGCATGCTAATGATTTTCTTTGCAACTCCTAAATCCTTCATTGAAAATGTGTGATATAACTTTATTTTAAGCTTACCAATGTCCCCCATACTAGATCTTGCAATTAGTAAATCATCCACATACAATAACAAAATAATATAGCTCACATTTTTATTCTTCTTGAAATAAACACAATTTCAAATTTACATCTCATATAACCATTATCATGCATGAAACTATCAAACTTTATATACCATTACCTCTTGAGCCCATACAAGCTCTTTTTCAACCTGCACACAAGTTTCTTCTTACCCTTGACTTCATAACCAAATGGATGATTAATATAGATCTCTTCCTCCAAATCACCATGAAATAAATTCATCTTAACATCAAGTTGTTATAAATGAAAATATTCTGATGTAACTAAACTTAGAATAGTACATATTGAAATCATTTTAACAACAGGATAAAATATTTCACCAAAGTCAATACCTACTTTCTGTGCAAATCCTTTTACCACAAGCCTTGCCTTGTATCTTTTCTTTCCACCCTCTTCCTCCTTGATATTGTAAACCCACTTGTTCTACAATGTCCTCTTACCTACTAGCAACTTGACTAAATCCCATGTCTAATTCTTTTCCAAGGACTCAATATTCTCCTCCATGTCATCCTCCCACTGCAGGTGGGTATCCTACTACATTGCTTCTTCAAAAGATTATGGGTCACCATTATCAGTCAATAACAAATAAGATAATGAAGGAGAAAATATTTATGGAGGTATAATTACCCTTTTTGACCTACTCACTGAGATTTGGGGTGACTGGGGCTCAATATGTGCATGTTGCACATTCCTATCTATCTCTGATAGTGACCAATGGTAGTCTCCTATTACTAACACCAGTTCTATTGTAACTAACATTGGTTCACCAAACCGATGTCATTCATTTTCTAACTGATGTTGGTCACCCTGACCGACGCCAGTGTATGTGGATTTTAATTTTAAATTTGAGAATGCATATTTTTCAACAAACTATTCTTTCAGATCATTCTTGGGTACCAAAACCTGATCCATGTACATTTTTTTTCATTCCAATCAATGTTATGGCTCCTAACAATCTTAGTATCTTCTAAATCCCGAAACCGGAATTTGAAATCATTATAACTATAACCAATGAAAGTGCATCTCTTGGATTTAGCATCCAATTTCTTCCTTATTTCCTTGTCAATATGCACAAAATCTTCTGAACCAAATACTCTAAGAAAATAAATATCTACCTCTTTTTTGGTCCATGTTTCTTCTGGTAATCCATTATCCAGTGCACTTGAAGGCCCATGGTTAATCAAGTATACTACTATATCTATTGCTTCTGCCTAAAACTTCAAAGGCAAACTGACATGTAGTCTCATGCTCCTAACACATTCCATGATTGTTCTGTTCATTCTTTCTACAACTCCATTCTCATGTGGAGTTCTAGGAACCATTCTTTCTCTTTGTATTCCATTCACTAAACAATAATCATTGAAAACCTTGTTGTAGTACTCACCACCATTGTCAGATCTAAGGAACTTTAATTTTAAATTTGTTTCATTTTCCACAAGGGCTTTCCATCTTTTAAAAGTCTCAAAAACATCAAATTTATGCTTAATACAATAAACCCATACCTTTCTTGTGGCATCATCAATAAAATTCACATAATATTGGGATCCTCCAAGAGAAGTTACCTGAGCTAGTCCCCATACATCTATATGAACGAGCTCCAATTTTTGATTCTTCTTTGTTGCCCCAACCTTAAGAAATATCACTTTCTTCTGCTTTTCAAATATACAATGCTCATAGAAGTCAAGATCTACATGTTTCAAATCTAATAACTTACCCTTTTCCTTTAAGATTTGCATTCCTTTTTTCACTCATATGGCCTAGCCGATAATGCCACATGCTTGCATCTGAATTTGAAGTAGATAGCACAGAAAATGAATTAGTAACATAGGTAGAAAAATAAGATGTTCCTATATTCTTGCTTCTTGCCAAAACAAGGGCTTCCTTGGAAACTTTCCAAGAATCGATTGTGAATGTAACCATGCATCCAAATTCTCTTAATTACCCTGCAAAAATTTCTCTTGAGGCTTAACACATGCCACATCTTTCAATATCCATGTATTTCTATTCTACAGTTTTAGATATACATCACCTTTACCAGTAATCATGCATGGTTCATCATCTCCTAAATAAACATGTCCAAAATGACCCTGAACATAATTTATGAAATAACCCTTATTAGGGGTAGCATGGAAAGAATCTCCAGAATCTAAAACCCAAGATTCTACTTTGTTATCTAAGGAGATGATAAGGGCATCTTGCATTACCTCACTTGCAACATTTTCCTCTTTACCTTCTTCTTTACCTTTGTCTGGTAAATTCTTTTTGTTTACCTTGAGAAAAGATTCCATCTTTGCATGTCCCCTCTTTCCACAATTCCAGTAGATTATATCTCTGACTTTGAATCTAGATCTTTCATTCTTTGTTCTACCATTCTTCTTGCTCTTGGATCTCTCTTTATATCTCCCCCTTATTTCTACATTCGAAGCATTCTTGGATGATGTTTCTCATGTACTTTTCTTACGTATTTCTTCATTTAGGATTATACTAACCACATCATCAAACTTTAGAATATTAGAAGCAAATGTTGTATTACTAACAACCATTACCAAATTATCCCAACTATCTAATGAAAATCATAAGAATAAAAGTGATTTCAATTAATCATCAAATGGAATATTAATTGATTAACAATAGAAAGAAAAATCATTCAAATGATTAGACACAAAGCCACCTTGCATTTTAGAATTAAATAATTTCTTCATCAAATAAACTTTATTCGATGCACTTGGATTTTCATATAAGTTTGTTAAAGATTTCATTAAATCTACCATGGTTGTTGCTTCTATTATATTAGAATCTACAGATGCTTCCAGGCTCATTCTTATAGATCCCAAATCCTTTCTGTCAATAATATTCCATTCTTCATCAATCATCTTTGCAAGGCTTTCCTTTTCATCCAATGGTAAATATAAATCTCTCTGATACAGATAATCCTCCACCTGCATCTTCCATAATTGATCATTACAGCTATCAAATTTCTCGACTATGTATTTGTTATCTTCTGCCACTACTAATCTCCCACTTAATCAACAAACCCTCTAAGAGTAAATCCTTTCAACACACAAAACCTCCAAAAAAATCTACGATACCAGTTGTTAGGGTTAAACAATAAACCAGTATTGTCCAGATTTATAATCAATTAAAACATACAAGCAATAAACACATAATTCAACTAGAAGAGAAAATAAACAAGAGAGAAAAATAACACCAGATATAATGTGGTTCACCCAGTGTGGGCTACATCAACCAAGAAATGACTAATATTATTATTCAATGATTTATAGAGAAAATACAATGAAGATCTACAGTCTTCCACACCTCTTAGGATGTACAATGTTTTCTCCTCACTAGCTACTATTTCTTGCTTTCTAAGGAAAATTACATTCAAAAAATGTAATTCACCACCTTCTAAACCCTAATTCTCATGCCTTTATACGCATACAAAATTAGGGAACCTTAGCTATGCATTTACAACAATTAGATAAACTTTACAACAAATATTAGATCTAATTCTTGTGACTAAAATATAAATTTCCACACACAGGTAACTGATGCCGGTTATCCCTAACTGATGGCGGTTAGCCTTAACCGATGTCGGTTCCTCCTTTCCTAACCGATACCAGTCCCTAGGTAACCAACGAAGGTCATCCAACTGACGCCGGTTACTGTGTAATCCAGGAAGCTACTAAACCATGCTAATGTGAAGCAATTAAGCTCCACAACTCAACAGTACCTCCTATCTCAAGTATGCCTATTACAAGAATGGAATCCCAAAGATTATAATATGATATATTTGAAGTTGATAACCCTCTTTTAGAGGATAATCTCATGGTTGACCATAGTGGTGGAGAGGAGTATTCTCCTCATTTGAGTTTAGAACATCATCCATCCAAATTTGACGATTATATTTTCAAAAACAAGCATGAAGTTCTTATGCATGTTATGAAATTAGGAGCTAAGTTACCTCCTATAGTAGACCCTTCTCTCATTGTTGGAATAATTCATGGAGAAGAGGAATTAAACTAACCTCATTATACTGTCAATGAAATTTTAAATCCAGGTCATGCCTCTACTTCTTGTCCACAAAATAATGAGGAGGTACTGTACCCACCCAAAATTGCGTGTGCTACATTGTCAGAAAAAAGGTTACAAAATTCCCCAATGATTATTCATTTCATTTCAGAAGGTGTTCGAGTTCCTAAACCATTTTGTGGTGTATATTTGTATCCTAGACATCTTTATTTAGCTTTTCCTTGCTTTTTTCCAACTTCCCACTTCATTTTGTGCATGTTTTGGAATTTAGTGCACGCTTTTTCAAAAAAAATTCATGCGTAATTTTAACACATGTGGTTTCACTTAACTTGACTTCTAGGGTGCATTTGTGAACCAAATTACCTAAAAACAGTCTTGATTGCTTGGTATTCCTTCCCTCTTCTATTTTTAAATAGATTAAATTAGTTTGAGTTGCCTCTTCACCCAATGATTTGGAACTCCAAGGCTGCCTTGTGCATGAAGGCACATCTCATCCAATTCCTATATATTTCATGCTTGTATTCAAAAAAATGGCCTGAGAATTTTGTGTATGTTGCATAGTATTTCTTCCACAATCCTGCTAGAAATTACATAGCCAAACTCTATTCACGTGTGTTATCTCTCTTCTACTTCCATTACAACCAAACTACCTTCAAGTTGCCATTACTCAAGCACCTTCTCCTGTTGTTGCCTTTGCATTCCCAATTCCTTGGACTCATATGGACACACAAAAAAAGAAAGGATAAAATGAGGGGGAAAATTACTACACAGCTGGATTTTACCTATGTTCTATGAATTCCAAGTTGGATTTGTTGTTTGATTTCCTACATTCTTGCAATTTATCATTGTTACATCATATCAAATAGAGTAGAAATCAATTTCCTTTCATTTACAGGTAATTAGTTTATTTCCAAGAGGTATTAAATCATTAATAACTTCTCCTGGTGACGGATCCTCTTCTTCCCATCCCTGTGGATCTGAAGGAGAGAATATATATAAGAGGTTGTCTACACATCATAGATCATTTGGAAAAGTTCACGTTTTAAGTTAGTTTAGTTTCAATACACTTAGTATAGGTGAATAACCACACCAGGTTATCTCACTTGTTTAGTTTTAATGTAGAAATATTCTAATTATTTAGAATAGAAGTAACTTGTTGTTTTTTATTGTAATATTTCAGTTTTGTGATTTGTTTAGATTAGTTTCCCTTTCAGTGGTAGCATAGGTTGTTAGTTAATTTAGACACTTCAAACTAGATCAACACTTAGATCTAATTCAGGAAGACAAACCATAGGGAATTTACGCTACCCGTTCATATCCTCTAAATCTCCCCTTTTCCAATTCAGCTACCAGGATATCACACTACCAGATCTTAGTCGTTGATCCTCCTATAGTTAGCTATCCACACATTCAACATCGGCTACTCTGGCACAAATTTAGGGGGTCAAGTGCGGTTGAAGGTTACATGTCAATTTTCATCCATACCAATTAGTGAACCTGACGTGAAGGATTAACTCCTTCTTGTTTCCTTTTATTTCATTGTTATTACCTCACCTTGCTATTTATTTCCTTATTTTGGTAGGTATTTTATACTTTTTAAAATATGTCTAGAAGAGAGTTTGGTGGGCCATTTTCTCTTATAGATATTACACCAACATTCAAACACAACAATCCCCTTCTCTTTCAAGGTGGGGTGACAATTACACAAGAAAAGTTCAAACCTCCCATAGTTACACTTAAAACCCATTATTTATGTAAGGATGGAGGAGGTTAATCAACTGTTAAACATGCAATGTGGTCAACACAATGCAAACCACGTTGTTATCACACATGGAATAGAATCTTACCATAGATTCTTGTCCAGGCCTCACAATTCCATGCAATCAATAGAAGATGATATATTTGCAAGAATGGGTAATCCTCTTCGTTCGATAGATGAGTCTTTGGATAGAATAAAGGCTATAACCTCTAAGATTTCTAATGCCTATCCTAAGATTCTTACTTCTGAGGAAGAAAAGAATTATAAAACTGAACAATTCATGACAGGATATCATGAGCCTACTCAATCAAACCCTACGCCATAGGCACCCCAACAAGGGACATAATCCTCTCCCAAAAATCTCATTTCTACTTTAGTAGGGAGGATTAGAGAACTAGAAAGTGCCTACACTTCAACATCCCTTCCAATGAGTAACCAACGCAATATCCTGTACGAAAAATTTATCTGGTTCATTCAAATCTAGGTGATATAATCACAGGTTTAGACACACTAGGGATGGGTCCTCATCCTTCTCAAGCTTATCCTATGCAAGGACTGGCTGGAAGTGCATTCTCAAATGCCGCCATAACAGGAAATGCAAGGTTCCTTGGTTTTATGCCTGCTAGTCCATATCTTGGTATTATCCCACCTTACATGCACATGTATTCAAAAACTCCCTAGATGGACCCATATGCCATTCTTACTACCTACATGTCATATCAAGGGACCCCATACGTTCCCATCAATGCTTATAATGCATCGTATCCAACTCTTCCTCCACCTCCTCATCAATGATCTTCAATGGTGGAATCTTACGCAATGGGTACATACACTGAGTACTTAAAGGAGCCTCTTAAATCCACCATACATGGTGTCATGATTCCACGCCCATTATTGGATCTTCCAAAATTTAAGGGAGAAGCAGACCCAAATGCTCATATCAAGGCCTACGCTACTACTATCAAGTAATTACTTCCTTGGGATGTTGTAGTGGCTACGATATTTCCAAAGACTCTTGAAGGAATCGCACTAGATTTGCATTACTGTATTTCGGAAGCTTCTATACATTCCTTTAAACAATATATTTTTGAGTTCATCAAAGCATTCGACATGAACAAGTTGTTATGTATAGGGATTAGGGATTTCTTGCATATCGGACATGATCAAAATGAATCCACCACCCATTTCATCAGAGATGGCTCCAAGTTTTCTATTCCTCTGCTAGTGCACCCAACATTAACCAGATGGAACCTTGCAATCTTTTCCTTCACTCACTCAATCGAGAGACTAAGGAAGAGGTCCAAAAATTTTCTTTCTGTAGTTATGAGGAAGTTTTAGAAGGTGTGCTTCAAATTGACCAAGCTGCTATTGATAGTGGGCATAAGATCTATGGTCCCAATGGAAAATTGGTATCCCCAAATCAAAATAATGTAAATTATCAAAAAAATGGTGCCAACAACCAAGGATCTTAGGGAATGAATTTCAATCATGGTGCTACCATGAATAGTGCTGCTGACCAAGCCAAAAACACTAGTTTTACAAACAATGGCACACTAATAATAACAAAAACTCAGGCAGTCAAAGATGCCCTAACACTATGTCTTATATCGACACAGTTGATGTAAATCATCCGCCACAAAATAAAAATCAAACCCAAGGCCCAAATCAGTACCCAAATTCCGGGGAAGGGGCAACAAACCATGGTTATAACAATCGGTTACAAAACTACAATTGAGGTTATAATCAACAACAACAAAAGGCCAAAAGATTACAAGCCTAACCTATACTATGGTTTCCATAAGGTTTGAGGTCATGAAAATAGGACTTACCATGATTACAACAAGTTTCTGCAAAAACTTCTCGAAAACCAAAGGTAACTCTTTGTAGACATGTTCCTAGAAAATCCTGAAACAAACCAACAACCTAGTCATACCAGACCTGTCATACCTCAAAATGTGAACCCAAAATGCCCTGAGGATTCCCAAGTGAATCCTCAAAATATAAATAAGGGTATTCCTATAGGAAACAATGACCATGAAGCCTCAACCTCTAACAGCTCTCAGGTTTCTCCTAACCTTGGTTCAAACGTGTTATCACCCTCAAATTTCCCTCCATTTTCCAAGTCTAAAAATTTTAAATTTTGAGTTGGTGCCTTTGAAGTATGCTTGAAAGAGGTATTTTTTAATTTGGGACTATCCAAGGACTTGAAGACTTCTGAAAACTCATTCATCAGATGGTAAATCTCTTCCCATTTCCAAAAAGTTGAAGAAGTCCTCCTAACTCCTTGTATTTTGCAAGTTATGGCTCGGCAAACCTATATGGTTAAATTTTCCGTTTGGCGGGTTGGCGGACCTACGGAGTTCCTTGTGATTTTTGCACTTTTTCGCCAAAAGGGGTAAGTTAGAAAAAGTGACCCACGAGCCCGCATGGAGAAATGGAGAGATAATTTTTGCAAGCCATCATCCAATCAGACACCGCCATGTGTCCTTGGGGCAGTGAGCCGGCGGAAGAAATTTTTGTTTTGAACCCTTTGTCAAAAAAGGGTTAAAGGTTCAAGTTTTACCGCCCTCCCTTTGGGCCCATATCCAATCATAGACCGCCACATGTCATCAGGAAGCAGACCCGTGGAGGAAAATCAAATTTTGTGCCAAAAGTTCAAAATGTTGGAAATTGAGCCCCGCCCCCTTATCCAATCAGAAGGTGACACGTGTCCTATTCAAATCGGGGGTGTAGACCTGCAGAGAAATTTGAGACTTTTCACTTCTCACCAAAAGGGCTCAAATGGTTGTTTTTGGACCGCGTTTACTCATCCATTCAGAAGGTGACATGTGTCCAGCCTTTAGCAGAGCTGCGAAAGGGCGGAGGAAATTGAGAAATCGTGCCTTTTCTCCCAAATGTTGGGAAACATATTTTTTTCGCTTGGCGCATTGTTTCTCTAATTCTGACACATGTAGGGTCTCGATTTTGAGGTAAAAAAGAGGGAAAATGGTTTATTTACATCTGCATCTAATCTATTTATCGCCATTTTTTTTCTCGAGCTCTACAATGGACGTGTGTGGATCATTTTTTGTTCTTCCTTCTCTGTTCGTGGTCATTTTTTGTGGAAATGAATTTTGGGTCTATTTTGGAAAAAAATCGATGATTTTCACAGGGAATGTGATTGATTTTCGAAGAGACAGGGTAATCAGGTATTTGTGAATGAAAAGGGGGAAATGTGCCAACTGGGCACTCAAACATTTTGGAGGCAGTTATAAAGGTGAAATGATGAGGGAAAATGGATAAGGAAACTGCCATTCATCTCTGCCCAAAAGCATTCACGTTTGAAATGATGAATTTCAATCATTTATGGCATCTGCATTTTCCATGAGTGCATTCTTGTTTCCTGTCTCTTTCCAAATGAATTTCCAACAAATTTGATCCCATTGGGATATTATTTCCTTGGAGGCAAAGCAAATATGAAATAGGATTGTTATAGAAAACATGTTTTGCCATTATATACGGATTCCTGGCATTTTTAAAGATTGTAAAAAACTGAAATTGCTCAATACATAAGGGTTTTTTGTTATCTTCATCTGCTATTTTCTTTCACTTCTGGCTCTTAATTAGTGAATTATTCATCTCTGCATGCAAAGAAACTTTGTGCTCTTGTGTATTATGATATCTGGAACTTTGTGTCTAAATATTGATACGTATTGTGAAGTTGAATGGTTCCATTCTACATTTTTCTATTTCAATACAAGTAAGGTTATACTCTGAAATCTATATATCCAGAAAATATTGTTGTTCTCCCCCCTCCCTTTCCATCTTCTCCATTCTTCTGAGCCCTTTTTATTGATGACATTTTGGTATGAAATCTCTTAAAGTATTAGGAATCCACATGATGAAAGTTGTGTATATGTATATAACTCTTTACTGCTTTCAATAAGGGAACCTATCCCATTAAAGAGGAGGGAATTGTTGTCCCCTGACTATGGTTTCACCTGAATTGCAAATATGAAACCCAACAGTTTTTGGTGACTCCACTGGGGAATTCATTGTGAAGGATTTCTAGTTTTGAATAATTTCTTCTTGATCATCTCTGATCTAACAACTCTAAGATATACTAGGGGTAGAAGAACCCTTTGGGAAGAGGATACTCATTTCCAGCTACTGGAAAATCAAGGCTTCGCTCTTCCTTCATCAACAAGAAAAAGAAGCGGAGAAAGATCTACAAGAACTCCTCCTAATATAGATAAAGCTTCTGGGATTGGCAATCCTCAAAATCAAATCAGCCCCAATTTACATGCTCTGATCCTTGCTGGTATTACAGACCCTCTCCAAACAATATTTCCAAGAATGGAAGCTCCTCTACCTTGGGGCCAAAGGGTTGGGCCTCTTGCTCTTCCCCAGCCATTGCATGAATTTCCTAGAGGCAATAGAAAGAATTTTCCCAAATTCAGAGGTGATAGGAAAGTTCATCCAGACGAACATATATTAGCCTTCATTGTTGCTTGTGGTGTTCTTGGCATTGAACATGAGGATGTCTCTATTAGAATTTTTGTGGAGACATTGCAAGATAATGCTAGTGATTGGTTTTATCACCTGCCTGCTAGATCTATCACCAATTGGAACACCATGAAAACCAGATTTGAGCAGCGCTTTAAACCAGCTGAAGATGTGCATGCCCTTTTGGCTCAGATTTCTCAAATCAAGAAAGAAGCTCATGAGCCTATGAGGGATTTTATAGCTAAATTCAATATGTTGATCAACAAGATTCCATTAGCTACATGCCCTATGGATCACATTCAGAAGTGTTTCTTTCTTAATGCTCAACTACCTGAAGTGAGCTATGCACTTAGGAGAGCTAATATTGCCACTTTGGATGTTGATCAAAGGTTGGATGTTAGCATAGAAGATGATCTGATAATGTCTGACAAGCTGAGGAGAGAATCCTGTAAATCCATAGCATCTTCTTCTTCCACATCTTCTCCTGGAGTTAATGCAAATCAATTAGTCCAGAAGCTTGTTAATGATTTGATTGCTCTCAAGAAACAATTAGCTCAACATGCTCCTTATCAGGATGTACTGAGAAGGAATTTCCAGCCTAGAAATCAGTTGACCTCTCCTCAAACCAGATTAGCAATCAAAGTTCCACCAATCAAGGCTCCAGTCAATGCCACATGTGAATTGTTGGAGCCTGATGATGAAGAGGAGAATGAAATCTGTGAAGATTCTGAAGAGGAAGTCGATGCAGATTTTGAAGAGCTGAGTGGATCCCATGTCCACTTTCTTACTACTCAAGGCATAGAGGAAGAAGAGGATTACGACGAAAGAATTGCAGAGATGAGAAATGATTCATATGTTGTTATGACTCATGAGCAGATGAGTAAGAAAGAAACGGTAGTGCAGCCTACTAAAAGATCTAAGGATCCTCCTACAACCATCCAAGTGATTGTAAGGAGGGGAGCTCCTATTCCAACTTCTTCCATGCAAAAGGTAGGCTCTGTTGTTCCTTCTTCTTCTAATCCTACTCCTAAAAATTCTTGTCATCCTAGTGATAGATTTGATAGATGAAAGATTTGATAGATCAAAAGTCCCATCTGTTGTTGTTAATAATGTTGCATCTACCTTTGGTTCATTTGATATTATTGACCATTCAAGAAAACTAAGATTCAGATCTCAGAGGCTGAATTCTACCAAACTCATCCCAAGGAATTTTTTAATATGGTAGACTTTGTGAATTCTAAATCTAAACCTTCACCCCATGGTTCTAAGGGCCTCTTGCCAACTCCCTCTCCTTCATCTCAACCCAGCCTTGTAGAAGCAGTTACTTCATCTGAGGAGAAGATCAAACCATTTTATGTTACCCTCCTCATAGCTGGTCATAAAATCAACAATTGTGTCATTGATTCTGACGCTTCAGACAATGTGATGCCTGCCAAGGTAGCTCATGCCCTATGCCTGACCCTAACCCACACTTTTGGCTCATGCTATTCAATGGAAAGTAAAGAAGTACTATTGGTTAGTAGAATCAAGGATGCACAAGTTGCATTTGTTGTTATGCCAAAGAAAAGAGTTTTAGCAACCATCTTGGTAGTTGATATACCTCCTTCTTATGGCATGCTATTGAGTAGAAAATTTTGTAAGGATGTTGGAGGAGAGATCATGATGGAATGGTCACATGCCCTCATTTCAGTGAATGGGAAGATGAAGAAGCTATTGCCTGAAAAGCAAACTGAATATATTGTGCAAAAGATGGACGATCCAAAAGCAAAAATACTTTATGAAGAAAGAGGTCATGGAAATTACATGGTCATGTCACAAGATGAGGTAAAGCATCCCAAGGAAGTACTTCTTGATCCCAATGGCATTTGGATTTTAGATTTTGATGGGAGCTTCTCCTCAACTAGTTCTGGAGCTGGTGTAGTGATCATTTCTCCTAAAGGGAAGCTTCATCCTTCCTCTTTCAAGCTCCAATTCAAAAACACAAACAACACAAAAGAGTATGAATCTCTCTTTCTCAGTCTTAACTTGGCAAAGGAAATGGGAATTGAGAATATCGTTGCTAGTGGTGATGTAGAGCTGATTGTAAAGCAGGTTAGAGATATTTTCCAAGTAAAAAATAGAAGGCTAAAATAGTACAGAAATATGATTTGGGATTCAATTGAGTTCTTTGATGCCTTCTCCATTGAATCCATGCCAAGAGAAAGAAACACAAGGGCTGATTCATTGGATATTTCAGGTCTCTGTTAATTCCTCATCTGGATTTCTCCTAAGAGAAGTTCACCATTGAGATGATTCATAGGCCTAGTGTGCCAGACAATGCAAATAATTGGCAAGTCTTCAATGATGATCAGCATCTGTTGTCCTTCCTAGAGCTTAGAGATAATTTCTATCAGCTATCCTTTGAAGGGAGTGAAAATCCACCTAGGGAGTGTGTGCCTCCAAAAAAATAAGGTAGCAAAGAAGAAGAAATAGATCATGACGGCTATTTAAAACTGAAAGGCAATAAAATACCCAAGGGGTTGGCGATTTTAGAGGAGATATTCGATAAGCATGATGGGTATGTTAAACCCAAAACTTCCAAAGGAGCTCGGTATTCAGCTGAGTATGAGAAGATAAACATTGGAAGTTTTCATGAACCCAAGCTAGTGAACATTGGAAAGTGTTGCACACAAGAAGAGAAGAAGAAGGCTGAAAATTTGTTGAAGAGGTATACTGATGTCCTTGCTTATTCCTATGATGATCTTAAGGCCTTCCAACCAAAGGAAATGCAGCATTTCATCCCTCTCAAACCTGGGATCAAGCCCTTCAGGTAGAAACAAAGGAAATATAATCCTAAGATTGCTGATACAATCTTTCAAGAAATTTAGAAATTATTGAAAGCAAAGATTTTTTTCCTATTCACCATTCAACATGGATTGATAATATTATGCCAGTTAGAAAGAAGAATGGTGAGATCTGGATTTGTGTCGATTTTAGGAACTTGAACCAAAATTATTTGAAGGATAATTATCCTCTTTGCACCATGGATCAAGTATTGCAAGTTGTCATGGGTTCAGAGATGTTATCCATGCTTGATGGGTTCTCAGGTTATAATCAGGTCGAAGTAAATGTTGTTGATCAGCATAAGACCACTTTCACCACTCCTTGGGGAACATTCGCTTATAAGAGAATGTCATTTGGCCTCAAAAATGTTGGTGCTACTTTTCAAAGGGCTATGGACCTGGCCTTTGGCAGCCTCAAGGGAAAGTGCATAGTTGTTTACCTTGATGATCTAACTCTGTTTTCAAAAATCAGAACCGATCATTTCAAACACCTTGAAACAGTCCCCCAAAGGTGTAGAGAGCATGGCATCTCCTTGAATCCAAAGAAATTAGTCTTTTGTGTCACTGAAGGAAAACTTTTGGGACACATTGTCTTTAAGGACGGGATCAAGATTGATCTAGAGAGAGTTCAGGCAATTCAGTAGACCCCTCTTCCAACCGGCAAGAAAGGTGTGCATTCTTTCTTTGGAAAAATCAACTTCCTAAGGAGGTTCATACCTGATTTTGCAGAGCTTACTTTGATAATTGCTCACATGATGAAGGGGAAGCAGACATTTGGCTGGTCCTCTGAAGGCAAAGTTGTATTTGAAGGCATCAAGAGAGCTATAGCAAAGACTCCAATCTTGGCATGCCAAAATTTTGCTAAGGACTTTATTATTTATTGCTATGCCACCAAATGCACTCTTGTTGTTGTGTTAACCTAAGAAAATAATGAAGGACATGAGCTCCCCATAGCATTCATGATTTATATTTTGAAAGAACATGAGCTGAAGTACACCATGATGGAGAAACACGCTTTTGCAGTGGTTAAGGCGGTGAAACAGTTTTGTTTTTATATCCTCAACTCCCACGCTATTGTTCTTGTGCATGATACAATTGTTAAATCCATTCTAACATAACAAGAGTTTGGAACCAAAAGAGGTAATTGGGTAGCCAAATTTTAGGAGTATGATATTGACATCAAACCCACAAAATTGGTTAGAGGAAAGGGCTTATGTGAGTTGATTGCAGAAGGAGATGATGCTAAATTTCTAGAGGAAGAAGTTGATATGCCTGTTGTTCTTTTCCTCAGTTCGACTGATGAATGGTATATTGACATTGCATACTTTCTCACTTATGGGGGATGCCCATCCCATTTTACTGCGAAGGAGAAAAGAACCATCAAATTGAGATCTACTCAATATGTATTATGGGAAAATGCATTGTTCAAACGTGGCATTGACGATAGATTTTTGAAATGTATTGACAAGGACCAGCAAAGGAGATTGTTCTCAGCTTTCCATGATCAGGGTTATGCGGGTCATTCCTCTTCCATTGTAACATCTCACAAAATCCTACATGCTGGATATTATTGGCCCACATTATTCAAAGATGCATCTGAGTGGGTAAGTAAATGTGAAGCATGCCAAACCTTTGTTGGCAGACCCAAATTGGCTGCTCTACCTCTCAAACTAGTAGTGATTGAAGAGCCTTTTCAACAATGGGGTTTAGAATTTATTGGCACACTCAATCAACCCTCAAGTGTTGGACACACTCATGTTTTGAATACCACTGAATATTTCACCAAGTGGGTGGAATCCATTCCAATCAAAAGTACTACTTCGGAGGTTGTTTGTAATTTCATCAAGGAGAATATCTTATTAATAAGGTTTGGGATACCAAACAAGATTGTCACTGACAATGCTTCAAATTTCTCCTCTACTGAAATGACTAATTTTTTCTATGGCTATGGCATTTCCCTTGCACACTCTTCAGATTATTATCCCCAAGGGAATGGGCAAGTTGAATCAACGAACAAGAACTTAGTCACAATTGTCTGAAAGCTTGTAAATGACTCTCAGAGGAATTGGCATAAGAAATTCTATGATGCTTTATGGGCTGATAGAATTACACCTAAGAGAGCCATTGGAATGTCTGCTTTTCAAGTGGTATATGGAGTTGATGCTCAGCTGCTAGTAATGTTGGAAATTCCAACATTGCACTTAATGAAGGCCATTGAAGATGCCAGTTTTTCCAGCTCATTGGATAAAATGATTATGTACCTTCAAAGGCTGAATGAAGATAGAATGCAGGTGGTTGATAGTATAAGAGTAGCTATAGATTTACACTAAATTAAAACACAGAATAATCTTCTTCACACTGTATATTATCTTCGCTATCTATTTGCTGCACAATAGATTACAAATATATAGGAAAACACTTTCCTTTAAACAAAGTGATGGTTGTTAACAACCTCAACCATCTGAAAACTCACGTACAACAATAATCCCGTAATATATATTGTTATATATTTGTTATAACAATATATATGTATAATAAACTAACAACCATGTGAATAATAATTCCTAACATTCCCCCCCTTAGTGTTTACATGGTAGAAAAAAAACATCCACACTCTCAACTGCAGTATGCTCACCCCTGTGGCATGTCCAACTCTATGACTCATGACCTTGATCCAAAAGAAAGGCTCGCTCCTTCCATGGTTTTAAACAGGCTTACCACAAACCTTGACGTGACAGGAACCTCATCAACTGTCCACCTCATGTGGTTTTCTGGATCCTCCCACAAACCCTTTCAAGATCCATGAACTGACTTACTCTGGTGCTACTGTTCACCACTATGCTTATACATCAGGGAATTATGTAGGAAACACAACATGCATATCACAAAACTGCACAATAGAAGATATATTGAAAAAATTTCACATTACTTCCTATAAGAATCGTAATGTTCTTAATCGTAGTCTCTTTCATTGATCGCTGCCACTCGATCTCGAACAACATAGAAAACTACCACTGCCACTGGAAGCTTTCCTTGACTAAGTCGTTTCAGGTACAGAATGGGAATGGAACATTGGTATGTATTCCCCCCCACAATGTGAAATTCCACTCATATAGATACTGAGAAGTAAATGCATCGAAGAACATACTCCTGAATGGATCTTGCTAGTTAGGTCTTACTACACATGGTCACTAATGCTAGGGAATGTATTCTTCTACCTGACCATCTTCCAAAGAGGTACGGCAGTCAGAGGACCAAGTCAGTCAGAGGATCACTGACAGTCATCTGCGCTCCACCACAACTCTCTTTCCAACATCCATTAAATACCACACAAAACAGGAACACTGCAAACTAAAGCACACTGAGAAAATGGAAACCACGCTGAAAATCATATACTCACACCATACATATGCCACCATAGCTTCTGCGCGGCCCCGTCGTTGGTGACTGACGAGAGGTCGTTGTTCGACCTCCTTCCTCCAATGCCTCCTTCCTCCATTTTTGTGGCTTCTAACTTAGCCAAATGAAAATTTTAAGCTCATTTGTTTCCACATTAAATTTATTCTCCCCCCGCAATGTGAAACATTTTATTTTTAGGACGTCGGGTACAACCGATAATGCGTCCCACAAAATAGCCAAAAAATATGATATTTTTCAAAGTGGATATTTTATCCCAAAATTAGAACCACTATAATGAGAATTAAAAAATAAACACTTTTGCAAAAAACGGTGCTCACTTTTGAGTTACCGTGCAAAAGTTATTGAGGTTACAATTTCCCGTAAATTGGTCCAATTAAAATAAAATTGAATTGCCCTCAAAATTAAATTATTAAGCAAAAAATATAGAAATATATATATATATATATATTAAACTATATTTTTGCTAAATAATTAAAAAAATTTGACCAATAAGAAAAAACCTTGTGTGTTGCATTTCTTTTACCCGATGTGCATTTCCAACCACAAAAACGAATAGCAATTTTGTCATATCTACATGCTGAATCTGACCCTGATGTAAACTAAAAAGTTTTGCATCTTTTTCTCAGCTTTTCAACCCAAAAATAATCGCCTCAATCCAATGTTTTATGAGGAAGATATGTTCATTTTACTGAACACTACTTGCTGTATTTTTTTGGACGGATTTTTTAATATTCTCTTTGGCCTCTTAAATCTTCTTGGCTCTCATAGGAATACCCTGCTCTGATACCAAATATAAGAGTAGCTACAGATTTACACTAAATAAACACACAGAATAATATTCTTCACACCGTATATTATCTTCTCTATCTGTTTGCTACACAATAGATTACAAATATATAGGAAAATACTTTCCTATAAACAAGGTGATGGTTGTTAACAACCTCAACCATCTAAAAACTCACGTACAATAATAATCCCGTAATATATATTGTTATATATTTGTTATAACAATATATATGTATAATAAACTAACAACCATGTGAATACTAATTCCTAACAGATAGGATATCAGCTCACCAACTCAAGGTAAAAGCTCTATTTGACAAGAAGGCTAAGTCTAGAAATTTTCAAGTGGGAGATGTTGTTCTCCTTTGGGACAAAAGGCATGAACCAAGGAGAAGCCATGGTAAGTTTGATTCTCTTTGGTTGGGCCCGTTCAAAATCAGACATCTTGCCGGTGAGAATTCTTTCTACTTGGATTACATGAACGGTTCTTCTCTCCCACTTCCTTATAGTGGGAAACACTTGAAATTATTAAAATCTTAGTGACTTGCAAGTCATTTGTATATTTTTTACAATTTTCCCTTTGGTTTGTTTTCCTTTGGTTTTTGTCTTGTTTCTTTTCCCGCTTGGTGTGTGCTCCCCTTTTGTTTTGAGCTTGTTTTTGACTTCGTTGCCCAATGGATAAAACACTAGTCTTCTTTTCCCAAAGTTTTCTAAGGTTCTTCATCTTTCCTTGTGGTTTTTGTTCCAATCCAAGTCATCCCAAAAAGGAGCCAGTTGTTGTCACCCTCAAATTTCCCTCCATTTTCCAAGTCTAAAAATGTTAAATTTTGAGTTGGTGCCTTTGAAGTATGCTTGAAAGAGGTATTTTTGAATTTGGGACTATCCAAGGACTTGAAGACTTCTGAAAACTCATTCATCAGATGGTAAATCTCTTCCCCTTTCAAAAAATTTGAAGAAGTACTCCTAACTCCTTGTCTTTTCAAAGTTATGGCTCGGCGAACCTATGTGGTTAAATTTTCCCTTTGGCGGGTTGGTGGACCTACGGAGTTCCTTTTGATTTTTGCACTTTTTCGCCAAAAGGGGTAAGTTAGCAAAAGCGACCCACAAGCCCACATGGAGAAATGGAGAGATAAGTTTTGAAAGCCATCATCCAATCAGAGACTACCATGTGTCCTCAGGGCAGTGAGCCGACAGAAGAAATTTTTGTTTTGAACCCTTTGTCAAAAAAGGGTTAAAGGTTCAAGTTTTTCCAACCTCCCTTTAGGCCCGCAGCCAATCAGAGACCGCCTCGTGTCATCAGGGCAGTGGACCCACGGACTCGCGGAGGAAAATCAAATTTTGTGCCAAAAGTTCAAAATGTTGCAAATTGAGCCCCGCCCCCTTATCCAATCAGAAGGTGACACATGTTCTAGTCAAATTAGGAGTGCGGACCCGCGGAGAAATTTGTGATTTCGAAATTCTCACCAAAAGGGCTCAAATGGTTGTTTTTGGACTGCATTTCCTCATCCAATCAGAAGGTGACACATGTCCAGCCTTTGGCGGAGCTGCGGAAGGGTGGAGGAAATTGAGAATTTGTGCCTTTTCTCCCAAATGTTGGGAAACATATTTTTTCCACCTGGCTCATCGTTTCTCTAATTCTAACACGTGTAAGGTCCTGATTTCGAGGTAAAAAAGAGGGAAAATGGTTTATTTACATCTGTATCTGATATTTTTCTCGTCATTTTTTGGCTCAAGCCTGTAATGGACGTATTGTGAAGTTGAATGATCCCATTCTGCATTTTTCTATTTCAATATAAGTAAGGTTATACTCTGAAATCTATATATCCAGAAAGTATTTTTGTTCTTTCACCCCCCCTTTCCATCTTCTCCATTCTTCTGAGCCCTTTGTATTGATGACATTTTGGTATAAATCTCTTAAAGTATCAGGAATCCACATGATGAAAGTTGTGTATATGTATATAAGTCTTTACTACTTTCAATAAGGGAACCTCTCCCATTAAAGAGAAGGGACTTGTTATTCCCTAACTGTGGTTTCACCTGAAGTGAAAATCTGAAACCCAACAAAATGATAATACAAAAATCTTGGGATTAGTTGAGCTAGAGTTTGAGCGTGAAATTAATGCAAAAAGTGGGACGAGGGAGTATGTTTCACAACCCCTACCCACTCTTTCCTTCCCGTAGGATGACGCTCCTAGAATCTCAAAACCAATAAGAGCCTATGATTTAATATCAGATTTGAACAAGACCTTTTCTCACATTTCATTTCTAGATTTGCTAAAGAATTCACCTATGCATCATTCTGTGTTACTCAATGAATTAGGTCTTGGTCATCTAATCCATGTTATTCCACCTCTTAACACTAAATAAATCATATTGACTTTGACATATATCCTATAGGATAGAATGATAGGGATATTGGGTTTTTTTTTCGATATAGACAAGATGACATTTGATGTTGAAATTTCCCGAAGAGGTGATCCTGCCTTATTTTTACAAGTCTAGGTTTATAACAATTGCATTAAGAGAGCCATGATTGATGATGGGGCTATTGTAAATGTGGTTCCCTTCTCTTTCTTGTATAATTTGGGATATGGAGAGACAAATTGTTACTCTAAAATAAACATGTTACAGGGGTACGAAAGTATTAAAGCGAACTCAATTAGAACCATAGTTCTTCTAGTCACGCTTGGTCTAAAAACCATCTTGATGGAGTTTTACATTATCGACAGGGAAACAAGTTATAACATGATCCTTAGGATACCCTAGATTCATTGAATGAAGGCTATCCCTTCTACCCTACTCCATGAGATTAGATTCCTCCATTTGGAGAAGGTCTTCATCACTCAAGGGTATCATAAGCCCTTTGATATACACTTATAAAACCTCAAAAAGAAGAAAGGGGTCCATACAGATTATGAACTTCCTACAAATCAGTTGAACAAACCACCTCCATCAAAAGAGCTAGTCCTGATCACCTCGGGTGGTCCGAAGGCTAAAGTCGTTGACCCAAAAACATTTGAGGTGGCAAAAATAGATAAGGGTAATTCAATATTTGTGGAAATAGTGTCAACTAAAACCACAGTAGAAATTATGAAACTCTTAGAGAGTGACGATCCGATCTTCCTCTCGTTTGAACCACAGGGGATGGTTAGTCT
This sequence comes from Taxus chinensis, assembly GCA_019776745.2. Classification (NCBI taxonomy): domain Eukaryota; kingdom Viridiplantae; phylum Streptophyta; class Pinopsida; order Cupressales; family Taxaceae; genus Taxus; species Taxus chinensis. The sequence continues at coordinate 80,471,781 of CM034150.1, read as the reverse complement.
TCTCTGTTTAGCATCTCTTCCCTATGATGACCTAGGTCTAGGTGTAAACATGATAGAATTAACAAATGAGGACGGGAAATTTGAGATTGAAATGATGCCCATCAAAACCATCTTTGAGGGTTGTTCTATTCTAAACCCCAGTTTCAACCCATGTACATCTAAGATACACAAACGCCTCTTTCAGACAAATGATTTTAATGATTGGACATGTAAAATGCTCGGAAAGGGTTGTAATTTTAAACCCAGAATGGTAGGCCATTTTCAAGAGAATGAAAATTTTGAGGATCACGGTTCTCCGTTGTGTACTTTTAGGGGTGAATAATTTGATATTCATCAACTTTCTTCACCTTAGCCATCATGACATGTAGTTTCACATGCATTTCCATATGTATATTACTGCATCCACATTGGATTTTCACCTTCCAATTCATTTCATAAATTTGTGATCAAGGGACTTATTCTGATAGCAATTCCTAAATACTTCTGAAAACATTGGCAAAACATTTAAATCATATATCTTTAAATCTTCATAGTATCATCAATTGTTTTTGAATCATTTCATCAATCCAAGCAAGATAAGACAAAGCTTTGATAGTAACCATACCAAGGCCTACATACTTGGTTCTACTTATGGTCTCTTTTAGATTAGGTGTCTTTGCCTATAGTTTGTTCTATAAGCTTCATGGTGTCTCATCTATCCCATATACATCTCTTTGGAAATAAGAACATTTAATTTTTCCTAGATAAATAAGTCAAATGCAAATCCAAAGAAAATTTTTATATTACACATTTCTTTTCCCTACCAACCTTCGGTGTTGAGCATGTGTCTCTTACTAGTGTTGTAGGGTTGGGAAAGGAGAGAAGTTCCCTTACTTGCTTATGCCTTGTCCATGGTGATGATCCCATACTTCCTACTGGTAGCATGGGGCAAGGTGTAGAGGGTCTCTTTTACAAATTTGAAAGTTAGAAACATTCCATTCAAATGTTGTGAAATCATAAATCAAAACAAAGTGAGTTAGGTGTTCAAATTCCAAAAGAGTTTAAAACCTCAAAACCAGATTTTGTCAACCAAGTGGCCATCTACATATCTAAGTCTAGATAAATTGGAAATCAATTCACATTCTAAACTATGAAGCAAAATTGAGTAGAGTGAGGTTGTAGTGTCTCAATTTGGTTTTTCCAAATCCTTGTCTTTTTCTCATCATTACCATTCAACAAATTTCCATAACTTGTGCCCTTTCTGGATCTTAGTGTTGAGCCCTCGCATCTTACTAGTTGTGTGGATTTAGGAGAGGGGAAAGTTCATTCACTTATCATATCACTCTTTCACCATGTTTTTAAAAAACAATATGAAGTACCAACAATTTCTTAGAGAAACTAAAGTTCAATATTACAATGTGATTGCATTATCATATATCAGCATTACAAAACAAAAAAAAAAAAGAGAAATCATTCTATTAGCATTCATATCCACTACATACATTCTTAAAAACATTTAAAACATAATTTCTAAACATCTAGAGTGAGTTGAGCCAATAGGAAGTCAACTCAGATACAATGAATTACCAAACCAAAAATAAGATTTTATATATATCATAATAAATCAGGTTTGTGTACAATGCCATCATGCGCTAGGTGTGGTCAAAATGCTCAAAATGAGCCCAAAATTTACAAAACAAAATCATATGATGCTCAACAAAATTGCAATAAAGGCCCACGGCCTATCAATCCCTATGGGACCCCTGAGATGGTGCACGGCTACGTCTGGGACTCCTACAATGACTACAGTGACGAGAATGTATCAAATGGTGGGAGTGCTCGTGATGGTGGCCACTGGATGTGATCTAACTATGAAAGCGACTCTACCTCATCAAACGCTCAATTTTCTCCTATGCGGTCAGCTGAGTGCGGAGAGAGGTCATAACCTCCATTGCACTCCAAATGGGCACAAACATAACAGTGTGTTTGCCAGCTGCAAATGGTTGTCATATATCCTCAGTCATCTCAGCTTGGGTCTTTCCTAAAGGTATCAACAAGGTGTCCATGCACACCCATTGAATAAGCTCTCACCACTCTTTTGTAGTCAATGTAAGCAGAAACAAAGAAGAAACGGTGAGTTAGAAAGTCACAAAAACAAAACAAAAAAGAAATACCAATTAATATTTCTGACTAACAAGGTCAAAGAGAAGAGGATCAACATACTCGGATCTCCAGGAATCCATGTAGGATCAGTGGTTGATGTTGCTACTATTGGTGGCTGTGAGGCCTCCCCAAAACTAGAGGTAAGATGTTTTCCTACCAGAGACTCGCCATCCCCCTCTCCATTGTGAAAAAGTGGTCCCTCACAGACAAGTGTCTCCTCCTCTACGGCTGCCTCCTCCCGCTCCGATCTTAAAACATCCCGAGTATTATGCCACTCAGGATCACTCTCCTCCTCCATACGAGCTATCCCACCAACCTCACCACCCAACCCCTCATCATCAGTCTCCTCTCTATCAGTCTCATCTTCTATCTCATTCCCTATGTACTCCTCAGATTCAGATTCTATGTCTATGGGCTCATCCTCCTCTCTGCTATGATCGAGTGCAGCCCCAATGTGGAGTAAGGGTGCAGGAGCGATATGAGTTTCCCTTCAGGCATGAACAACTCACCTATTTGTGATAGGAACTCCTAGAGCTACTGCTATCCAACTTGGATCTCCATGAGGCCCCTTTCGGGCCTCCTTCACAGTTCTATACACATGTGCCACCAAGGGAAGCATATCAGTGTAAGGGAGGTCGAACTGCTGAGGAACTGGGCCAAACGGGTGAATCTCAAGCTTCCCTGTCTTATCAACTAACTAACCAGTAGTGGAACAAGCCCTCACTATGGTACCCTCTTGTTCCCACACCCTTGTCATGTCATGGTATGGGGTAGCCACCATGTCTGTTGTAGTCAAAGAAGCCACCGACTGATGTGACACTCTAAGAATTGTCATCCCTGTCCACCTGACGGCCCTAATGGCCCCCGAATCATGTATTGGAACTCCCCTCCCATAGGAGATGATCTGCTCGTACACCCATCTCATAACCAATGTGGGGTGACTCAAAGACTTCCTATGTAATCTGATAATCCAATACATGTCGTGATAAGTGCTGCCATTTATATCTACTCCCCAGGCATAGATACAGCCATGTGCCTCAAGTTTTGTAATGATGGGATCCCAGTAATAGAGTAGTGTATCTCCTCCCTTTTCCCCAATCAACCACGAGGCCAAGATACCCATGATGGCCTTACACATAATAGGAATGGGAGCGGTAGGAATGGATAGGACCTTAATCCCCTTCTTCGAACCAAAAGAGATTGTGGCATCCCCCATATATGTGGCCTATAGATTCATTGTTGCTATGGATCCTATTGTCTCCAAAGTCAATAGTCTACCCAGTATCGAAACCCCAAGAATATGATACACATCCTCTAGGGTGATCATCCACTCACCTCTAGCACCCAACAATCGGAAGGTATTCCGGTCTGCATCCCAATCTAAGAGCATGTCACATAGTATGTGACTGGTAGGAGTAATATGGGGCACCTATGTAATCCTCCATATGCTCGCTCTATGAAAAGTATCAATCTCATCCCAAGTCAACTGATCCAATATCATTTGGAGCCAGTCACACTCCTCGCGACTCCAACGGATATACTCTTCCTTCTTCTACATCCATCAAAACAAAAAAAAAGCAAGTTAGTGACGTACTTTGAAAAGTAAGCTCATCAAAAACATAGTAAAATATTAAAAATCCAAACAAATCTAAGTTATCATGGATTTTTGACATTCTATTCAGAACCGTCACCCGGTGTAGGGCAGTGGTCCTGAACCAATTTTCCATACGGATTTTTTGCCCTAAAAACACTCAAAATGTGAAAAAGGACCATTTTCAATGAAATAAAAGACTAATCTAAGGGCGCCCCCCCTAGAGACTCATTTAAAACAAGAAATTTCAAAATGATCCTCCCTACGCAAAGATTTTGATGTTTTCACATTTTAGGTTTAAAAAAACATAAGTGGCGAAAACTAACCTGAGACCGCATTGGTCGATCTCCCACTCGCGAAGGCACGATCACGATCTCGCTATTAACATTTTGACTATTCTTTTGATGAAAATGGTTACCTTGGACCCAGAGCTCAAAAATCACCAAGTCGATATACGCAAATGAATTTGAAAATGAGTTTATTAAAATATATATGTTGTTATAACTTCATTTTGAGTGCATATGTTCACAAGGCTAGAGCATTGGCGTAGGTATATTTCTATATCCCTGCACAGATGGTAAGTTCTCTTATCGTTTTAATTTAGTGTTTATTTTTCAAATTTTTATCTATCTGCACGTGAGTCTTCTCTTCATCTTGCAGGTGGTAGGAGTTTTGACGACGACATTTTACCACATGGGTGTGTTAGGTATAGCTTATAAACCCCCATTGCAGGAACTCCATACTCAAACTCTACGTTTTACACCTCTTCATGGCTAAAACACTTCTCTGATGGGGTAATATATACGCACCCAAAATTACATGTGCTACATTTTCAGAAAAATAGTTTCAAAATTACCGAATGATGATTCATGTCCTTTCAAAAGGTGTCCGAGTTCCTAAACCCATTCGCATTGTATATTTGTAGCCTATACATCCTTATTCAAATTTTCCACACTTTTTTCCAACGTCCCTGCTTCATTTTGTGCATGTTTTGGCCTTTAGTGTCGGGACTGCCGCCTTTCCTGGGTGGTGGTTCTGAAACTACTGGCCAGACAGGGAAGTGGTTCTGTGACCACCGCCCTATGTAGGGCGAAGGTCCTGTGTGATTTTTTCAAAATTCTTCATGCGTGATTTTAACACGTGTGGTTTCACTTAACTTGACTTCTAGGGTGTGTTTGTGAACCAAATTGCATAAAAATAGTCTTGATTGCTTGGTATTCATTCCCTCTTTTATTTTTAAATAGATTTAATTAATTTGAACTGCCTCTTCACCTAATGATTTGGAACTCCAAGGCTGCCTTGTGCATGAAGTTACGTCCCATCCAATTCCTATATATTCCACGCTTGTATTCAAAAAAATGGCCTGAGAATTCTGTGTATCTTGCATAGTATTTCTGCGAAAATCTTGTTTGAAATTGCATAGCCAAGCTCTGTTCACTTGTGTTATCTCTCTTCTACTTGCATTGCAACTACACTTCCTTCAACCTGTCATTTCTCAAGCACCTTCTCTTGTTTCTTCCTTTGCATTCCCAATTCATTGGACTCATATGGACACACAGAGAAAGAAAGGATAAACTGAGGGGACAAAATACTACACAGCTAGATTTACCTCTGTTCTGTGAATTCCAGGTTGGATTTGTTGTTTGATTTCCTTCATTATTTCAATTTATCATTATTACATCATATCAAATATAGTAGAAATCAATTTCCTTTCATTTTCAGGTAATTATTTGATTTCCAAGAGGGATTAAATAATTAATAGCATCTCCCGGTGACGGATTCTCTTCTTCCCATCCATGTGGATCTAAAGGAGAGAATATATCTTGGAGGTTGTATACACATCATAGATCATTTGGAAAAGTTCATGTTTTAAGTTAGTTTAGTTTAAATACACCCAGCATAGATGAATAACCACACTGGGTTATCTCGCTTATTTAGTTTTAGTGTAGAAATATTTTAATTATTTAGAATAGAAGCATCTTGTTAATTTTGATTGTAATATTTCAGTTTTTTGATTTGTTTAGATGAGTTTCCCTTTCAGCAGTAGCATAGGTTGTTAGTTAATTTGGACACTTCAAATTAGATCAACACGTAGATCCAATTAAGGCAAACAACCCATAGGGAATTTACACTACCCGTTCATATCCTCTAAATCTCCCCTTTGCCAATTCAACTACCAGGAGATCACACTACCAGATCTTAGTCATTGATCCTCCTATAGTTAGCTATCCACACATTTAACATAGGTTGCTCTAGCACGACCTCAGGGGGTCGAGTGTGGTTCAAGGTTGCATGTAAATTTTCGTCCGTATAGGTACCGTTTGAAAATGATGGAGATTATCAGATACATGTTAGAATCCGTTATAAAGACAATGAGGAACATGTTCATCATGGACAACCTCCCCCTAATAAAATATTCATGAAATACCTATTCAAGAGGTGACATTAGAGCAATAGATCCAAGCCCTCACTCGCCAATTGGCAAGTTTGGCATCCCACATACAAAGGGAATAACCCAAAGTTTTGAAATAATTTATACCAAAGGAAAAACTTAAGGCTTCATTTCACGAGTCCCCAATACACACTCCTCGATGGGAAACACAGAGATGCTTATGAAGAGTTTCTCGCAAAAAATAGGGGTGGGAATACATCTAGATTTAATCCTACGTATAGACCTACGCTACCCACACAAGATCCACTTTTTAACTAAGAGTGGTCAACTATGAAGAATGTCCTTCAAGCATTACAAGAGGGCCAAACTGGTAATAATAACAAGAAGTACCGATTCGATGAGTTATGTCCCTACCCATTTGAAAAATCCATGCTACATTTACCTTTCCTAAGACACTTTGATTTTCCAAAATTTGACAAGTATAAAGAAAAAGGTGACCCTCGTGACCATATTAAAGATTTTTATAAGGCATGTCAAGAGGTGGCATTCAACGACAATTATCTTATGTGCCTCTTTCCACAAAGTTTAGGAGAAATGACTCTAGAATGGTTTGTGCACGTCCCTAAGGGATCCATATCAACATGTCCAGAACTAGTAGAAAGTTTTGTACGACATTTCTCTTTTAATATAGAAAACGATGTCACCATGTTGGATCTCTACAATGTGAAACAAAAAAATAACAAAAACTTTGTTGCATTTTTATAATGATGGGAAGGATTAGCTAGTCATTTTCCTTGCTCCATACCCAAAAAATAGTTAATAGGAATATTTTTTCACAACCTCTATCCAAAAATTACGTTCCACTAGCAAATGCATTGTGGAAACACATTCGAAGAGGTAATCGAAAAAGGGAGTCAAATTGAAAAGGCATTGTTAGCTAGAGGGACTCTAAAACCTTTCTCCCATGATTAAAATGATTAAAAATATAATGAAAAACCAAATTTTGTTCATAATAAGAACAAAAACATTGTTGGTGATGAGATAGTAGACTCCAAGCGAGTACACACCCTTTAAGCTTACAAATGGAGCTCCGCCTATGGAGTATAAGCATCATAATTTCACCCCTCTATCTGACTCAATGTCATCAATACTAAAACAGATAGAGATGGTTAATATGGTTAGATATCCTAAAACTACGCCTTATGAATATGACATGCGTAAACCATCATGGTTTAGAGATAATGAATATTTCCAATTCTACAGTGTTAAAGGTCACAAAACAGATAAGTGTTTGAAGTTGCAACACTACATCCAGGACTTAATCGAAAGTGGCAATGTGGAGATGGATTCATCCACTCCTAACAAATCCTCCAATATGAACACTTTTCCTAAAAATAATCAGGACAAGAATGCTAATTATGTGTCTAATGAGGAGAATCATTTTGATGCTCTCATTGGTTGTTTAGATACACCTATTTAACATATCAACACAATAACCCCTGTGATATCCCCTAGACTATCCATGTCTAGGAATGTGCCAAAAAGATTGATTATCATGCAGTTCTACATACTTATGACAATAAGGAACCTAAGTTTTAGCATTCCTATCAAAGGATGCCTATCACAACTACACCTTTGGGGTTAACACAAGGTTGTATAGATAATATATCAGATTTAAGCATACATGCAGTAAAAGTGGATATTCTACCAAAAGAAATATTAAAAAAAAAAGATATAAATCAACACCATATTTAATGTGGTTCACCCAATGTGGGCTACATCCACCAAGAAACAAGCCAATCTATTATCCAAAAGCTTTCAGAAGATATACAATGAAGATTTACAATCTTCCACACCTCTCAGATGTAAAGTACTTTATTTCTCTCAAGATTTTCCTTCTTCTCCAAGAATTCTCTCTCTCAAAATTATTTTCACAATAATCATTAACTCTCTCAATCCATTTTCTTCTAAACCCTAGCTTTCATGTTTATATAGGCATATACAAACTTAGGGAACTTAGCCATGAAATTACAATCAATAGATCTGCTTTAATACTAAAATTAGATCTAATTCATGTGAGTTAAATAAAACACTCACACACAGGTAACTAAGATGTCAGTTAGCCCTAACCGATGTCAGTTCCTACTTGCCTGACTGATGTCGATCATAGGTGACCGATGTCAGTCCCTTCATAACTGATGCAGGTTCCTTCATAACCGATGTCGGTTAGTATTTTTTCCAGCAAGTTTGATATAGCATGCTAAACTGAAGTAATTGAGCTCCACAACTCAAAAATATCCCACTTGGAGATAAATTATTGCACTATACATGTACAACATCATTCTTGGATCCTTTCCTTAGCTTTGTTTCTTCCTCTTCAAGTCTCAAACTCGAAGACCAACAGAAGTGGAGTGTAGCTCCAACTTCTCTTTTGTTAATGGATTCATTAGCATATCCACAGGGTTTTCACTCGTATGAATCTTCTCTTGATTTAAGTTTTCCATCCTCTAATACCTTTCATATGAAGTGATACCTCAACTGAATGTGTTTCGTTATAGAATCAAATGCTAAGTTCTTTGCCAAATGAATTGCACTCTGACTATCACTAAACAATTTGCAATCATCTTGATCTCTTTTCCCAACTCTTCCATGAACCTTCTCATCCATATCATCTCTTTTTAGCCTCTGTAGCTGCAACATACTCTACCTCTATAGTAGATAAATCCACAACCTTCTGCAATCTTGATATCTAGTTAACTTTCATCCCACCTACTGTGAAAATATATCCAATAGTGCTCTTCTACCATCCATATCTCCAGCCCATATCTGAATCAACATAGCCACATAAAGAAATATCTTAACCTCCATAGCATAATGACATACTAGATGTCCCTCTCAAATACCTAAGTATCCATTGGACTCCTTTACAATGCTCTTTACCTGGATTGGCCATAAATCTTGTCACAACTCCCACTGCCTATGTAATGTCTGGTCCGGTACAAACCATAGCATACATGAGACTCCCAACTGCTGAAGCATATGGTACTCATGTCATGTATTTGACCTCCTCATGTGATGAAGGACACCAATATTTTCTCAATTTGAAGTGTCCAGCCATAGGTGTACTCACAAGTTTTGAATTTTGCATTTTAAACCTTTCTAATACCTTGTAGATATAATCCTCCTGAGACACATACAATTTCTTGTTCTTCATGTCTTTGTGTATTTACATGCTAAGGATTATTTTTGCAGATCCTAAATCCTTCATAGTAAATGTGTGAGCTAGCTTTCCCTTAAGCTCATCAATGTCTTGCATACTAGATCTTGCAATAAGCATATCATCCACATACAGTAACAAAATAATATAGCTCCCACTTTCAAGCTTCTTGAAATAAACACAATGGTTAGATTCACATCTCAAGTAACCATGCTCATGCATGAAACTATCAAACCTCATGTACCATTTCCTTGGAGCTTTCTTGAGCCCATATAGACTCTTTTTCAACCTGCACACTAATTTCTCTTTACCCTTGACTTCATACCCAAGTGGCTGCTGCATATAAATCTCTTCATCCAAATCACCATGAAGGAAAGTAGTCTTCACATCTAGTTTCTCTAAATGTAAATCATGTACTACAACTATACTCAATATAGTACCTATAGAAGTCATTTTAACAACAGAAGAAAATATTTCACTAAAGGAAACACCTACTTTTTGTGTAAATCCCTTTACTACAAGCCTTACCTTGTACCTTTTCTATCCACCCTCTTCTTCCTTGATCCTGTAAACCCACATTTTCTGCAATTTCCTCTTACCTTTGAAACTTAACCAAATCCCAAGTCTGGTTTTGTTCCAAGGATTCCATCTCCTCATCCATGCCATGCTCCCACTGCATGTGGGTCTTATACTGCATTGCTTCTTCAAAACTTTCTAGTTCACCATTATCAGTCAATAATAAATAAGATGAGAAGGTGTAAATAATTTCTGGAGGTTTACTTACCCTTTGTGACCTTCTCATAAAATTTTGGGGTACCAGAGGCTCATTCTAGACCTCCTGGACATTTGTTTCCAATTCTTATTAGTGACCAACGTTAGTCACCTATAACCAACGCTAGTTCTTCTAACCAATGTTGGTTTCCTCTTCTGTAACCGATACCAGTTCAGCTGACCGATGTCGGTCAGGGGTCAATGACACCAATTATCATGTAACCCTGTCGGTATTATTTTTAAATCTGAAGAGTTCATTTTCATTCACAAACTTCTCAACTAGGTTCATCCTTGGGTACCAAAATTTGATCCTATGTACATTCTCTTTTCATTCCATTCAATTTCATGACTCTTAATAATTTTATAATTCTCTAAATCCCAAAAACGGAATCCGAAATCACCAGATCTATAACCAATGAAAGTGAATCTCTTGGATTTTGCATCCAACTTTTTCCTATTTTCCTTATCAATATGCACAAAATCTTCTGAACCAAAAAATTTAAGAAAAGAAAGATCTACCTCTTTTCTGGTCCAAGCTTCCTCTAGTATTCCTCCATCTAGTGAACTTAAAGGCCTATGGTTAATCAAATAAACCATTGTATCAACTGCTTCTACCCAAAACTGCAAGGTAAATCCAGCATGAATCCTCATACTTCTAGCACATTCCATGATTGTCATGTTCATTCTTTCTGCAACACCATTCTCTTATGGTGTTCTTGGAACCGTCCTTTCTCTACGTATTCCATTCACTGAATAATAATCATTGAAAGCCTTGCTACAATATTCACCACCATTGTCAGATCTAAGACACTTTAACTTTGAATTTGATTCATTATCAACAAGGTCTTTCCATATTTTAAAAGTATCAAAAAATCATATTTATGTTTAATACAATAAACCCTTACCTTTCTTGTAGCATCATCAATGAAAGTAACATAATACTGGATCCTCCATGAGAAGCTACCTGGGTTATTCCCCACACATATGAGTGTACAAGCTCCAATTTCTTCTCCTTCTTAGTTTCCCCAACTTTGAGAAATCTCACTCTCTTTTGCTTTCCAAAGACACAATGCTCACAGAAATCAAGATCTAAATATTTCAAATCTGATAACTTACCCTTAGCCTTTAAGATCTGCATTCCTTTTTTACTCATATGGCCCAACCGATTATGCCATATGCATGCATCTGAATCTGAAGTAGATAACATAGAAAAGGAATCAGTAACACAGGTAGATAAATATAACATTCCTACCTTCTTGCCTCTTTCCACAACAAAGGAACCCTTGGTGACTTTCCAAGAGTCTGTTGTGAATGTAACCATGTAACCAGCTTCACCTAGTTTCCCTACAGAAATAAGATTCCTCTTGAGGCTTGGAACATGCCTCACATCTTTCAATACCCACATGTATTTCCATTTTAAAATTTTAGATGAACTTTCCCTTTACCAGTAATACTGCAAGGTTCATCATCACCCAAATAAACATGTCCAAAATTTCCCTAGACATAATTTCTGAAATAACCCTTATTAGGGGTTGCATGGAAAGAAGCTCTCGAATCTAAAACCCATGATTCTATTCTATTATCCAAAGAAATAATAAGAGCATCTTGCATTATCTTTGTTGCAATATTTTCCTCTTTACCTTTTCCTTTGGGTGTTGGTTCTCTTTATCCTTTAACCAAGAATCTTTCTTTGCATGTCCTTTCTTTCCACAATTTCCAATAGGTAATTCCCTTACCTCTTGATTTAAATATTTCATTCCTTGACTTTGATTTCCCATTATTTTTACTTTTGGATCTCTCCTTCTGTGTGTCTCTACTTTCTACATTCAAAATCATTCCCAGATGATGATTCCTCTGTTCTTTTCTTGTGAATTTATTCATTCAAGGTATACTAACCACATCATCAAACTTTAAAATATTATTAGCAGATGTTGTATTACTAATAGCCATTACCAATTTATCCCAACTATCAAGAAAAGAACATAAGAATAAAATTTCTTTACTTCATCATCAAAAGGAATATCAACCGATTTTAACTGATTTACAATAGATCAGAAAAGCATTCAAATGACTAGATGCAGATCCACCTTCATGCATCTTAGAACTAAATAGTTTCTTCATCAAATAAACTTTATTTGAAGTACTAGGTTTTTCATATAAATTATCAAGAGACTTCATTAACTCTACAATAGATGTCACTTCTGGTAATATTAGAAGCCACAGATGCTACCAGGCTCAATCTTATAGATCCCAAATATTTTATTTCAAGAATCTACCATTCTTAAGTAGTCATCTTCGTAGGTCTAGAATTTTCATCCAACGGTAAGTACAAATTTCTTTTATACAGATAATCCTTAATCTACATCTTCCATAATTGATAATTTCGTTCGTCAAACTTCTCTACCTTGTATTTTTTTCTTTTTTCCATTGTTGTAGCTTCCACTCAATCAGAAAACCCTCTGTGAGTAAATTTGTCAACACATAAAACCCTCAAACAAATCTCTGATACCAGTTGTTAGGGTTAGCACAAGGTTTTACAGATAATATATCAGATCTAAGCATACATGCAATAAAAGTGGATATTCTACCAGAATAAATATACAAAAAAGATATATAAATCAACACCATATTTAACATGGTTCACCTAGTGTGGGCTACATCCACCAAGAAACAAGCCAATCTATTATCCAAATATTTCAGAAGATATACAATCTACCCACACCTCTCAGTAGTACAATACTTTCTTTCTCTCAAGCTTCTCCTTCTACAAGAATTCTCTCTTACACAATTATTCTCACAATAATAATTAACTTCTCAATCATCTACTTCTAAACCCTAGCTTTCATGCTTATATAGGTATATAACAACTTAGGGAACTTAGCAATAAAATTACAATCAATAGATCTTCTTTAATACTAAAATTATATCTAATTCCCGAGAGTTAAATAAAACACTCACACATAGGTAACCGATGTCAATTAGTCCTAACCGATGTCGTTCCTACTTTCCTGACTGATGTCGGTCATAGGTGACTGATTTAGGTCCCTTCATAATTGATGTTGGTTCCTTCATAACTAATTTCGGTTATTGTGTTTTCCAACAAGTTTAATATAGCATGCTAAAATGAAGTAATTGAGCTCCACAACTCAACATTCTTTTCACTAAAGAACATGTTCACTTACCTCTTCCCCCATCTTTAACTCATGGTAAGTAGTATGATTCTGATTCTTCTAAAGATTCCAATCCCAATGATTCTAAGTCTTCTTATTCTTCTAAAGATTCCAATCTGAATTATTTCTCTAATACGAATCCTAAGTAACGGTCCTCCCTATCTCTGTAAGACCCCATTTCTCAGTCTCCTTGACGACCCCTTCTTCCTTCGAAAATCTCTCCAACTCGAAGTCCTTCTAATCAATCATCCAATTCGACTCTTATGTCGCATTCATCCAATCAACCTCTTGTGGTAGAACAACTACCCACACTGATTAATTCATTTCATAATGAAGAAGCCATTAGAGAATTTATGAGGGTACATGAAGACATTCCTCTAGAAGTTTGGGAGCAAGAAACCTCTTTTAAGGACCTCGAAATGAACAAACATACACAGTAGGAAGTTGTTTAGAGGCTATATTTTCAGATAATTTGAGGACATACCCTACTATCATTAAAACATGATCTCATACTCTTATTGCAAATCCATCTTCACACTATACACCTGAGGAGCTGATGAAAAACATAAAATGTATGCATTAATCCACAAGCTTTATCTCCTTATTACCTTCAAGTCCTACCATACATTATCAATCAATATTCCTCCACCGCAATCTGTACGTTAGTTCTTCATTTTCCTACTCGCATCATCTTATTCTACTAAATGGGTTACCTCCACCTATCTCCACATCACCTGGATATTATGGCTTACCTCATGGTCCAAGCATAATACATTATTTCTATACTAGGGGATATTCATTCTAGAAATAAGACATCCTATGGTATTTTTACTGGGCCTTACAGACAAGTATCCCATCATATTCTATATATGAGACACCTCAAGGTAGTCTTTCAACTTACATATAAGAATAGATGGATGCTTAACCCAGGAAATCATTCATCTATGAATATCCTATAGGGCCACATCCTAAATCTCAGTCCTTTATCGTATCAATCTAGGTGTAAGACACATATTGGTATCCCATCCTCTTCAATTCTTGGACTTTTTACTCCGCGTACATCAAGAGTTTTTATTACTATAAAAGATTGTGGCAAACCCATTCATCACTTCTCAAATCAAATAGAGGGATCCACTATGATCTCCCACTTCTAGGGATAATACAAGTGATATGCATGCGTATAGAAGGATTATTCAAAAAAAATTGTTCAACTTAAAACATCATAGGATGTTCCTGCATCAAAATCCCTAGGTAAGAAAAAATTTGAACTCCAGTCTAAATTTCTTCATTCTTCAATCTTCTTTGTATGTCTAGGTCCTATGGTCTTCCTTGAAGTATGGCACAAAGTGAAGAATAACTCTTGATAGGGACCTCAAGCTCATTTATCTTTCATTTTCATTGTCACGTATTCATCCCAATCTTTTATATTGAGTATGTTCTTATCACGATCATTCCCCAGCTGGGGATAATATGACTTATGATCCATGCAAACACGCCTAGCATTCATAATCAAATCAAATAGCTAACTTGTTCTCCTTGGTTTAAGAGATTGTTCATTGCCATTAGTGAACTTCATTCAGTCTCCACCTTTCAAAAAAATTCAAAAATACAAAAAAATGAGAAAACATTTCAAAATATATATATATATATATATCAAAGGTATGAGGATCATTCATCTCCAATGAGTGTCTTCATATTTCTGGTTCTCTTCTTTCTTATTTACTTCTTTAATGATTTTTCTCAAATCTACATTCATATTATTGTCTTTCTCCTGTCTTGTCTCATTCTCAATCTGAATCATGAAAATTTCATTCTGATTTAAACCTATATACAACCCATTTGAATTATTTAAAGGTTCTTCTATCTTCTTCAACTCTTCACTCAATCTGATATCATCAACATCCTCATATCCTTCATTAAAATTAGGAGCTAAACATTTCTTTTTTTCCTCTAGGATCTATTTTACATCAATATATTCTTTCGTCACTTCTTTTCTCAAGAAGTTTTCATTTTCTTCATTCAAGAGTTATGAATCCTCTTCCTTCAATGTACTCTCACTCTCTACCATCATCTTATCATTACATTTCTATTTGTATGCCAACTTAGATCCTTCAAATCCTAAGTGCATGTAAGCTGAAAGCATAAGTACATCTCATATCCATAACTCTCTCTTGGGGTATTTCCACATAAGCTCTACCTTGAGACAATAAATCACAAGTATATTTACCAGCATCATAATTCAAATCATCATAAATAATATTTTTACCTTTAATTTCCCTTGTTTACCTCTCATTCTCATGGAATTATTCTTTCATTATATTCACTCCACCATCATCCTCTTGCTTTCTTGAACTTGTTTTAACTTTCCTCAAAATTCTTCTTAGTGTTATAACCACTTACTCAAATTAATCATCATGTTATACAGCTTATTTAGATGTATCTTCATCACCCTTTATGTTCTTAGCTATCCATAATTGAGTCTTCACCTTACCATCTCATTTCATGAGCTCTTACTCTAGTCTATACCTTGTATCCATGATTCTTGTCCTAAATTTGCTAGATTGATTAACTTCATCTCTTTTCTTCTCAGCTACATGTTGTACAACTTTCATATCGTTCATTAGAGATATGATAAAAATCATATTTAGAACAAACATTTATCTTCTTAAGAACCTATTGGTTTGATGGATGCTCCTCCATGACTTGGCTTCACAAAATTGAATTTTCCACTTCATTACTTATCATGATTGAAATCTTAGACAACTTCATACTCTGGGGGCATTCATTTCTCCTTCCATAGAACGTCATCTATGGTGAAATTTCTTCATCAAGTTGAACTTATCCATATTGGACATGATCCAACTTCTTATGCATAGATGCATTTCACCTATAGAATGTTCTGAATCATCTTCTGAAGTGTCACTAGAAGTATGAATTTGATTCATCCTCTTCACTTTCTTGTGCATACACGTGGCATTCTACCCTTGTTTATCCCATTTTTCATTGGGGAATCCACGTTTCTTTGTTTCCTATACATAGCTTCAAAAAAATTATAGAAAATAAAAAACATTCAAATATGTTTCAAAAATCAAAAACATCCAAATATGTTTGACAAACCCCAAAACATTCAGATATGTTAGTCAAAAAATTTAAAATGTCCAAATAAACATCAAAAACCCAAAAAAAGGTAATACAAATTCAAAAACCCAAATTTATATTACCATTGCATGTTTCAATTCGATACCTTTCCAACACAAAAAAATAGAGTTGTTTCGAGGTCGGGAGCAAAATTTATGGCCTCCAGAAGATAGGTAGTGCATTCAATGTTGCATAGGTACCCTTGCAATTACACACAGGTGCCCAGGCACCCTTGCAATTGTACATAGGCACCCAGGTTCCCTTGCATCATGCACAAGCACCCAAGTGCCCTTACATTTCTTCTACCAGTTATGTGTGAGCTCCTTTTCTCTTGCGTAAGTGCCTTTTCTCCCACATGAGCTCCTTATCACAAAGATTGATATTGATTGGTCCCAATTTCACAAAATATATTAAAAAAATCAAATTTATCTTACCATTGCATAGTTCACTTCAATACCTTTCCAAAAAAAATAACATATTCATTTCAAGGTTGGGAGCAAACATTATGGCCTCCGGAAGATAGGTAGTGCACTTAGTGTTGCACATGTGCCTTTGCAATTGCACACAAGAACCTAGGCACCCTTTCATCATGCACAGGCACACAAGTGCCCTTGCCTTTCTTCTACTAGTTGTGTGTGAGCTCTTTTTTCCTCCCGTGATGTGTTTCTCACCCCTGAAGTGCCCTAAAACTGTCGTATTTCTTCTAAAAATCTTCTAACACTTGCCACGATGATTATTTTTAATAAATAATTATTTTTGTGCCCATTTTTGTACATTGGGGCATTTTTTTGCTTCCCGACGACCTTTTCTACTACCTGGGACATATTTTTTCCTTAAAGTCACTTTTAGCATTGTCTTGTGACTTCGTTATCTCTTCTAATAATTTTTTCTTCCGTAAAAATAAAAAATTTTAAATTTTAAAATAATAAAAAAAATTCAAAAAAATGGTAAACATATATGCAGCTAAATCTTGTGTTAATTGTATTACTCCTCGAACATCGAAATATGTCTTAAAAAATCATTTTTCTACTATTCTTACTTGTTGTAGTCTTAAATGAATTGGGGATCATTGTGATCTATCTCTATTAAAAAAAGCTCAGTTGCATGCTATGTCGGTACTCCCGTGCAACAGTGAGTTTCCAAAGATTGTGTCGTAGTGCATGAAAGTTTTTCCATGGGACTACTTGTGTCCTCCGTTTTTCCCCTCACATGTGTTATTGATTGGGGCACCATTTTTAACCCTTTTTGTTATAACACGAACATTCAGGAACTACATCTTGATAACAAAAACATTGGTGCAACTGTCTTGAACGTTGTTTGTTTGAGTGCATGTAATTGTACTGGTTTCTCTGCTAGGTTAGTTGGTTTACTTTCTCGTATTGCATTGCATTGTATTATGTATATTGCATTTGAGTTAGATATCATTTTACTTTCTCATATTGCATTGCATTATGTATGCTACATGAGTTATGTAGCAATGGACAAATGTTAAGTAATTTAACTTTTCATGTTATCTTAAATTTTTGTTCATTTCAATAAAGGCCAATGATGTAGACCTAGGGGCAAAATGATATAACTAAGTTTCTTATGGAAAGGTTGGCTGCAAAGTTTGGGCTTGTCCTATATTTCTCCATTAATCATTTCTTCTCCATTAATCATTTCTTCTCCATTATCATTTATTACCATTACTAATTTTTCTTCTAAAACTTACTCGGGGCAATAAACAACCACATTTATCCCTATCCTTATTCCTTCTCAATACCTAAGGGTTTCATGACTGTTCTAACCTATTTTATTCTATCCATTTCAATCATATTTTCGATTGTCAATTGACTTCTTCTATCACCCCATTGACACTCGTGGGGGAATCCTTCATTCTACTCATTTTTCTTCAAAAAATTACATGTTTATGTTTGCCTACTATATTTAAAGTGAATTCACTAACTTCACCTCAAACAGGGGCAAATGTAGACACCTTAATTTTTCTTTTGCAATCTTATTGCCAAACACATGCAAATCACTCTCATTATTTCCAATTCCATTATAATTAGTCATCTTTGCTAATTAACTAATGTTTCTTACCACTTTCACTAATTAACAACATTTTGTTGATTGTGCAACCCCTTTTGCATTCAGGATGCCACTTTATGGTGAATCGTAAGTCAAAATCCTCTTCAAAAAAAAAAAACTAGTGATTATAAGCTAATTAGGCCTATTTTGCCCTTGATTTGGTCAATATGCCCTAGTATTGACTCAAACCCCTTTTCCAACCACTCAAAATCACCCCATTCACCTCCACAATGTCTCAGCAAGGTTCAAAATCTTATCATAGCCTTCTAGTTGACCATAAGCAGTCGATTAAGGCTCCATACCTTTTAATCACTTGGTAATTCACTAATTATGATTAGCAAGGCCTAATCATGATTAGAAATTCTAATCTAATTTAGGGATTTTAGTCCCACGTGCACCAATATATAAGTTTCTCCCAAAATGAAAACTATAAAAATAGTGCAACTCTTACCTTAATATTTTCCACCATGTTTTGATTTGCATCTCATATAATACATATGACATATAAGCCAAGTTCAACCTTTGCTTAAAACCTTCACCAAGGTTAGTAGATGAATATCTAAAGTGACTTGACAAGTCATTTAGATAGGTCATTTCACTATTGTTTGATTAGCAACCATAACCATTTGATTTCCCCTTAGGTCTATTTAGACCCATGTTAGGTAATTGAATCATGTTATTAGGCATGTTTAGTTAGTTTTTGCATTGTTTTCATACTAGTTAAGCATTCCTTTTAGCTTCTATCTTAATGTTACATTCCTAGACTTAAAATCCTTAGTTATTAGGTGGAAATGGTGTTATCCTTCCTTTATTAGCTTTGTTATTTACTTTGTAAAGTCTAATGTTCTTTTAATAGGATTGGAAATCCTAGAAAATTCCTGAACAAAAAGACGGTAGTAACCAGCTAACCCCATAAATCTCCTGACCTCTGTCACTGTGGTGGGGGATGGCCAATCAATGATAGCATGGATCTTCAAGGGATCTATAGATATACCCACTCCTGTGATAATGTGCCCCAAGTAATGAATCTCAGAATGAAATAAGGAACACTTATCCAAAATTTCAAATAATTTATGTTCGCTCAAAACCTATAATACTTTCCTCAAGTGCTCCTGGTAGTCCTCAATTGAGAGAGAATATATAAATATGTCATCCCAAAACATGATGAAAAATATGTCCAAAAAGGTCTTGGAAACCCCATTCACGAGGCTCATGAAAACTATAGGTGCATTGGCTAGATCGAAAAGAACTATTGTGAACTCGTAATTCCCATACCGAGTCCGAAAAGCTATCTTATGGATGTCTTTCTCTACGTTGTGGAGCTGATGGTATCTTGAATTCAATTCTATCTTGGAGAACACTCTTTCTCCCCTCATCTGATCAAAGAAATCATATATATGGGGAAAAGGATAACAATTCTTCACAGTTACCTTATTCAATTGTTGGAAATCAACACACAGATGAAGGGACCCATCCTTCTTCACAAAATCACTCGTATGCCCCAAGGATACATATTAGGTCAGATGAGGGCCTTCTCTAAAATATCCTGTAGTTAAATCTTGAGCTCATAGAGCTCAGATG
Organism: Taxus chinensis; assembly: GCA_019776745.2. Lineage (NCBI taxonomy): Eukaryota > Viridiplantae > Streptophyta > Pinopsida > Cupressales > Taxaceae > Taxus > Taxus chinensis. The sequence goes on along the minus strand of CM034150.1, from coordinate 80,451,709 downwards.
TAGTCAACATGTATAGAGCATGGGACACAGGTGTAGAACATGGAACAAGATCAATAGAAAATTCCACCTCTCTCTGTGGGGGCATACTCGAGAGCTCACTAGGGAAAACATTAGAAAAATCTCTAAAAATAAGGTGCTCATCCAAAGGATAACTTAATGGAATATCCTTTGATCTATCACTGATTGTAACAGAAAAATTATGACACCCCCTTGTGCATGCTCCGCTTGAGTTACATAATAGAAATCATACGCAGGGATACGGTCTCTGAAACCCAAATATAACAACATAACTACCTATGTTTTCCATAAACTCAATAAACTTGTGTCTGTAGTCTACTTTAGCCTGATGAAAATCAATCCAATCCATTCAAAGAATGACCTCATAAGATCCCAATTGTAAAAAATCGAAGGTCTAAGGTAGTGGAGAATATACCTAGGTCAAAAACACAATTCTCCACATATGAGTCTATGGTGAGCTTGGCCTTAGACCCCAACTCTTCCTTCAAACTATCTACCTACCTAAAAGTCACTAATCCACACCTATCCACTATAGAGGGCAATATAAAAGATTCAGAAGCTCTTGAATCAAATAGTACAGTAACAGGTGAACCCCTAATCATACTTGTCATCTCTATGACCGTGGCTTGATTCTCATACTGATGGTTCTACAATGTGGTGTAGATGAGATGAGTGTGTCTTGCATTGCCAACTATCTTCTCAGAAACTGGTGTCTTTTGCCTCTTAGAAAAATCTATTCTCTAAGGAAAAAATCAAGCATAATGTTCAAGGGGCCCACAAATGGAACAAATTGGTGCATCCTTATCCGATTGATAACCTCTTGTGCTCTTATGTACTGACCCTATAGGTTCCACTATGATCGAATGCTATGAACAATCTTGATTAGGCTACTAGCTCCCTAGCTTCATGTCTCTACCCACAATGTGGCCATTATGGACCTTACCTATCTAACTATCCTAGCCTAACCTAGTCCTCCGCTATTAAGGAACCTGATGCTGAGAGGGACAATGTTAGTGTGGAGGAGGTTGAGAAGCTCACTGAAATGGTATAAACCCTCCTCTCGGTGGTGAGGTAGAACCAAGTGATCTCTGATCTTGAAATGAGTGAACTCGCTCTTGTAATTTTCCCCAGTTCCTATCCCAAGACTCCTGCATCCTAGTTTTGTTATCCTCTATGAGATAAGCTTTCTCCACCGCATTCTCCAGGGTTAGGGGAGATAAAATCCTCACTTCTCCTACCAAGTCTACATTTAGGCCCCTGATGAACATGTTCACCTACAACTTCTCATCCTGGAGATAGTCGACATATTGAATAACGATAAAAATCTACACTCGTATTGGGCCACTAAACTGGAATCTTTTCAGAGATCGTGAAACTCATTGATCCTCTTCTAGATAAAGTTTTTTGACATGTACCACAACCCGAAGCATTCCTCAAATAGATCATAAGTGAAGGTCTCACTATTCAAAAGGAGCTTCCGCTCCTCATTCCTCCACTAGACGCCTACCTTTATGGAGGAGGTATATGGCTAGGCATTTTTTGACATTACTCTCGTAAGGATGCAAGTTAAATTAGCTATGTAGTATTAGGAGGCATGACTCGGCCCCAAATCATTCTATCATGCTTCCATACGTAGGTGGGTGTAATAGAAGGAGATTGTGAATGGCATCGCTTTCTGCCTACCTATGAGGGCATGTCTCAACCACTCTCTGAATTATGAACTAAAGGACTACAAGACCTCTATCACCGGGTCATAAGCTCAACTAAATGGTTGTGTAATATTTTTTGTTGTGAAGAAACATGTACACGAGTAGCAGAGTGTGAGTCCTCATCTGAGAATACCTCCATATTAGTCTAAATATCCTCTTCTATTGGCTCTAGTTGTGCAAGAAGTCAATCCAAAAGGACCCCCACCATCTGATGCAACACGTATAATATATGCGACCCAAAATCAATACTAGGTGACTCTAGTGTTGGCCACCCATGATCCCAAGTCATTGTTGCACCTCGTTCGATACTACGCCCCGTCATCCTACAAACGGGAAAAATGTTACATTAGACCTTTGCGAAAATGATTAAAATAAAGTGGTTTATTTAAATTTAACTACACCCAAATTTAATCAACCAATCCTCATAGTGTCTGGTGTTGAAAACAAGCTCTGATACTAGATGTTGCTCCTCACCCAATGCGAGTCCCAAAACACATTAAAAGACAACCAAATATCCCTTTTGAAGATGGGAAAAGTAATAAAGTAATATTTAAAAACAAAGATGAATAGTTATACGATGGTTAAAATTATTCATTGTGAAGGTAACACAACTAAGTTACAAAATACGAAGAAGTGAAACCAATCCGCAATCGCAAACAACTTAGAGGATTTTAAACAATTTATGTAACATTAAAGCATTGTTGTAATAGCGGTGTGAGGGAAAAAAAAGTTGGCTTAATGTCGTGTCCACAAGTTAAACTATTTAGTATTAATATTGTTATTATTATTATTATTATTATTATTATTATTTTCTAACATAGAAGATAAAACATTATGACAGTGACAAGGATAATAATTGTTCCGAGAATGATTAAAAAATACACTTATTAATATTTTAATTCCAGGTGATGGAAATTTGCAATTACAATAAGAGGGTCATGGGTCCCATTTTGTCTCCGAAATGGACCCATATCTTTGAATTTATTTAAAATCAATATTATGAGGTCAATAAGGGAAATACACTCTTTTATAAAAAAATTAACCATTTAAACTCGTGTCCTACCCCTAAAATTAACACATGCAAATTTAACCCCTTTAACTATACAAACAAATTACCTAAACCACTAACCAATCAAAATTAATTAAATATTAACTTATTTAAGGGTGAACCAATATAAATTTAAGTCATGGTGCACATAAAATCACCACCCTTGTATTGATTCAATATCCTCCATAGGATTAAGTTTCCTTAAAAACATAAGACGAGGATATATTTTCAGAAGAAACCTAAGTTTGATTTCATTTTTCTCCTCTTCCTAAATTTGGGTATCTGTTTTTTGTGTTGTTTGCAGGTATGAAACTTCAAGGATCCAAGCCCTAGGTTTATGGGTTTATAATTCTCCTCCATACTTCTACTACTAATCTCCAAGATCATAACTGGTTTATTTATAGGGTTACAGAAGTTCTTCTCTTTTTTTGAGAGCGCACAACTAGGGAACAATTTCAGAGGGATTTTTTGTTTTCTTTTCTTTTTATAGACATAGAGTTGGACATATATATATAATAATTTGGCCATATTTTTTTGTGAAGCTCCTGGGGGTGATTTACAAAGCTTAAGGCTGTATGGCTTGCATAGGGGGAAATATATGTATGGAAATATGGCTCAAGGTTGTAGCAGAGGAGGGCAAGGGTTTTGAGTTTTATTTCATATAAGTGTAAGGGATGGTTGGGAAAAACGTCGCACCCCACCCCCCACAATATATATACATCTTAACTTTGCTTAATGAAAACATAAACCTTCCCCTTCAAAAGCTACGACTATACCATAATTATTCCTTTGCCTAACCATTCTATTACTTCTTTATTTAAAAAGATTTATAATATATTAAAAAAATATATTATATATGTGTGTGTGTACACATACATACATACATACATACATATGTATGTATATATGTATACATATACGGTATATATACACATATGTGTATGTATGTGTGTGTGTGTGTGTGTGTGTGTGTGTGTGTGTGTGTGTGTGTGTGTGTGTGTGTGTGTGTGTGTGTGTGTGTGTATGTATGTGTGTATGTATGTGTGTATGTATGTATGTATGTGTGTATATATATATATGTATACATATATATATATATACATATATACATACATATATACATAGAGACATACATATTTACATACATTTATACACGGAGATACATAAATACATATATGGTTTAATTTTTTTTTGTATAATAAGCTATATATATATTATACATGTACATACATACATACATACATACATATATTTCTAAGCCATTAGGGGTGATTTACATGTTCAATGGCTGAACGACCCGAGAAAAAGGGGAGGGCTTCTGCGCCCATGAAAATATGCAAGGGTGGGAGGGTTGTGGCCCATGCCACACATGTGGGTTGTAGCATGAGCCACAACCCTCCAATATGGGTTCAAAAAAAATGGGGGTGGGTGGGACAACCGTCCCAACAACCCCCCCCCCCCCCCCCCCCCCCACTATTTTTTTTAAACAAAATACTTAATCCTTTTATTTGTATGTATGTATGTATGTATAACCATGTATATAAACTAGCAAGAACCAGTCTAATAATGCATCTGTTTTTCATACATATTTAAAAATCAATTTATTTTAATATGCACATTGTACAGTTAATCTTAAATCAACAAGTACTTTTCACAAACTTATCTAAGTAGAGGAATGTGATTTTATGGAACATAAATAAGTTTGATTCCTAAACTCAGTAGAGAGAGTGATTTATTAAAGTGTAATTTACTATCACTTTTACTCATTCAAGAAGAAATTATTTTAAGTTTCCTAAGCAAGAATATCAGACAAATTATAAACCATATTTAGAGCAAAGTTTTCCAGAATTTAAACTTGAACAGGAAAGAATATTTCAACATGACAGTAAATTAGTTAAACAAATAAAAACAATTGAATATTCAAAATTTCCTTTTCCTTAATTAAACCTTTCCATTCCAAAATGAAGATGCAACAATTGATAAAGAAAGGAAAATTTTTACAACTTGAGTTTTCAAGTAGACAACACCAGTTACAACAATAGTGTTTAAGGCATGTTTTTAACTATCTAATTCAAATAACATAATCTAATTCTCCCATAACATATTAATACCTCTCAGATGCATAATGAAGAAAAATAAGGTAAAATGACAAGTACAAAATCCCTTATCTCAAGAGGATACAACCTTCGAATTTTTTGGCTCAAAACATAGTAAAAATGCACTTCAATTCTACAACTCTGCAACTTCAAATTCCACTCCACCTAGCTCCCAAAATCAGCATGCAAGGTATCTCCAAAAGCACAAGAAAGGGATTGGTTGACCACCCAACCAAATGGACATCATTACATGCCACCGAGTAGTCATAAGGTGGCATGCTATCCTCCCCCCAATTCCACAAGGGAAAGAGGCAACTCACACAATTAGTACATATGAATAGTTTGAAAATACACAATAAAATTGAACCACATTTAAAATCCATTCATAGTGTATAGCAACCAAGAACAACATGTTAAGAAGATCCAAACTTCTAGATTTGGGAATAGGGGATGGGAATACCTAATTTTATGTTTCATAAACCATACCAAATAGCCATAATAACCGCCCTTATATCTCCATATTTTCACCATCTCTCTTATCACTCCATAACTCCCCTTATCCCTTCAAACTCCCCCAAGAAGGATTTTCAAACATATTTGTTTCCTTCCTTGAGGGTAGGGATGAATTTCCAATCCAAATGAAAATCCATCCCTACTTACTAACAAAATGTAGGAGGGTTCCCAAATAAAGTGGAGGAAAATTACTCTCATCTTCCCATACAAGCTCTTAAAACCCAAACCCATCAAGGGTGGGTGGAGATAAAAAAGAGCAACACAAAATTTACATTTTCATAAGTTGATCACACACACATATGTAAGGTAAAAAAGATTAAAAAACATAGAGATACAAGGACCTACCTTGTATTCCCAAAGCTGAATTTCTAGAGATGCCTTCCAAATAGCCCAATCATCTACCAAGCTTCTAAGCTCCTTATGCCAAATTTTCCAAAGCAAAAGAACCCCCTATCTCCATGAAAGCGAGGGTTTTAAAAAGAGAAGTAGCAAACCAAGGATAAGCAATGGGAAGGTGATGAAATGTAAACCTTACACCAAAACCCCAACTAATGGAGAATCCAAAAAATTTCCACCAAAAAAAAGATTAAAGGAATTTTTCAAAAATAGCATAAGCAATGATTAGGGAATTTTCCAAATCCCATACGAATCACCAAAATAAAAAAGCCCATAAATTATGAAGTGCGTGGGAAAAAAAAATGAGCCAATGGGTCATCATTTTTATTGAAAAGATCCCACCCACCCACAGGGATGGGTATTAGGGACTCATTTTCTATGACAAATGAGGTCCCTTGCTTGCCATTTACCCTTTCTAAATGACACATTTTTCCCAAATCCGAGTTTGGGAAAAATTTGACATTTAGGAGGGGTGATTAAGCTCACCTAATCCATGATTAGGTGGCATAATCCACCTAACCTCTACACATCATCCCAAAACTAAAATAATTTTTTAGTACCACATGAAAAGGGTTAACATTAACCGCTAGTTAGCAATAAACCAAGGAAACATAACACTTTAGCAAGTAGGTAATCAACATACAAGTTTCATCACCATGATGGAGAAAAGATAAGGTTAACAACATCAAATCCAAGCAACCAACATGACAAACCATAATAAGAGAAATGGGGGGTGTCATAATTGATAAGAAGAAGAAGAGGTTTGGCCTTCAGGCCTTTTGTGTTAAGCGTTGTGTGTTCCTTGAGTCCCATGTTTTCCTCATGATTTATTTCCTGTCACCTACACAACTTAATGCAAACCTCATATCTTCCCAATATGATACAATAATAGGCATTAGAATCAACATCCATATAATCCATGTTAAGCTAGAAGTATATCAACAACATGAACCATCCACCGAATAAAACAATGTAGTCATCATCATACATCACATATGGATCAAATATCAATCCCAAAACATGTCAATAATAGCTCATGATATCATCTTCATAACATAATATCTGTGAATGGACAATGGAATCATGTGCTTCATAGTCAACCTATGATTAAGTGTTCACATATTAATGGTATCAATACAATATTATGAATAGTTTCATATCATAATAGTGTACCAAAGCAGTAAAATCCATGTTAAGCAATAATAGCATGTGATAATGTCCCATCAAAATAAAAAACAAGTAATAATATCCCTATCATCACAATAGTATAGATATAATGAGTCGCACGTGACCAAAATTTGAGTATTGAAAAAGGTTGGCACTACACTTTTCAAGAAGAAAATTTTGCAAGGTATTTCAAATTTTCACGGTGATATTGCAAGCAAAAATTATGCACCTCAATTTTGCCAGTTTCGGAGAAATTTTTCTTCGGATAAACTTCCTTAGTGGTTTCTTCCTTCGTGTCAGAAGTATCTAAAGGTTATAAAGACATGAATTATTAATTCCATGGTTTCACTCCCCCATCCAATTTATATTCAAATGTGGGTAATATTACTGACACTGACTTGGGGCATATCGACCTTATCAATTTTTGGAATTACATTTAGGTTGAATTCAAGAATGATTGGGTACTAGGAATATATGATAATCTTATGACATTTCTTGTTGATTTTTCTATGTCTACTAAGTTCCCAAAAGCTTTGTTTGAGTTGGCACAACATTATGGCAAAGATTAAATATCATTAAATAACTCCCAAGGTAAATTTCTCCTATGATTGGGTGTGGATTATTTTGTCGATCTCTTAAAACTCTTGGATCTTGATGAATATGTAGATATAACTCAAGAATAAACACAATAATACTAGAATGATCATACTAGGTCATGCATGAATATGGTAAATAAGCATTGGTTTGTCCAAAAAAATTACTTCTAGACTTCTTAAAACATTTCCAAGTTCTGATTACAAACAAGAATCAACAATATGATTACACTCCTAACAAAGATAGTGGGAAACCCAATATCCTGATAATTCTAAGAATGGATGTTCTAGTACTTCCACATCATTCAAAAAATAAGAAATTAATTTATTTATTTGTTATAATCAGTGACTTAATTCACAAGAAACTTTGTGAGGTGCATATAACAAACAAATCTATATGAATTCCTACCTCGTACATATTGCGGCTAGAACAAGATTGTTTCTAGAGATGACATAGGTGGGTCAACTAAGCACAACCAATCTTTGCAATTTCTATCCGCGACTCACATTGAAGGCCAATTCCCACCATTTCCATCACATTAATGCATTTTTTATTATATTATTGGCTTGATGGACACTGAATTGGAAAACACCCAATTCTCACTCAAAGCCTCAACCAACATTGTTATGTGGGGTGGTTTATTCATTTAGTTCCCTACCTTCTCATATATATGGGTACCTAGTTTTCAGGATGCACCTTATATGTTTCCAAGGTATGTCAGTGATAATAAGGTATTGATTGAATTGGTATGACAACTTGTAGAAGTTCCTACATAACTATATATTAAGCAAAAGATGAGAATTCACTTCCCAGTGACAATTTATAAGTACACACGCCCCTCATTTTTCAGGGAAAATAATGTGGATACATAAATGAAAAGGTTTTCCATGTAATCCTTCCTGATCATGTTATATTTTGATGTATGGGGTGTAATGAATCATGCCTTATGGGATATTTACATCCATGTTCCTTATTTTTAAGATTATTGGATGGATTGCGATGATGAGGAAGAGGTATGAAAGTGAGATTAGTTTCACACAACTTTGAACCAAATCAAGTATTTTAATCCGGTAGACATCCTTAAATGAATGATTAATGGGGGATATTTCATAGACCTAACATATAGTCAAAAAATAAGGCTTCAACCATTTCCTTATATTTCTTGGTTGAAGCCTAAGTCCACTTCACTTGAAACTAGGATTGTTTTTGTCATATCACAAACCCTATAATGGATTTACTCTCAAGGAGTTATCCTAAATCAAATGAGCATGAAAATAATGAGTGGATTTTCTAGTTTTGATGATGAAGAGGAATAGGAAGGAGCACAACTTGAGAACACCTTAGAGATCAAGGGTAAGGATAAGGTCACAGAGGATCCCACCACATAAAAACTAAATTTTAATTTGTATAATAAGGATCAAGTTGCGAGACTCCATGTAATCTTTAACCTCCAAAATTTTTAACAGAGGCCATAATTATAGCTCTAGAATCCCCACAACTAATAAAAAACATTTCTCAATTATTATTGGAAAAAAATTCTCCTATAATTCCTAGATCACCCCATCACAAAATCCTACACCATTTTCTCCCTTTAAGGAGCATCATTCTACCAAACATTCATCCTCTTTTAGGGTTTCCACTCATTTTTCATATTCTCCTCCCAAATCTAATCCTCCTACACCATTATCTAGCTTTGTTCACACCACATATCCTCTACTTTATCCTTTATATCCATTACAATCACTTAGGTTACAATGGTTGCTTCCTATTATTTTGTATTCATCCCTGATTCACCCACTCCATAAATCTATAACAACAATTGGTATTATCTTTGACAAATCCAGAATCCCCTGATTGGTGGGGAAAATAGTGAAAAAAAAGTGCATAGAGGAAATATTCCTCCAAAAAGAAATAGAAACCAAAAATGGTTTCAAGGATCATCACAAATGAGAAAGTGGTAACATTCACTGAAGGCATTGTGCCTCCTGTAAACAAGGGTAAAGATGAAATATTAGCTCAATAATATCATATTTCTAGCTTTCACTTCTGAAATACAACACGATAATGAGCCAAGAAAGAAGTGTAGTCTATCATTGGCACTCTCTTTGAGAGTATGGATAAATATTAGGCCACCAAGGATCAACTAAAAGAAAAGGTTGACCATTTCACGATCGTGGTTGAAAATATGATCAAGCCTATCCAATATTCTAACCCCTCTAAACCCAAACCTCAAATGGATGATTGTGGTACACTTAATTTTGTTGAGGAGATTCGGTGTATGGGTTGAGATATGAAATATTAGTTCGATAAATTTATTTCAAAATCCGAGAGAATGATAATAGATACTATGAAGATACATGGAGAGATGTTCATTGAAATAAATGTGATAAGGAATACCATTTATATGTTTAAAGTTGAAATCAACTTACTAACTCGATATTTGTCTAAACTTGAATTTTTCTAAAGTGTTAGGATTGATACTCTCATGGTAAATTGTGTCCTAAGTGAGGAACAAAGAGGAGATCAATCCAAGATCCCATACATTGCAAAGTTTAGGATTTAGATCCTCGAAGAATGTGTGGAGGAATTGAGGGAATACAAGAATGAAGGAATCAATGTTGTTCATGACATATAATATGTCATCAAAAATATTTGTTTCTATTTACATGATAATCAGGTAATTTCAAACATAGCTTAGGAAGTCACTAAATTATTCAAATAGTTGGTAATCAAGGAGTCTACTCCTAGCAGTTATTTCAAAATTTCCTCTATCAAACGCTTTGTAAAATATTAAAACACATTTGAAAAATTGACCAAATAATTGAGGATGTTATGAAAGGTGTTTGGATGTATGATTCATATTGAAATGGAATATCAAGTAAGTGACATGTACACTAGCATCCCAAATAAAGATTGAATTAAGGAGATATTCTCAAGTTTTGATCCATATTAAGAGAAGACAAAACTTGCAAAATAAATATTCACTAATGTAGAAGAAGACCCTGAAAAACAAGTGTAAAAGAAAGTTTCAGAAGCTACAACAAGTTAGGTCCATATAAAGCTATAATTCCAAAAATCTTGTATTCTTGTTATTGTAAAATTTCACGTTCCATTTTTACAAGTTGCAACTCGACTTTGTCAATTTATAGAGTCCTTGGAAAATTTAACTTTTTCAATTCATAGAGTCCTTTTAGAAATTGGATTTTGTTTCGCATGCATGCACAAATGGACTTTGTCAAAATACAAGTTTCTCTTATTAGAAAATTGACTTTTTATTTCATGTATGTAGCTAAAATATAGGAAATATTTTCCTATAAATATTTGTGTTTAAATTATTGTAAAGGGAATTTTTGTTGATTAAAAATTCGGGAGAATGAATATTGTGGAGGCTTTGTATTCAACATTTTGAATCAAGAGAATAGAGAGAGAGAGAGAGAGAATTATATTTAGACTTTGTGATGTTTCTTAACCTTTTGATTATTTTTTGTTCTTATATCAAATATATGATTACCTATTATGATTCCAGAAACTAAATTAGTGGATTTTCATTATTGTTAACTAAAATGTTTATGTATTAAGGTAGGATATGCATTTAACTATTGAAAAGAACGAGTTACACTTATCCTTTCCTTTCTATATTCCTATTTTAATTCCTTTACTCCTTATTTACATTTCCTTTCTTGAGAGTAATAATATTTTGGGATGAAACCCTGAACCCACTGAGAGATAGTTTAGTGTGAATGTTGTATACACTTCTTATCATGCATTTTATTTTCAATAAAGGGTGCCTCTACATATAATAGAAGAGGGAATTTGTCTCGTAACATTATTGTCAAATGCCCCTTTTTACACATGAAAAATATATTTCCAACACATTATTAACTATTTTTCTTTTCCTCTAATCCTCTATTCTCATCTTAATTATAAAATTAACACTATTATCTACATTCTCCACAAGTATTTTTATTAATTATTACATTTTTCCTCCCTCCATTTATTTTCCCTGATCATGATACCAAATTTCTCTAAACCTTGCATCACTTGGGATCCCCTCTTTTCTGTTTTCCATCCTATAGGTTCCTAACTCCCTTAGGAGAGAGTGGAACAAGCGTTCAAGTTAACAATCTTTTTGTAAAACATATGCATTTAAACAAATGATCTCTCATCTTCCTCATTACTCTACTATAAACAATATTTACTCAATACATAGGCTCAAACACAAAATTTAAGCTTAACCTAAAAAATGTTGCTAGCTTATTAAGTTAATAAAAGTCCCAACTAGATGTTACACCCTTAAGCCTAGGTCATATATAAAGATATTTGTAACCAACATGTGGCTAGAATAACCTCCTAACACATCATATCATATTTATTAATACTTTTATATTCTTAGGAGGATGGTCTTGGTGCTTTACATAGTATAATAAGGTATATATAAGAGTTAGTAATTAGTAGATGATCATCATATTGAGCACTTGAGTCTTATTGTATGGTTTGGAGGTTGCCCCCTCAAAGTGGCTAAATCATTTTTTAGAAACTAAATCATGTGCTTGGGTATATTTCTAGGTCCTGATCACATACAACTATTCATATGATTCCTAAGCGAGAAAAATACTAATTAACCATTGTCTTTGGCCTCTTTTCTTTCTTTCTGATTTCCTTCTTGGTCTTACACACCCTATTTCCCAATCTGAATTTCAATACTTAAAATTTTTCTTAGTCTCGACATCAGTGCCTAGCTAGGACACCAATGCCCAGGCACCCTCATCTCCTTTGGGAGCCCCTGATCTCTTTGTATCTTACTCACATCTTTTGGGTATATTATATTTGTTGGGCATCTTGTTTTCTTTTGGGTCAACCTTTTAGTCGTTAATTACAAAATTCAAACAAGGGAATCATATAAATACAAAGCTACGTGACCATAAAAAGGGACCAATCTCTAAGCATCTACTACTATCACCTGAAGTTGCATCCAAAGGAATTTAAAGAGCATCAAATTATCCATCTAGCTTCATTCAAGGGACAAGGGAATGCATTCTTCTATATACACTTCATGGGAAGGGAAGTTCATTTTAACATCCACACATCTACTTACATTGCTACATCTAGATATTGTTCGCTATCAAGTGAATCTTAAACAAGAGCCACCTAGGGCACGATTCTACAGACACACACACGTAGAACTATACAAACTCTGAAATGTATTACAACAATCAAATTATAAGTTCATTTAATCAGGTGACCACCGGCATCAGTCCAAATCTCCATTTACATCTTTTTATTTTGAGAATATGATTTGTTTTGTGGTTTTATAGGTGTTCTTTCTCTTTGTAGGTTTCAGGTGAATTCAGTGATTAACCAACAACATATAGGAAACTAAAAGTGAAATCTGGCAAACATCTTGCGACACATAAGAAATCATTTTCTGATAGTTTTCACAGTCATAGGAGCCTTGAGAAGATATTTGGCACCTAGGAACCCCTAACCGAATCCATGAACCCTATTCTAGGAAGATCTAATAGTTACATAATTTTATAGGAACATTAATGATAGTTTCCTCGTCCCTTTTATCAATTTTCTAGTTCAACACAATCTAGGATTAATTGTAAAATCAACTAAGTATTTTATCCCTTCTCTTGCACCTATGGGTTCATATTTTTCTAGCTTATTGCTTAGGTCATATGTGTACTTTATTTCTATATCATTATGTTGTGACTCTGCAATTGGGGTTTTACAAATTATATATTTGTTAAATCATTTGGTGAACCCATTGCTCGAACCAACCTCGTTTCTAGGTCTTTTATCATCTTATTATTATGGCTCAATCTTATGGTAAATTTACTAAATCATGCCTTCAAGAGCTCAATGATCATCTTGTTTAACATCCTCGGGATTTAGACCTGCTTTTATTCACTTCTCGTGAGGAGGCCACCAATCTTGTGAAGCTTAATGTTCCTACATCCATCCTCACTTCCATGCTTGTTGTTACTCAACCACCCACTTCCACTCTTCTGCCTACTTCTAATATTCATGTTTTTGTTCCTACTCCCACCAATCACTTCACCCCGCACCTTGTTTCTCACACATGGTAAGTCTCTTCCACTGGCACTCAAGATCTAGCCTCTCTTTATTATGATCTTCAAGTTAAAATCTATCAATCACAAAAGGCTACTTCTTGTGCATCTTCATCTCTGGATTCCACATTACTTATTCATACTCCTTTCGCACCTATCATTTTTGCTTATGCACTTCCTCCTTATTTCTTCACTCCCAAGTTTCCCATTTTCAATGACCATGGAGACCATCAAGAGCATCTCTGAGAATTTCATGTAGCATGTCTAGATTATGCGGATGATCACACTTTACTCACAAATCTCTTTCCTAGAAGTCTTCAAGATTATGTAATGTGTTGGTTATATGATCTACCTATCCACTTGGTAACATCTTTTATGCATTTATCCGATTCTTTACTCATTCATTTATCTTTTAATTTCGACTCTAAGATATCATATTCTCAACTCACACAAATTAAACAAGGATCTAACAAGCATCTAGCAAAGTATGTCTTGTGATATAAGAACAACTTATTTAAGATGTCTAATGTGCTTGCAAACTCTGAAATTTAAGATATATTCATCCAACATCTATTACCACCTCTCCAGGAGAGTGTTATCTTTGATACATCTCCATCATTCAATCATTTATGTCATACTCTTAAGCTACGTGAAATTTAACTATTATCTATGGGCAAGCTTAAGTATCATGAGCAGGCTTCATCTTCTACGTGCTTTCAAAGTAAGTTAACTTTCAAGCCATCTAATAAACCTATTGAAGATAAATCTATTGTCAATGTTGTATCTAATCCTAAAAACTTTCAATGGTAACCGCCTAAGCTTACGTTTACTAAATTACCTTGTGCTCTACATATTCTATTGCCGCGACTTGTGTTAGGTTGTGGAGCCTGTTTTCATGTGTGAAAGTGTTGAAGACTGTACACTAAGAGTAATGTACACTTTTCTTGTATTCTCGTTGAGGTTTGGGGTCGGGTTGGGCCCCAAGCAGAGGTCTAGGGGTGGCAGCCCCCAGTAGCAGGGGTTCGGGGGCTGCGCCCCTGAAAAAAAAAATTGGGCCTTAAAACGTGCCCAATATATCAGGTAATGTGATTTTCTCATATGGGCGAGATTTTGACCCATATGTTTATGGGACGGTTTTTGCCCATGGTTTTGATACCCACAGTTTTGTAAAACTGATTGAACAGTTGTCTATTTATATGGTTTTATGTATATGATAGAATGTATGAAAAACATTACAGATGTGCTTTGAATTCGGGTGTGAATTTTGTAGAGTTTGTTAAGCATAGCTCCAAACAGATCTGGGTATTGTATTGAGAGAGTGGTGGCTCGTAATAAAATCTGAGCAAGTGATTCTTTATGGACGTAGCCCAAATTGGGTGAACCACGTTAAATACTATCTCTTTGTGTTGTGTTATTTTATTCTGCACTTTTATTTGAGATCTGTAGTAATTTTATACATATTAGTTTCTACTGTTACGATTCTGTGAGGGATTATTCTGTATATTTTATCCATTATTCCCTAACAATTGGTATCAGAGCCTGGTTTGGTTTGCTAAAGTGTTGAATCGCAGGGAAAGCTTTATCTTGAGTGGGAGCTATGGCAGATGATGGAAGATCTAGGGTTGATAAATTCAACGAGCTTAATTTCAATCTTTGGAAGATGTAGATGGAATATTACCTTTATCAGAAGGATCTTTATACTCTGATGTCTGAGAAGGTGAACAAACCCTTGAGCATGAAAGATTCGGAATGGGATTTGCTAGATAGGAAGGCACTTGGGACAATCTGGTTGTGTCTTGCATCTTCAGTATTATTTAATGTTTCAAACAAAAATACTACAAAAGAACTGATGGATGCAATAGGGAAGTTGTATGAAAAACCCTCTACCTCTAATAAGATATTTTTAATGAAAAAGTTGTTTAATATGAATATGTCTGAGAATGGTTCAGTAGCAGATCATCTAAATGATTTTAATATGGTTGTAAATATGCTAGCTTCAGTTATAATAGAATTTGATGAAGAATTTAGGGCTTTATTAGTTTTGTGCTCTTTACCTGAGAGTTGGAATAGCTTGGTAATGGCGGTAAGCAACTCGGTTCCAGCTAACTCAAAGTTGAAGTTTGAGGATGTTGTAGGGGTGATTCTAAGCAATAAAATGCGAAGAAAAAGCTCTGGTGAATCTTCTACTTCAGGGAATGCTTTGACAGTGGAAACTAGAGGGAGACAGAAGAATAGACGAAGCCATGGAAAATCAAAGGATTGGGCAAGGTCAAAATCCAAAAGCAAGATAGTATGTTGGCACTGTGGAAAGTCTGGGCATGTAAATAAGGACTGTTGGGAGCTTCAGGATAAGAAGAAACAATAGGAAGAAAACAAGGAGGAAAATGTGGCAACGGGTAATGTATGTCAGGATGCTTTGATTCTTTTTTTGCACAATATTACTGAATCTTGGGTTTTAGATTCAAGGGCTTCTTTCCATGCTTCTCTACATAGGCATTATTTTGTTGATTATGTTCAAGGAGATTTTGGGCATGTTTTTCTTAGTGATGATGAGCCTTGCAGCATAGTTGGAAAAGGTTTTGTTCAGGTTAAGATGCAGAATGGGGATACTTGGCTATTGAAGGATGTCAGGCATGTGCCTACATTAAGACAAAATTTGATATCGGCAGGACAGTTGGGAAGTGATGGTTGTAATGTAATATTTACAGCTGACTCTTGGAAGGTTACCAAGGGTGCTCTTATGGTGGCAAGAGGTAAGAAGGTTGGAACCTTGTATTTAACCACTTATAGCACTAATGTTTGTAATATTGTGGCTTCAGAAGTAGATACAATATTGTGGCACTATAGGCTCGGTCATATGATCCATAAGGACATGGAGATCATAAAGAAGGATTTTCCCAGATATACAGAAATAGGGTTGGAGTTCTGCGAGGACTTCATATATGGGAAACAGAAGCGAGTAAGATTTCTCAAGGTTGGACCTACAAAGAAAGAGAGTAAGTTAGAGCTAGTGCATTTTGATGTGTGGGGGCCAGCTCAGGTATCATCTCTTGGGGTTTAAAGTTATTATGTTACTTTTATTGATGATGCAACAAGGAAAGTTTGGGTTTATTGTATTAGAAACAAATCTGATGTATTTGACACTTTTGTTAAATGGCAAGCCTTTGTAGAGAATGAAACAGGTCTTAAGCTAAAATGTCTCAGGTCAGATAATGGAGGGGAGTATTGCAACAATGAATTTGATTATTACTGTTTTAAGAATGGAATCCGCAGGTAAAAGAAAGTTCCACAAACTCCGCAGCAGAATGGGGTGTCAAAAAGGATGAACAGAACAATAATGGAACGTGCTAGGAGCATGAGGTTACATGTAGGAGTGCCTCTTTCTTTTTGGGCAGAAGAGGTGAGCACAACTGTGTACTTGATAAACAAAGGACCCTCAAGTGCCTTGGATGGAGGCATACCTGAGGAGGCTTGGTATGGTAAGAAAGTTGATTATTCATTTCTTGAAGTCTTTGGATGTGAGGTGTTTGTTCATATAGATAAGGATGATAGGACCAAGCTAGAGGCTAAATCAGAAAAATGTACTTTCATTGGTTATGGTGGTGATGAATTTGGATATAAATGTTGGAGTATTAAGGACAAGAAAATCATCCGATCTAGGGATGTGGTCTTTAATGAGAAAGTCATGTATAAGAATCAGTTACAGGAAAATAGGGAAGAATCCAAGAAAGAATATGCAGTGGTAGAGGATCTTCCAGATGGAAAAGTGACACATGAATCAATTCAGGAACCCCCTCAACAGAAACCCCAAACTTCTATATTGAGGGGTCTTCTAGGGTAAGAAGAGAACCTGAATTTTTTTCTCCTTCTCTTTATTATTTATTACTCACTCATAGTGGAGAGCCAGAGAGCTTTGATGAAGTAATGCAGGTAGATGCTAGGAAGAAGTGGGAGCAAGTCATGGATGAGGAGCATCAGGCTCTCATGGAGAACTAGACATGGGATTCATTAAAGCTACCCGAAGGAAAAAGAGCATTATAGAACAAATGGGTGTTCAGAGTGAAAGAGGAAGAAGGAGGCAAGAAAAGATACAAGGCCCGGTTGGTGGTCAAGGGGTTTGCACAGAAAAAATGTATAGATTTTGATGATATTTTTTATCTTGTAGTAAAAATGACTTCTATTAAAACTGTTCTAGGGATAGTTGCAACAGAAGACTTGCACTTAGAACAACTTGATGTAAAGAATGCATTTATCCATGGTGATTTGGAGGAGGAACTATATATGCAACAGCCAAAGGGCTATGAGGTAAAAGTTAAAGAGGAGATGGTGTGCAAATTGAAGAAGAGCTTGTATGGCTTGAAACAATCTCCACATCAATGGTATAAGAAATTTAATAGCTTCATGATGGAGCAAGGTTATATTAGATGTCATTCTGACCATTACGTGTATACAAATAAATTTTAGGATGGCAATTATATTATCCTTTGTCTGTATGTGGATGACATGTTGGTTGCAGGTAAAAACATGCAAGAAATAAAAGTACTCAAGAAGCAGCTAAGTGAATCCTTTGCTATGAAAGATTTGGGGGTAGCCAAAAAAATCCTTAGTATGAGGATATCTCGGGATAGGAAGGAATGGAAGCTGACTTTATCTCAGGAAGAGTACATTAAGAAGGTCTTGGAGAGGTTTAATATGCAGGATGTTAAACCGGTTGGGACTCCTTTGGTAGGCCATTTCAAGTTATCAAAGGAACGGTGTCCTAAGATAGAGCAGAAGAGAAACCATATTTCCAAGGTACCTTACTCATCAGCGGTTGGCAGTTTGATGTATGCCATGGTGTGCACTCGGCCTGATATTGCCCATGCAGTAGGAGCGGTGAGTAGATTTATGAGTGATCCAGGTAGAGATCACTGGCACGCAGTAAAGTGGATCCTTCGGTATTTGAGAGGGACCATGGGGACATTTTTGTGCTATAGTGGATCAAACACCACTTTGTGTGGTTATGTAGATTCAGATATGGCTGGAGATGTAGACAACAAGAGGAGCACAACAAGTTATGTTTACACTGTAGGTGGAACATCAGTAAGTTGGATTTCACGACTACAGAAGTTGGTGGCTTTGTCAACCACAGAGGCTGAGTATGTTGCTGCCACAAAGGAAAGCAAGGAAATGATTTGGTTACAGAAATTACTTGAGGAGTTGGGGCATAAGCAGGAGGAAGGAAAGTTGCATAGTGATAGTCAGAGTGCTATACACCTAGCTAAGAACTCTGCTTTCCACTCTAGGAAGAAGCATAGACAGTTAAGGTACCATTTCATCAGGATAACTTTGGAGGAAGAGAAGTTGAAGCTGGAGAAGATTCATACCAGTCAGAATCCTACAGACATGATGACTAAGGTGGTCACAAGGGAAAAACTGAAGCTGTGTTTAGCTTTGGTTGGTCTTCACATAAACTAGTGAAGGGTTGAGAAGCTTGCTCAAAGGAAAACTAGTCTTCAAGTGGGAGATTGTTAGGTTGTGGAACTTGTTTTCATGTGTGAAAGTGTTGAAGACTTACACTAAGAGTACTGTACATTTTTCATGTATCCTCGCCAGGGTTTGGGGGCGCAGCCCCCAAAAAAAAATTGGGCCTTAAAACTGATATATCGGGAAATGTGATTTTCTCATATGGGTAGGATTTTGACCCATAGGTTTATGGGACGGTTTTTTCCCATGGTTTTGATACCCACAATTTTGTAAAACTACTTAAGCAGTTGTCTATTTATATGGTTTTATGCATATGATAGAATGTATGAAAAACATTGCAAATGTGCTTTGAATTCGGGTGTGAATTCTGTAGAGTTTGATGAGCATAGCTCCAAATAGATCTGGGTATTGTATTGAGAGAGTGGTGGCTTGTAATAAAATATGAGCAAGTGATTATTTGTGGACGTAGCCCAAATTGGGTAAACCACATTAAATATTGTCTCTTTGTGTTGTGTTATTTTATTCTGCACTTTTATTTGAGATCGGTAATAATTTTCTGCATATTAGTTTCTACTGTTGTGATTCTGTGAGGGATTATTCAGCATATTTTATCCTTTATTCCCTAACAAATCGTTGAGAGCAATCTTAATATGTTTCCTACTCCGCTCAATTCAGACCCATCTCATCCAAAAGGTCATAATTACAATTAAAATTATAAATTTGACTATCATCAATATGTGGGACATTTTACTGATTCAATGTTTCAAACTCAAGCATCTTATTCAAGATCTTATCCTTAATAATGTCATTGAGCTTCCTGATTCTACGACATCTACGTCAGTCGATGAAAATCACAAGCTCAAGATCTTCAACAATCCTCTTCCTAAACATCACAAGAAAGCGGTTGACTCTTCATCTAATCATATGTATCATGTAATGCCTCCTTCATCGAGGGCTCTTGATTTTCTAGTTTATCATGTTGATGCATCTCCACCATTCATTACATTCTCTAACTACAACTATCATGCTAAATTATCCTCTGACACATTACATATCAGTTCTTTTATTGGGACTCGTGTTATCAATAATACAATGATTGATCCATTGATTCATATGTGTGTGTGTTTTATTGCACTTCTTGTTGTTATTAAATTTATGTTATCGCATATATCATATTCGATTCCTAAATCATAGGGTTACCTCAAACTTCCAGTCATAGTTTGTCCACTTACCATGTTTGTGTCAATCTAGTGGCACCTTCAATAAAAGTGTGCGACATTTGCTTAGGTCTTCCCTAACTTCATGTAACTCAAGCTATCATTTACATGAATCACCGGTGTCTAAAGTTCGTTCACAACAAGAAAATCAGTATTATCCATAGTGTTGCACCATACACACCGTGGCCACAACCTCCTCTTGATGTTGTCGTAGAATTCGTCAGAGCATCTAGGTCCCCTCAACTTCTCAAATCTAAAGCACAATATAATATTATTTATCTTGTTTGCACATGACCTACTTGGTCTCATCAGTCTATTAGTCCATTGCATCAGTCTAGGTCCACCACTCGGATAGATCCTTCACATAGGTGCTCATCACCTCCAGTATCTCCTTCACATAGGTGCACATCACCTGTGTGGTCTCCTTCACATAGGTGTCAATCACCTCATAGTCTACATGCACATAGGTCTCATTCCCCAACACATCATCTATCCCATACATCTTTGATCTTAGAGCATAGTCACATGCCTTCATCTCTACAAGCATCGGGTGGAGGACCCACATATTTCTCTTTTATTGGATAACATATTCATCGGCATACGCTTGGGGGCATCATACTTATTCTTCCCCCTCTAGCATTATTAGGTGTCTTGCATTTCTACTTGTCCACTCTTCACTTTGCATATAGTATTTTGTATGCATCTTACACATCTTGATACATATGTATCGGCATTATCCTATGACGCACTCTTATGTTGTAGTTCATACTTGACTATTGAGGGCTCACTACATTCATGAACCTCGCATAATATATACGACACATTTCACACTCAGCACATTTACAACACATCTTTCTAGCATCACACCCTCGCAAATCCTGATGACACACTATATTTCCATAGTTCATACTTGACTGCTGATAGTATCAATATGAAATAAACCTCACCACACTCACTCGCTCTCTACACTCTACGCTTTTACGAGCATATCTTTCTAGCATATAATTCACACCATTTCCTAATAACGCACTCTTGCTCTATGGTTCATTCTTAACTGTTGAGGGGTCTTTTATAAATGAACCTCATCTCATGCATACGCATCTACATTCAATCGGGGGCCATGATGCTCCTATCATGCTCACTTTTCATTACATTACATTCACACTCACAACATACTGCATATCTTGGTTGCACATTGTTCTTGTTTACTTATACTTACACATACACTTTGCTTGTTATGTTAGATGGATATTTTGTATGTCATTATCTTTTCTATATACACATAAGCATTCACTTTCCTTCTAGTTGTGAATGTATATTTTACACAGATCGTTACATGCAGCATGGATGCTTAGAACTATACCTCTTACCAGTCACATAGCAGCTCCTAGGGGCATCTACTTTTATACACATCACAAGTGATATTGTTTTGATTTATACTATTTCCTATTCATACTAGCACACTACTATATCAGATCATACATGCTTTGACATAATTTTTATCTTTCTAACATGATAACAGGTGCTTCATATGCAGCGTTTACTTTGCATGAACTATTTTCTACCATGGTTGTATGCTACTCATTATTTTTCATTATTTGCCTTTGTTTTCCATTTTATGCCATTGTTTGAGGGGTATGACCTTTATATTGTGTGCATAATGTATTTCTTTTTTCTGCTTCGGCCCCAATTTCCTTACGACATTTTGAGTGATGTCCCATGTTTGAAACCCACTTTTTGCGGTATACATTGTCTTCTTACTTGTTAGCTTACTTACTATCTTCTGTATGCATATTTTTCTTGTTTGTACTAGCACATATTTTCAACCACTTTGTTTGCATGTGCCTTAATTTCTACCAAGAACATTCCCCCTTGCAAGGTATCAATTTCAAGTCAACATCCGGTCATATCCTTTGGGCCGCATACTCCTACTAAGGTCGCATGGACCCTAAATGCGAGGGGCATACATTGGTGAATTAGTCACCTCATTCAACAGTACACAGTCATAGTTTAGGCATGCACAATACAGGAACAACATAGTATTCAATTATAGAAAGGGGCATAGAATCTGACTTGGGTCCTCAACACAACACAAATTTCAATTCCTAGCTCTAAACAATAGCACCTAAGTGCTCCTGACCCTTCCTGTGCACCTATGACTAGGGGATAATTACAATCACTTTCTCATATTGGCACAGGTTACATAGTGGTTTTGAGAGAATAGAAATAGTCCTGTAGCAGTCAACATGCACATGTTATCATACCATTATGAATTTTCGTATTGTTATCAAACTAGATCAACACCTCTATAGATTACACTTTTTATATCTTAGAAGGATCACACCATCTGAAAACTTTTGTATATATTTAATATAACCTGGCCATCTAAGGTTGGATCAATAAGCACTAGATACAGTTACATGAGCATGTTAGTTATTTATGTCGTGGTGTGATATTATCCAAAAAACTCAAACTTGGCATCAAATTAGGCCCTCAAAATGTGTACTATTTTTTTACAACATTTGTCATGGGATAAATTCTATTCTCTTTGATTTGATCATGAACCTATCAATTGCATATATTCCTGATATAGATCAAAATAATAACACACATGGATCTAAACATTTCAAATAGATATCATGATCATTAATTACTCTAAGTCTCTTCATGTTTTGAAACAAGCAACATTGAGCAATCTTCTAAGTACAATGTGAAATACATGACATTCACCAAAAATGTCACTACGAATAAGAACTTCCATAGCTTCAAAACTTGATGATTATGAACTTCACATTGGATAAATGACACCTCATGATTCTTAGTTCCATAAGCATCTACAATAAGAAAAAAAAAGTCAAGCATATCATATCTACATGTAATAAATGTGTAGTTAATTATTGACTAAAAATATCATAAAGTGAGGGAAAATAGTCGACACTAAATAACGCACTTGTGTATATAATCTAAGTGATATCATATATCACTAATCATATGATTCATAAGCGAGAACAGTACTAATTAACCATTATCAAGTGAGAACACTTAAATATCCATTTATAGGTTTTCTTCATATGAAATTACATAAGCTAGAGAAAAATATGACTATAAGAAACTCTAGGTAGTTTTATGACTGTCTAGACACACAGCACACACAGCACACACAGGCACAACATATAAATTATCCTAGATCCCTAGTGTATGGATGCCCATCAACCTACATATTAGTCTTTATGCTACAGTAAATTTATAAAGTATGTATGTAGTCCATAATAGTGTATAACCTATATGTCCTATGGGTATAAACTATTATTAGATCATTTAAGAATATGTGCAAATAAGGGAATCAAATATGTAAATGCAAAGCTATATGACCATGATAAAGGAACATAACTCTGAGAATCTACTACTGTTACATAAGGTGCATCTAAAGGCATTTCAAGATAAGTCAGGAACATGTGAATTTAGAATCATTCTAAGGATTTTGGACTACATTCTTCTGCTTAAATTTCATAGTATGGGAAGTTTATGTATTGTCTTCCACAGCATCTACTGTACATTGTTACAAAATTCAATTGGTCGATCAAGAAAGGCCAATGTTGAAAAATAGCCACCTAGGGCATGGAGTGTCTACACACACGGAGAGAACTACATTGATCTATCAAATTGCATAATGCAGTGCATCAAGATTGTAAGTAGTAAATAAATTTCAAAAAGAGCGTAGGGATGAGTCCATATTCCCCCATTATAGAAGTCATTTCTCATTTTAGGAATATGATGTGAATATGGGGTTATGCAGGTGCATGAACATTGTCTTTACAAGAGTCAATGTATATGCACATGGAGTAATACCAATGTACATACATGTGACTAAATAGTGGCATCCTAGTAAGCATCTATGTGTACTATGCATAAAGAAAACACTTGATAGAAATTTTCATGGTCATAAATGGGAAAATGATATGTCTACAATGAGCGTGTAGGCACCTCTAACCCAATCTGAGAGTATGATGTGATATGTCACATAATTAATATAGGCACAATAACAATAGTGTTCTCATATTGTTTATCATGGGATAGCTAGTTTTGCACAGTCCAAGATGAAATTAAAAAAGTGGGAAATCAGCTACCAGTACAACAATCAAGTCAAAGACGATGCACCTAGAAGTTCATAATAAACGTGAAGGAATATGTACAAGGTCATAATAGATGAATAAAAGAGGTATATTTATGCTCAAGGGAGGGTGATCATGCAAACACCAAATTAAATAATTGGGAAACTATGAACAATAACAATATGTATATTAAAGGAAATATAGTATCAAGCCATATTTTTCCCGCTCTGTAATTTCAGTGAATTATTTGTTGCATCTAGTGCCTCTGTGTTGATGTCGGATCCACTGGAACCAACCCCTGACATAACGACCTATATTTGATATTACGTAGAGAAGAATATATTATCAGTTACCTCAGATATTCTAGAGGGATGTGACTTTTGGCTCTCAAAAATCCTCTCCACCTGGGAAGTTACAACCAAATCTCGTTGATGCAACCCTGTCCTTGTAGATCCCTACATTGATTACTGATGCAACTCAGGAATCGAGAGATTTGTCATGTATTGGTAAAATCATAGGACCCATAACCCATATTGCTAATGGCATATACTAATCCACATACATGGGTTTGAATCTCACATGGACCCATGGAAATTACAATTCTACTTCTATATATTTCTTATGCACTCTTCTTATCTACACACATCTTCTCTTATGAATCGATATATTACACACCTTACTTTACATTCTTATGTAACCTTTAAATGCCAAGGTTACACCTCTTACACAGTATTACCTTACCTAACTATTAGCTTACACTTATTTGCATTCTTAACTACTAATTAATGGATATTTACCCATATACCATAGTATATACACATTTTCCTTCTATAAACTAACGTATATATCTATATTTATAACATTTTATGTTACCATGACCTCTCAATATGACAAGATATGAAGGGATATGTACCTTGGACTTATATATTCATCAATAGGTGATGCAGATTCAATGACATGTCCTGCAGAGGCCATAACTTTTTATATGGGAGTCAGAACAATTCCATTTTCTACGAAAAACTTTATAAAATTTCTATGTTTTGGTAATCCATGCTACTTATGGTCCACCTCGATAATTTTCAGAGGTCATAATCATTCATCTAGGGCCTGAAAATTGGGTTCAATTTTTTTTCTAGTTTTTTAAAATTAAAAATATCATATCTTTATAATTGTTAGTCAATTTGAGTTGAAACTCAAGGAATAAGATAGTTTAGGCACATGATTAATGTGCACAAATTTGTAGGATCTAGAGAGCTAAATTTAGAACTTACTAAAAACATCTATTGCTAAAAATTATAAGTTTTAATGTTGGTCTTCAAACTTGCACCCACGTCTCAGATCTAGAAGAGTCGAGATGTTTGAGATCAAAATGGAACAGTCTCTAAGTTATGGAACCTTGGGTACTTGAGATGGATCTTCGAAGAAGGCATGTTCCTCTATTTATTTCTACTGCTACTGCTACTCCTAGTGTTGAAAGGGGAAACTAAGCTAATAAATTCCAAGGGACTAGGGATAGAAAGATAAACTGAAAATGAACTACACTAAAAGGCAATAACACCAGAAAATGAATATTATCTATTCTGAGCAGGAATGAAAATGGAATGCGTTAAAGGAGGTTATGCACAAGTAACACAGCTGAAAACATGTTACCAAGTCATTCTCATGGAACATAACTAAATAGGAACTACAAGGGACGTGAAGTGGCAAAAAAAACAAGCACTGCAAAATAAAAGCAAGAAGAAGAAATGCAAACACGTTAGGACAGAGAATATTCACAAAACGACGTTTTTATCACTTCTAGAAATGCATAGAGCTATTATAATGGTGAAAGAGGCCGATATCCACATGTATGAGTCAGATCTAGAGGTCTACAACTCAAAATCTAGAAGAGATGAATCTCTTAGCAAAAATGCATAAGGATCCAGAGTATCCAACATTAATAATGAGCCTAGCTCTTACATTTATAGATGAATCTATAGAAGGAGAAGAGAAGGAGGGAAAACCCGAATTTGAAATACAACCACCAACAAGAAGCATTCAATGCCTTCAAATCCACCTAAGAATCTGTCGAATGCACTTCCCTAGGTATTTTTTGGCATGTTGGATGAGGAAGGAGGGTGGATCATATCAAATTGAGTGGTTGAAGCAATCATATCTACTTCATTAATGCTTAGAAAGATGTTTTCCCATTTCTCACCTACCAGATCCACCAAAATTTGAATTTGAATGTCTAGCATTGTGGCTGATGTTAGCAGCTCTTTGACAAGTCCAGGTGCGTGGAAGAAAACAAAG
Organism: Taxus chinensis; assembly: GCA_019776745.2. NCBI lineage: Eukaryota > Viridiplantae > Streptophyta > Pinopsida > Cupressales > Taxaceae > Taxus > Taxus chinensis. Next base: position 80,425,007 of record CM034150.1, on the reverse strand, counting down.
GAAGGCGTAGAGGAACGCGTGTGCAACATTGGCTGAAAGAATGGCCAAATGTGAAAAATGTTTATCGTTTCTGCCACGTGTCAAACTAATGGGATTTGATGCAGAGTGCTTTGGCCAGTTCATGTGGCATCTAAGCATGTAGAAGATGACCTATTACAGGGATGGTGCATGGAAGAAAATAGAGGAAGACACAAAGGAATGGGTGCACACAAACTGGGAGCCAGAGAATGCATGGTTAAGGTGAAACTATTACAAAGATATGTAGAAAGTAAGGGCCAGAATTTATTTGATTGAAGATGTAAGGCGTGTCTGACAGGAAGAAGAATGGTAGAAGATGGGCACAAGGGTAAGAAAAGGAAAGGAAAGGAAGAAGGGGAAGCGCGGTGCATCAAGGGAAATAAAGGAATTTTCCAAGGGAACTTGAGTGCACGCAACCTTACAATGAAGAGCTCTGAGCCAGAAGATGTATACAAGTTATCCAATCCACTAGGAGAGTTATTTGGATAACAATTTTGGGTGACTTTTGGGGCCATTTTCCTGCTAGATGAAGAAGATCAGTAGCCTAAAGCATCCATTGGGCATGGAGTTTATTATGTGATTATTTGAGAACTACCCCTGAAGTCACTTGAAGGATTACTTTTGAATCGATTCTAAATCTTGCAACTACTAAGAGAAGATCTACATTTTGGAAACAAAAGAAGAGCATGCACAGGAAGCACATGAAAGGAAAGAACCATGTACAAACAAACAATGTACGCACAATGCACTTGGAGGAATTGAAACTACTCTAATATCTACAAAATGATGCAGCAATCTTAATGGAAGGGTTTGAGATAGGTCCCATTTACTGGGATACATAACACACTTGCATCAAGATGAGTTAACTCAAAAGAGTTAGCCTCTTTACACAAACTGATGATATAAGTGCCACTCCAAAGTGCAACGAACTTTAAATAGCACCCTGGTTTAGCTCTGTCAGCATCCCATTTTAAGACCAAGGCCCCAACTTTGAAAGCTTGAGTCCTGGTCTTTCTATCAAACCATTTCTTTGTTGCTTGATGATGTTGTTCTAGCTTGATCATGGTAGAGTTCCTTAGTTCTTCAAGATCAACCAGCTCTATCATTTTGATTTCTCTCTGGTATGCGCCTTCGAATTCCAGCTGCTGGGTAAGTGTTAATGAGTTCAAATCTAGTGTCAAAGGAAGGGTAGCCTCCTTACCATAGACAAGCTTGTAAGGTGATGTTTCTATTATTCTTTTGACTATGATTCTATCTACGCAAAGCAGTTTGTATGCCATTATCTTTGGTTGATGTTCATTGTGCACTTCATGATTTTGATCAGGTTCTTGTTTGTTGACTCTGCCAAACCATTTCCCTAAGGGTAATAGTTGGAAGAAGTCTTCAGGTAGATGCTCAGATTTAGCAATCAATCAATGATTTTAGTACCAAGGAAGGATTTTGCATTATCAGAGATAATGGTTTGAGGGACGCCAAACCTTGTGACTATACCTTCAAGAAATTCAAGGATGACTAACTCAGTTGATTCCTTGAGCGCAATAGCTTCTGTCCATCTAGTGAAATAGTCTGTAGTTGTCAGCACCCACTTGTGTCCAACACTTGAAGGCGGATTGATCATAGCTATGAAGTCAAGACCCCATTGCGCAAAAGGCTGATCCGCTTGGATTGGTCGGAGGGGAAGCATTGCCAATTTATTATTTCCTACAAAGAAAGCACACTCTCTGCATTTTGTGACCCACTTGTGTGCATCTACAAATAGCATAGGCCAAAATATACCTGCCATTATGATTTTCATTGCTATAGTTTTGGCAGAAAAGTGTCCACTAGAGAATCCATCATGAAATTTTTTTAACACTTTTTTAGTTCGTGCGTCGTTGATACATCTTAACAGAACACCATCAAGGTTCTTCTTAAAGAGAAGTCCATCAACCAAAACATAAGGGATATATTAAAACCTCATATGTCTCCTATTTTCCTTGCTCAAACCATGAGGATGTACACCCTTAGAAAGGAATGTGATCATATCCTTCATCTAGTCACGTGCGCCAAGATTTGTATTCTACTCAAGCTCTATACACGGAAGACCTTCATCTAGAAATAATGAAGTCTCAGATTCATTTTGTGTATTCTTGTAAATATTCCTGTAGAGCAAGCTACCTCTTACCAGTCTTGTGGCTTTGATAGTCACATCATACTCTATGATTTTGGTCACCCATCATGCTCTCTTTTCACTGATCTTTGCTCCCATGATGAAGTCTCTAACAGAAGAGTGGGAGAATAATACCTTGATATGATTTGTTATGAGCATAATTTTGAATTTCTTGAGCACACGCATGATGGAAAAGACCTTCTTCTCCATGTGATTGTATCTTAACTTGTAATCCTTCAGCATTTGGCTAAAGAAATCCACTAGTTGTTCAAGCTCTTTTTTATTTTCTTGTGTTAGGAAAAAAGAAACACTAGTATCAATGCCATAAGCATAAAGAATAAAATCCTTGGAATAATTTAGGTTGATGAGTGTTAGCGCATAAGAAATTTCTTGCTTGATTTTTTTGAATATTTCTCTTCCTTCTATTTTTCATCTAAAGGCTATGTCCTTCTTGAGCATCAAGGTGATGGGCCGAAGCATTCCTACAAATTTAGGGATAAAACACCTAACAAAGTTGATCTTACCAAGGAAGTACTCCAAGGCCTTTTGTGTGCTGGTAGGGAAAGAGATAGGATGGTTGAAATGCACTCAGGATCAATTGCGATACCATCCTTTGAAACCACATTGCCCAAGAGCTTTCCCTACGCCACCGCAAAATTGCACTTCTTGGGGTTAAGAGACACCCCATACTTTCTGCATCTTTCAAATACTTTCTTCAAGTGCACCAGATCATCCGCGCTCTATTTTGAAAAGACTGTTATGTCATTAAGGTATACCAAGATGAACTCATTGATGTAACCTTTGAAGGTAATGTCCATGCTGCGCTGAAATGTTGCGCCTACATTTGACAGAATAAAGGGAATTTTCTGATACACATATGTTCCCCACTTGGTTGTAAACACTGTTTTGAATTGATCCTCTTCCTTGACCAGAATTTGAATGAAACTTGAATACCCATCTAACATTGAGAACCTATACACGTCGTCCATAGTCTGTAGAATTTTCTCTATTGAAGGAAAAGGTTAATGATCCTTTAGAGATGCCTTATTCAAATCTCTGAAATCAACATAGAGTCTGATTTCACCATTATTTTTGTGCATTGGAACTAAATTTGTGACCCAAGTAGAGTATTTGATGGGAAAAATAATCTTTGCCTCAATGATTTTAGATAACTCCTTTCTCAGGAGGGGCTCTATATTTGGATTGACTAGTTGTTGCTTCTGTCTGACAGGCTCGATACCAAGATCAAGATCAATGGAGTTCTAAGCAAGACTTGGATCAAAACCTTTGATGGATTCATACTCCCATGAGAAGATATCATTGTATATTTGACACAGAGAGATGAAGGCCCGCCTTTCATCATGCGTGCAAGCCTTACTAAGCAGCAACTCCTTTCTGTGCGCAATAGTGACTGGGGAGAAGTCTTCTTATGCGGAACGCATATACTTTTTTCACCCTTGAACTCATCATCAGGGCTAAACATTTTCTCTAAGGTGACCAGCCCTTTAGGTAACTTATTTTTCTTCAGTTGTATTACTTGGTAACCATAGTTGTCATGTTAGTCATCTTGCATGCTTGATGAGAACTCAACTTCATTTTGGATGAACTAGATGATCTGCGCATCACTGTTAAACACTTTCTAGCTGGTATTGTTGTCTGGAATGGATGTCCTGACCACCATCTTAATGTGTTGAGTTTTTCCTTCGACAAAATCCTTTGCAGGAGAGAAATGTGAACTAAGAGCGGCCATTTGGTTAGCCTCCTTACTCATTTTGCATGGCACCACCTACAGGTTTAGAGCATAAAATCTCTCAAGGACGTCCCAAACTCTATGTTTATAAGCTTTGAGAAGCTTATTCTTTGTTAATCACTTGTTGGTAACCATAGGGATGACCAACTCTGTATCCCCAAATATTTGCAGTGCCTTAATCTTCTTCTTTTCAGCAATCAGTAGCCCATGCACCAGCGCCTCATATTCTACTACATTGTTAGAGCATGTAAATTGTAGCCTATGCGTGAAGAATAATTTCTCATTCTTGGGAGAAATGAGAACAACTCTTGCTCTCACGCCATTCCTACTTCTGGAACCATCAAAGTATAACTTCCATAGGCCATGTTCAACTTAAGCGAGCACAACAACACAACTTTTTCTTCAAGAATGCAGTAAGTACCAAGCCCAGTTTCATAAGCTTCCAGTTCTTCAACATATGGATCAAATTTATGGTGCCTTTCCCCCATTCATCAAGTACTAGGTCAGGAACAGAGGGTGGAAGAGGGTGCTCTTTAGGAATTGAAGCTTGTTCTTGGATTAAACAATTGGCTTGGAGAGGGGATGGGACATATGACTCTACATGATAATAAAATATAGCCTCAGCATGTATGGTAAACAAGGTACCATACCTTGTCTTAAGTAACATATGAGACCAAGCAGAAGACAAGTAACCATCCACTTGAGTAATGAAATCTCTTGATAGGCATAGGGCAAACAAAGAAGGTAAGTCAATGATTGACACATCTTGAGTAATTGCTAAACTTGGACATGCATGAAGGGTCAACTCAAGATCCTTAATGAATCCTAAGGTATTGACAGTTGAGTCATTGAGTTACAGGACTCCTTTAGATAAGGGGTTATACCTAAGACCTAGGACATCAGCTACCTTATTGGGCATAATTGAGGTACTAGCGCCCGAGTCTATCATGCAATTATGGACAAGATGTCTTCCTATGATCAAGGATATATAGAAGGGAGGGGTTGTAACCACCTTACTTACTTTTTTCTCCTCTTTTTGGAAGATGTTAATAGAAACGTGTGGCTTATGTATGGCTGGATCAGCACGCGGGAGTTGCGCCAAAGCTTCATGCAACAGATCCCACTGAGATGAAATAGTCAAGTCATCCCACATTGTGACATTTATATTTGTCTTCTTCATCTGGTCAACAATGCTTCGTTGACTTGTGCATTTGGGGAACAATATCCCTTTTTGACTGTTTAGGTGCAAAATTAGGAGCTTGACCTACCAAAGGAGGGGCGCGCGCTATTTCAAGAGCCTTGCGCGGGGCCTCTTGCGTACGGACTTGATCACTCTTACTACTTGATGGTTTAGCTACTTATTTTTGCTTTTGAGGGTCGGCCTACATTGTTGGGAGTGTGACATGCACACCTGACTCTAACATTCTCTTCTTATATCTCATGTTGTCTGCAACTTGGGCGCGTGGTCTGCTTTTATCAATGCCACTTGGTTTATTTCACAGAAGTCCTCAACACTAAATAACATCAAATTTTCCTATGGAGGAGCTTGTGGTCTTTCTTAGTTTTCTGCTTCAGAGGCACTTGTTGAAGGCTTAGAGGCTGAAGCATTCTAGATCATGTAGGCTTGGACGCATGCAACATTCACACAGTGATTTTGAGTATGAGGCATATTGCAAGGGAAGCACCATTCTGACTTTTGTGCCAAATTATTCTAAACTGGAACGAGCACGTGACTTGTATTAGGTACTGGAAGAGAGGGTGCGGGAGAAACAACTTGCAAGGGTAGATGCATGTTAGCATGTCATCTATCACTTTGTTGGTCGGGCATGTATCTTTGGTTTCCATATTGATTCCACCAAGGCTGATTATCATGGCTATGCACCTGATTAGAATTTCCTCTATAGGCGTGCGCCTATTTCTTTTCTAATGATATGACTTTGTTTGATAGATTTCTAATCAGAGTAGGATGTAGATGCAATTTCTTGTGTGCTTTTCTCAGGAACATGAATAGGGGCCACATAAGGCTGGGACACTTGTGACATTTCTGGGAACAAGGGCATAGGCGGTCTAGGAGCTATCTTTCCCACCTAAATAAGACTATTTTCTGCCCTTACTGCAATACTATATAAGCAACTGGTAAGGTCTTACCACCCATAGATTGAATCATGACTGAGATATCATTGGTTAGTGATTTTAGATAATATAGAAAAGTGTGTTGGGCTATAGGTCTTACCACAAGAGGGGTTGTGTCCCAAGTCTTCTAAAATCTTATGTTGAAATTAGTCATCTGCTTGTTGGGTGCCCTTTTTGTTGTTTTCAGTTGCTCCACTAGAGATAAGTGATCTGACTTGTCTTAAAAGTAATTACAAAGAGTTGTTCCCAGCTCATCCCAGGTGGTAATAGATCCTATTCTTAAGCCTCGTTACCATTGAAGCGACCTTTGAAAGAATTTGCAAGTAACCGTACAACTACATCATCATGTGTGATCAAATAGAGTGAACACATGTTTGCTACATCCTAGATATGCTCCTGAGGGGTGACTTGATTCTCACCAGTAAAGTATGGAATAATTTTGAGCATGTCATTTGGCATGTCATTTTGCACACTCAGCACCAAGGGAATCCTTCCTATGAAGTTAGAAAAGTTTCTCAGGGGAGGAGGTGGTTGATGTGCCATTGTAGGGTGTGCATGAGATAGAGATGAGCTCACGGACATTCTAGAACGAACTCTTCTTAGGGATAACTGGAGGTACTCAAAAGAATCTTCAGTTGCTGCACTTCTTCTTGTATGCACTCTTCTCATGAAATGTGCTTAGGACTGCTAAAGTAGAGATCATGAAATGTTGGGAGTCACCGGATGTGTTGAAATGAGCCTCTAGAGGCTGAAACACTAAGTCCACACACTAGAACTTAATAGTATGAAATGTAAGCTTTCATTGTTGGTCCCACCGTGCATGCCAAAACCTGTTGGTCTTCAAACTTGCACCTGTGTCTTGGATCTAGAAGATCTGAGTTGTTTAAGATCACAATGGAACCGTCTCCAAGGTGTGGAGCCTTGCACACTTGAGACGGATCTCTAGAGAAGGTCGGTTCCTCTATCTATTTCTACTGCTACTGTTACTCCTAGTGCTGAAAGGGGAAACTAAGCTAATAAATGCCAAGGGACCATGGATAGAAAGATAACATGAAAATGAACTACACTAAAAGGTGATAACACCAGAAAAAGAGGGATGAATACTATCTGTTCTGAGTGGGAATGAAAATGGAATGCGTGAAAGGAGGCTAGGCACGAGTTACACAGGTGAAAACGTGTTACCAAGTCATTATCATCGAACACAACTAAATAGGAACTACAAGGGACGTGAAGTGGCACAACAAAAATGCAGTATAAAATAAAATCAAGAAGAAGAAATGCAAACACTTTAGGGAAGAGAATAGTCACAAAACGATGTTTTTATCACTTCCAGAAAAGCGCAGAGCTGTTACAATGGCGAAAGAGGATGATATCCACATGCATGAGCCAGATCTTGAGGTTTGCAACTTAGAATACAAAAGAGATGAATCCCTTAGGAAAAAATGGGTAAGGATTCAGAGTATCCAACACTAATAATGAGCCCATCTCTTACATTTATAGATGAATCTGTAGAAGGAGAAGAGAAGGAGGGAAAACCCAAATTTGAAATACAACCACTAACAAACAGCATTCAATGCCTACAAATCCACCTAAGAATCTATCGAATGCACTTCCCTAGGTCTGTTTTGGTGTGTTGGATGAGAAAGGAGGGTGGATCATATCAAATCGGGTGCTTGAAGCAATCACATTTGCTTCATTAATGCTCATAAATACGTTTCCATTTCTGACCTACCAAATCTGCCAAAATTTGAATTTGAATATCTGGCATTGTGGTTGATGTCAGCAACTCTCTAACAAGTCCAGGTGCACGGAAGAAAATAGAGGAAGGCACAAAGGAACACATCCGCAACGCGTGTGGGGAAATGAGGCAAAATGGTGAGCAGAGAGCGCATGGTCAAGCGTAACTATTATAATATGATGTGCAGGCACGCACGAATGTGAGCATCTACCAGAAAGAAGGCAAATACGCAGAACACGCGCGCATAGGGAAGATGGAACAAAGAAGAAAAGGAAAGAAAGGGAAGAAGGGGAAGCGCGCAAGGGAACTTGAGTGCGCGCAACCTTACAATGAAGAGCTCAGAGCCAGAAGATGTATACAAGTTATTCAAATCACTAGGAGAGTTATTTGGATAAAATTTACTAAAGATAAAAAATCTATTCAAGTTCGGTTTAGAATTCGAGTTTAATTATGAGTCTTTTATAATTCAAATAAGAGGGCATTTAATGTGATTCGAAGATCAGAGAATAAGGAGGATTATTGGAGTTTGTTGAAGAATTTTTTCCTAATATTTATTTTTTTATTGTTGTTTTTCCAGCCTCATCAATAAGTCGTTAGAATATATTCTTGAGATCCATTTGGTTCCATACAAGTCTTATAATACTTTTTCCTCATTTCTCTTTTTACGTCATTGTTATCACCATGGTATGTTTTTAATTATGCTTCACCCATGAACACTTCTCTAACCTTGATAATCATCCCTTCTACATCCATGTATTGTTACAAAGCTCTATATGATTTTGCATTTCTCTTACAATATCACTACTCTAATATCTATATATCTTCAATATTATTGATGTGGTATCTTGTATGACTTCTACAATATAGTATAATGATTGCCTATTGTACAATCAAATTTTTCACTCTAGGTATTAAAACACCATCCAATGCCATACAAGCCCACTCGATAGTTCACGAGACATCCCAACCCCTGGTGATTCCAAATCTTCCATGGAGAACATATTATAATTGATGTCGATGAAGAACCCTACCAACAAACACCTTAAGCAAGATGACCCATGAAAATGGGTATGTGGGAACTAAAACTAGTTATGTGCTTCTCAAATGAGATACTCACAACTATAGATGGATATGACATTGGGATTGCCATAGTTATAACAAGGGAATAAAAAAAAATATGTAACTCAACATTTGGTTAATCAAATTCTAAAGGTGCATATTAGTGACAAAGGGGGGACTAAGCTCAATTTAAGATGTGTCCAATTTATCAATCTGATATTGTATATATAAAAATGTCTTGTAATTGAATGTATGAGGACACATTTTAAAAATAAGTGAGATCAATAAGGATTCATGCTTCTTAATTTTCATATTCTCTTCAACAAAATTAATCATGTCTCCTTGAAGTATACAAACTTTAAAAAATAACATTATATTTTCTAACTGCATGTGTTATTATTTACTTGCATAAGGGTATGAAGGTCTTGTCTTGAAGCCATTATGATGTATCAAGGTAAAAATAAATGCTAAGAAAAAATACCTTAATACAATACACTAAAAAACAATCTCTTAATTGCTTTACCATGTTTCTCCTAGGAAAAGCCTCTTCCAAGCTAAATTTGATGTTAAATTTAGATTCCTTTTGAAAAAATGCACACTTTCAAAAAAAAAAACTAAAAACAAAGTCTTTATGAGGAAGTCATGACCATTTCTGTTTGGCAATCTATTGAAACTAACAAGGCCTATGTGTTAACTAGGCTATACCTTATTTTTGTGAGAAGATAAAACAAGGTGTCGCCTAAAATATACTATGAAAGGTTTTCTATGGTGAAAAAGAAAAGAAATATCTTAGGTGATGGATACCGCCATGCTCAAATGAATGAGAAAAATACTCCAAAGGCAATGGATGTCACTATTTTTGTAAAGGTAAAAAAATCAAATGACAGAAAAATTAGTTATAAGGAGGAATCTTGAAAATTTTAGAGGCTAAAAATAGAATAAAAACATTGCAAAAATTTAGTTTTCATGCAATTTTTGTTTAAGTGTCTAAAACAAACTAAATTCAAAGTTTTAAAGGGTCGAAGCATTTAAACACATACAAAATTATGCAGTCAAAGATGGGTGTGGGTTTTTTTATTTAATAAAGTTTAGTATAGGATAACAAAAAAATGTTTATTTATTTTTTGCATAGTTTATGAAATAAAAAACTGTAAAAGGTAAAAAATCTATAACTAAAAAATTGAAATCAGTGAGGACCAAGAGTCCTACTTTCTTAAAGAATGAGAAATAATAGGTCTGATTGAGAAACCGCAAAAAGAACATGAATGGCTATTGATCTTACAAGAATATTCACATGAATATAAAGAAACTGCATATCTAACCAAGTTTCATTTAGGCATTTTCTAACAAATATAAACAAACTTCACAAAAATGAAGTAATATAAAAAGTAATGCTTATGATCATGTTTTGATACCAAGAAAGAATACCTGATACGTTCCTAGATATTTGATTTAACCTTAAGAATTTCACCCACATACATAAGATAAATATGTGAAAACTTGAAAGAAATAATACATAATATTTTTAAATCGTGTATATATAATATCTATGATAGATCTTACTTACCACTATCCCTCTATATCTCTTATATAGCTAAGAACATGAGGTCGAGGTTAGGTTTTGGGGAGCATGTTACTTGTATGTCTTTTTAAAATAAGATATTTGTATCATTAGTAGATGTCAATCAAGCTAATTATTTAATAATCTTCTATAATAATAAGATCTGGGAATATATATACATAAATGTGTCTATCCATATAATTCTATTACAAATAAATAAACTTAATTAATATAAGTCAACTTAATACTAATGTGTATATAATAATGCATCAATATAATGAACATGTCTAACATATATGAAGCTCGTAACTAAAAGATGTGTGATGTATTTCTAAAATGTAATTTGGTTTCTGTATAGACTAGGATGATTCTGGCTATGTAAATTGAAGATTAGAGTCAACCTAATGGATTAGAGAATGTTTGGAAGGGGGAAATATGTGTGAATAAGGTCTATTGTGTTTTTTACAGACCAAATGTCTATAAAGGTAGAAAATAAAATTTATCAACTATCTTAGATATCTAAATGAGCCAAGGTGTTTGTTTATTTATAAACAATTGAAACTCAAATTGGAACCCTATTACTACACATGTCAGCTTCCAAAACTAAAAAGGTGAAAAATATGACACAAGTGAAATGAGGTAAAGAAGGAAAGGTTACTTCACCTTCCTTACAAACCAAGAACATGGAGTCCACATTTTGGATATTGAAGACCAAAATAATGGAAAATACGGGAGATGTATATAATGGCAACTGGATTTTGTAGAAGAATAATGCACGAATATTCAAAAGTTAAGAATTGTACTAATAAAACCATAATTGAAACCCCATAATCAAAAAATACCTACAATTTAATGACTAACAAAAATCTATGGGGTCATTTGCAGGGGATTACAATAGATTAAATTGAAGCGTTTCCCAACTATATGGAGTCCACATGTTGGATATTGAAGGAAAAAACAATGGAAAATAAGGGAGATGTATATACTGTCGACTGGATTTTTTAGAAGAATGATGCATGAATCTTCAAAAGTTAAGAAATTGTACTAATAAAACCACAATTGAATAATCTACAACTACATACAATTTAATGACTAAAGAAAATCTATGGGGTCACTTACAGGGGATTACAATATATTATATAATGAAGCATTTCCCAACTATACTTATATTGTTCAAACTATAATAATTTATGTCCCAAAGCAGGGCAAACCCCTTATAACCTCAAAGCAATCTAGATCAAACCCTTAATATGGACTACAAATTAAGGGTAGGATTTGAACCCACAACCTAGGACACCTAAAGCGGTGATTGAGACCAAGTGAGCCAACCTAAGGACCTCATTCAAACTATTATTATGTTGAAAGGCATTGTTCCAGTTGGGTTGAGGCATGGTGGTTCTGGCGCAACATACATGCGTGGACAATGAAGATGAAGCGACAAAGGACGACAATTACGACGCGTTGTGAACCGTGGGATGGAAGGAGGACGATGCATAAATCAAGAAACCAGTGAACATGCCCACATTTCCACTTTTCCAAACATCACACGAAGTTATGAACCATGGATTTTGTTCACCGTATCAACGACCTCTGCTAAATCATACCCGTTGAAAAGGCATACGCACTGGTGGAAAATCCCCTCCCGTTGTACGTTTCTAGAAAGTATCGGAATATTGGATGGCATGGATGAGGAGACATATGACTTTGAAGCAGGAAGATTTTTTCATAGTTTTTGTTGCGTGTGAGGGCCAAAAATCTCTGCGCAGCTGTGTAAATTTATCTTGCACGGTTATGATGCATAAAAGGGAAAATGATCTCTGTGCAAGGATGGAATCTCTGGTTACAAAAATAGTGTTATAGAACACCCAGGTCACATGTATTATGGAGATTTAATTGAAGAAAAAAAAAGTATGTTTAGTGTTTGTTTGCAGCGCATGGCTATTTATATAGTATTGTGTTGTACTCTTGAAATGACTGTGTTGAAATCTGGAAACAGTCTTCTATGTCATGATACTACAAATTTATATCTTTGTGTTCTTATGAATATCTTCAAAAGTAGCCTTTAATGGCTACTATGATCTCGCATATGGGGTGTGATCTTTTCCACCCAGTTTTGTATGATTAGCATTGTACTCTTTTCTCATCATTAATTCATGGATATGCTTTTCAATAAATAAAAAAATATTTGTGAAAAGTGATTCGCATCAGCGTGATATATGCATACCCGCATTGACCCATTGTTGTCTCATTTTTCAAGTCACGAATACATCAATGTCATTAAAGCCTAGAATAAGATAATGGGGTGAACTATACTTTTATCAAAGGAAATGTATTCAAACACACTACAGAGGAGTTTGTTTTTAATTAACCATTTCAGAAATATTGCTTTCATAGGCACTGTTTTACTTCATATTTTTTGTACATTTGTTAGCTAAGGATTTACTACTTACTAAAACCTTGTGTGTGCAGGATTAGGAGCCAAGAATTTACTGCACGAAGATGTAATGTTGGGTTAGGAGGATTCAATGGTTTAACCTCTAATATGTGGGAAAAGGCATTGTTTGTTGTGTTTGCTAGTCTTATTTTGCGTTGTATTAGCCATCTTGATTTTCCTACTCCTCCGTTTGTGTGCAGTTACAAAGAGGGTTTTGTAGTCATAAAATCATACACTTTAGACAATTATTTATCTCGGTCTCATACTACTATTTAGAAGTTTCTTGAGTGAAGAAAGTACTAATTAACCCCCGTCCTTTGGCCATCTTGTTTATTTTATTTCGTAATTTACGACTTATTGCACCCACAAGCCCAACCATTTTCTGACATTCTACGTTATTTTAGCCTCAGCTGAGGCACCCAAATTTAGAACTGGGGCGCCCTGTTCCCTTTTACACTTTCCCGCCACTTTTTGGGCCTCTTTTAGTCGTTTTACATCTTTATATTTCTTGTGTTCGTCCTTTTCGGGGTTAATTAAGACCAGAAGTACATCAGGGACTGAAATGTAATGCAACGCTCAGTTAGTAAGCCCACTTTTGTGGCCGTTGAGGTTAGTCTGATCCATTCATTTACATCTTTCTTTTTTTAGGGTTTTGATATGTCCTTTTGTTCTTTTACAGGTCATTTCTTCCTCTTAGAATATTTTGAGCATTCGGCGCAGTACAGAAAAATTAATGCGACAAGAAGCAAAGGTTATTAATCATCTTCAGGACTTGTGAAGACCATCTATGGGCCTTTTTCCCATATTAGGGAGTATATTCTACTTACCAGAGTGCCTGTGGGCACCCCAGTCCTCTCTCAGGCCCTCCAATCTAGCCACATCACCCAGATCTATCCTCTGCGGGACCCCAACACATTTGCTCCTACTTTCTGATTTTTTGTGCATCACTGCGACACTCTCCGACATGCATCGGTTATCAACTAAGTTCTTTCCTTACTCCCTTTTACACATTTAGGGTTAACATTTACTTTTACATAGTTGATTAGTTTGCTTGCATATTTCTTTACGACAGTCATTTACTTATTTTATAGTTGTTCATAGCTTAGATTAACTATCCCCGCACTACTTAGTTAGTCCATTTTTAGTTAATCATTTTGATGAACCTGATGTGAGAATCGACCTTCATTCTAGGGATTTTATTATCTTTTATATCATGGCTTCTAATTTTTGTCAAGTCTCTTTGCTTCAATCGATTCAAATGTACCATCTTATAAAGACGCTCTTCAACAAACCCTAGAGGATATGTGTCTTCCTATGAACATATTGCCTACCCAAGTCAGTACTATTATTGGTCATCTTTCTGAGGGCTCCCTTGATTCCAATCCCAATCAATCTATTTACAAATCCATTTAAGTCTTACATACATTGTTTCAAGGTAAGTTTGCAGCCATGGAATCAACCATCACATCTCTTAGATCTTAAATTCAACAACTTATGGATGTTTCTCAATCGCATGTTTGTGCTCCTCCATCTTATATGTAACCTATGTTTAATACATGTTATATGATTGAGCCTCAAGATACGCCATTTCCTGAGCCTCTCATGTTTGAGCACAATACCATGCCACATGACATTTTTCCTCACCTCCATCATTACTTGATCACTCTACCACATATGAAACATTACACTCCTTATGAGATGGTAAAATATCAAGGTCGTCCATACTGTAATTAGCATCAAATCAATGGACATAGTGACAATGATTGACATACTTTGCATCACATAATTAACAGTCTTAAGCATCAAGACCTTATTTCATTTGCTCCACAACATCCTAATACCAATGCTCAATCCCATTGGGGTCCTAAATTTGACTCACCTACATATAATGAGCATCAGGTTAGCATTACTCAAGCCACTCCTAAGTAGCAACCTCTCACAAGTAGTTCACCCCCAACTCCACCATGTTATGTGGATACTAGTGAGATTTCTAAGGAAGTACTAGATGCTTCTCTTATTCATTACATGTTTGATGTTGATAATCACTCACATGTGTATAATACTTCTTATCCTAGTTAGACAAATACTATAACCCCATCCCATGAGTCTCCTATTGTTGATGTTACTTCTTCTCCACTTACTGAGCATCACACCACCATTTCTCCTGCACCTTCTTTGAACGGACAAGAACAACCTAAACAATCACCTACGGTATCACTAAGTCAAAAAAGTCAACCACATCTCGAAATTAGTTCAAAAACCCCTCCTACTAAGTCATATATTGCATTACCAAGTCAACCTAAGCAGTCTCCTTTGAGACTCAATGCAACTTGGCCTACACTCAAATCTAGGCTCCAACCAATTAATTTTGTGCCAGTAGCCAATCCTTCTCATAGTGTTTATGATATATTCACTTTCACCACCACCATGCAAGATTGTGCCATTATCTCCTATCATTAACCTCCTAATGCCAACACTTGCTATCAAATCTACATATATTGATGACTAGGACCCAGATATAACTCGCTATGGTGATGAACCATTGGATGATCACACTCTTATGTCACTTCAAGGTCCCATAACTTTTGTTGAAGTAACTACTCCTTACATCGATCCACTTAGTATCTTTTGACTAGATTTTCATTACATACACAATTGGTAAGTGCTTAATTCTCTATGTTGCATGCTTTGCTTGATAAGCGCTTAATTCACTTGCCTTCTAATCAGCATCATCCTCTGCATCACTTGCATCGCCAGTGTGATCATCCTTATTGTAATTATCACATCAATGGCCATCGTGACAATGACTGATGTGCCCTTTATGGAAAATTACAACAATTAGAAGGAAAGGGTGTCATTTCCTTTAGATCTCACTCTCGTGAGCGGTATGTTTCTCCAATTCCAAGTAAGTGTGTTGCTACTCCAGTTCACTTATCTCCTCCTCCTGCTTCTAAGGTTATTATTCGTCCACTTCCTAAGGTCATCATTCATGCATGACCTCCACCTCACTCATCCACTGCTACACCATCTCATCCACCTCACAGTACTCCTACTTCACATTAGATTCCTAATCCATCGGCATTTTTTCTTCCCACCACTACATCTCCCATCATTGGCACCATCTCATCAGACATTCAGTTTGGCTCATACACTCATGCTACTTCCACTTCACATACTTCCACCATTCCTCGCTCGCTTAATCTTTGGTAGGTGATTCTTCTCACCTCACCAATTAATGATGCACTCGTGTTCTTACGGTTCTTACATGAATATTGGCGGATATGTTACAATAATAACCTCACTCCATATTTACATTATACGCTTCATTGATCTATCTATCTAGCACACACTATCACACAATTTTTTGATGACACGCTCTTGTTTTATGGTTCATTCATGATTGCCAAGGGGTATTATATAAATGAACATCATCTTCTTACACATACGATGGGGGCATTGTTCTTCTTCCCCCCTCTTTCATCATGCTTACATGTGATTCCATACATTTTTACTATCATTTCACTCACATTTCTCTTTCACATTATTCATCTCATACATCTATTACCATTTATCACATCTCTATTAATACACACACACTAATTTTCATTACTAATCTATCTAGGTCCTAATCAATATCATCATCCATTAGTCAATATCATCATTTACACAATACAAATAAAATAACTACATATGAACAACAATCATCACATCACATATCACAAACCACCAACACAACACAATAAACTAATCATCCATCTATATATATCATCAAAAACCATAGTTATCAAAAATAAAATCGACTGGGGGGTAAGATCACCATGCATCACTACATCAATACATATTATACAACCTAATCACTATCGATTATATACAATTATGGAAGCTATTGAAGTAGATGTTTTCACTACTTAATCTACGTCACTGGTCGCTGGCCCCTATATCTCTCATCCATACCTGTGTAACAATGCCAAATTGACTAGACTGCTTCATAAAAATGGCCCTATATCTCTACATAACTTCATGAAAACATCATGAACTATGGATCTCTCCACCTATAATCTCCTTAGATCTTTGAATCAGTCTGCCATCTATGCCTTGTCATAGTCACTCAATGAACAATATGGTACATGTCATCAGTTATTATCGTCTAATAGCTTGAACAAAAGTGTGCATGTTTACCCACGATTAGCATCTACTCACTCAAACATGAAACCTTGCCGATGATCACATTAGAAGGCATACTATCATCTCAATGTGTGGATAGATGTATCGACAATCAGTGACCAATAAACATCCCCTACAAACATCTGAAAATCACATTAATTATCACGCACGATATGAAACAATCAAAAAACTAAGTGACAAACCACAACTATCAACAAACAAATACTCACACTATATTATCACTGTTGTTATATATCATCACCATTTTGGACATGAACCTACTGCGATATACTATTATAACTAGAGACACTCCTACCAGCATCCACAACAATTTGAAAAAATAACACCCATCAGTGCATTTCCAACCATCCATTATATGTATCAATACATCCTTTGCATCATCCACGTGTATCATCTATATACCCACATTTTTCCTCATCCAAACTAGGAAAAGTAACTTATGCCTCTATGGGGCCTAGCTCCTGGTCTCCTTAGTGCTCTCGTTGATTGAACCCATATATACAGAATCTATGGCAGTACATCCTGAGTAATAAGAAATTGTTTAGATACACACTTCACCTGAAACAACTTGGTCACTCTAAGAAATCTGATCCTCCAACCAAATCGTATGAACAGATATATCATAGCTAAACTATGTCATCTTTCCACGCTACATAGGATTGATAGAACTTCCATTTAATGGCCCCTTGCCCCATATGACCCATCATAGATCTTTAGGTTAGTAGTATCTAGTCTCATACTACATGTACTTATCCACCTCTAAAATATATCATGCCTCACCTAATCGGCATGCGGCCCACTCAATGTCCTCAATATTTCAATATGCTCATAGGACCATATATGTAATAATGTGGTGGCTCCAAGCCCACCCCATGACCCTCCATTGTTAACCTATATAATTCTTTGTACAAAGTGTTCTTGTATACAACATTGCCTATGCATATGTAGTCCCATCCTCCTCTATACGCTGACAATATATCATGCATCTTGTACAATATATCCAAACCTCCACCCTCTACTGCCACTAATGATGCAATAAAAACTCCAATGAATTTATGCAATCGTGGAATGCTTGATCTAATTATGTCATCCAATATGATATGGGTCTCTATTTTTACCTCTGTCCCTATAAAGTATCACCTATCTAGCCCTCATCTTTCTCTATGAGCATTCTCTAATTCCATCACCTAGTACTTTCTCATCCACAACTTGCAGCCGTAATATGCAATATACATCCTCTAGGGTCGTAGTCATTTCCCTAACAAGATACCAAAAAGTACAAGTATCTTGCACTACACATCTTACATAAAGAAATAATCATTGGCATATTAAGGAGTATATAGCCCAGTCTAGCTATGTTCTATAGACCAACACAGACTAGTATATACCACTTTACATCTGATAGGCCTTATCCTAACAATGTATGCACAAGCGTCAACCTCCATAGAACTCTCTCGAATGGACATCCCTCTACAAAACACAAAAACACCAAAAAAAATGTGACATTAGCACCTTATATCCACACAAAAAAACTACTTCTAACATAAATACACATCAATTTTCACATTAGACACTTTCTTAGGTCAAAAACACCATCTTAGGTCACCAGTGCCAAAGAGTAGGATGCAAGTGCCTAGGAGAAATTCACCAATGCCTAGATTTGGTGCATTGGTGTCTCTAAGTGATGTTAGCACCATGGCCATTATTCCCCATGTCAGAAATGCCTAAAAATTAAAAAACTAAAATTATGCAAAAAATTCAAAAAATTAGCTCATTTCTATTAATGTTTCAAAAAGAATAATCCTTACTTGACTCAATTGCCATATATGATGCTACGAACCACTTACCACTATATCGAATTGGCTCAATCTCACTGTTCTAATTTGCGGCATCATAAAAATCTTAGAGCTTAAAATCACACTCACTCAAGGTTTGAATGAAGTTATTATTCACCTTTTACTATTACTATTTATAGTAAGTTTCAATTTCTCAGTTAGCTATAGTTATTAGTTTATGCATATTCTTCTAACAACTACACGTCACCATATTTTCACTCATATCTTGAGTTGAACTACTTATTTTTCTTCCCTGTCTTCTCCATTCAGTTTAGAATATCTCACTACTATTGTTTGATACACATTCTATAACATTATATTATAATCTCGTACATTTTCACTTGATACACACATAATTTTATGACATCCATTAGACTTCACTTTTCATACTCTTACATCATTTCACATCTACTTTATTCTCAGCATTCATTCTTACTATAACTTCCCCTTTCCCTGAAATGGGGGTATTCAATCAAGATCACTATATGATCCACCTTAATTGCCACATGATCATTTCACATGTCTCTAATTCGTCATTATCAACAAAATTATCACACGTTATGCAAAATTTCTATACCACTTTCTAGAAATTCCCTCTAATGAACTAATTTCTAGGAAACAAGAGAAAAATATCTCCATGAGTAATGTATCAATACACATTCAATATCAACACAATTTTTCTACTATTCAAATCAAATTAATATATCGTAGCAATACAAGGTATTCTACTACTCCTACTAGATGACCTAACTTGGGATTTGAATCACTTCATTCCTTGATGACCTAACATGAGAAGGTACTCTATACTCTATCACTTCCAGATGACCTAAAATGGACTCCATCTAGCACTATACACATGGCAGCAGACACTCTTGGAGTGGTGGAAATGAGATGTCATTACCTTTCCTATACCACTTCTATATGGTTTATTCGTGTTAGATCACAATGGATCAAAATGTGAAAAAAAAATTCTTTGTCCATCTGCAGTGGCTAGGCCTTTAAAGGATGTAATCATAGTTGGAGGGTAAAAGTAGACCTCTCTCCCTAACACTCTTCCTCTACATTAAAGGAAGCCCAAATCCTTCAGTTTTTCACACATAAAAAATCAGGTTTGGAATTGATCAGTCCATACCCCACCAAATCCGCATCAACAATAATTCAGAATCTCCAAATCACTCAGAAAATAAAATCATCAATCGCTCTAAGTGTTCCTTACAATGTTTCCTCCATCTCTATTTATGCCATATGGGTCAACATGCTGATCCATGGTTGTGAAAGCTATATTTTCTCATGTATCTTTGAGTGTACTTTTGCAACAAGGCTTCTCTAGACTTCTCACAGGTATGATCCTTACTTCCTTTGCACTAATTGAATTTCATTCAAATACCATAATGGGTGGGGGAATGTAGACACAAAATCACACACATACTACTATTTACTATACGCCAATGTATGTTGTTTTATCTATGGATATTAAGTAAGAAAATTATTCACTAGTGACACACTTACTAGTCCATCCACTTTATTTGATTTTTTCTATTTATTTTTATCTCTCACATCTCACTTATACACCCAGTTCTGGTCAGGTCACAGGGATCCATATCCATTCAGTCTTCTTACATTTGTCGTTAGTTGTCCTAGGACACTACCACCCAGGACTGGACATTAGCGCCTAGGCACTCCTGTCCAACTTGGGTTCTCTTGTCCTCTTTGTTTTTGTTTACAATTTTGACATTTGTGGTAGGCCTTTTCGGTTTTCTTACTCCTATCCCGAGGTCCTAGTTGGCATGTCATATCACTAGTGTCGAAATTCAAGTAAGAGATCCCTATATAAACACAACATACACACCATTATAAGGGCAGGTAATTTTATCAAGGGCTATCTATCTACATAATATCCAAGGGACTGCATCTTTGGGATTTTTACCATGCATACACTGCATAAGAAGGGGAACTGTTCATTTTTCCATCCACACATTTACATTCTATCTAGCTAATGCCCACTATCTTGGCGTCATTGGTAGCGAGGGAAAATAGGAGCTATTACGCACATAAGCACATAGAACTACATGGAGTTTGAGATATAGTGCAACGATCAGTCGTAAGTTCACTTTGTTGACAACCGAGGACAATTCGACTCCCCATTTTGTATCTTTATTTTTTAGTATTTGATGTAGTTTGGGGGTTTTTTAGGAGATTATTTGTGTTGAAGATTTACAGGTACCTCGTCAATCCAAGTGTGACATACAAGATATCATCAATGAAAAGGTGTGAAACCCTAGTGACATTGAAGCAATTAGATTTCGATATTTTCTGTAGACTCCGACACCTAGAAGAAGTCTCTAGTGCCCCAGGAACCCTCGCCCCTGCCCAGGCACCCATGTCCTGGCCATTCTACGAGTTACAAAATTTTTATCGAACATTCCCAGTACTCTGCAAAACATTCTCATCAGTCCTGTCAAGCTGGACACACTTCAGGATAAGAAAAATCAAGATAAGTTCCCTATCTCTCTCATTTACTTTCATAGTTACATCTCTAAAATTGCTTAGCATTTGTATCTTATTGTATATCATTGCAGTAGTTTCTAAAATCAAATTTTAATAAAATATTTCAGATTTTATTGAATCAAATGTTTCATGTCCGGTTTATTAGGTAATATAAGGAAATTGAGGCTTTCCCTTGGAAACTATCTGATAAGGCCATCAAAACAAGTTGTGACGTAACTACATTTATAATCATAAGCCAATTTTTGGGGTCTAACTGCTTTGTAATCATATAAAACATCCAAAACAAAAATAACTCACAATATTGAACATTAAATATTCTCTAGAGTCTACAAAGTAAAAAATGTAGTGTTATATTTTAGTCATTGAAATTGAAAACAATACTTTTTTTAGTATTATTCATGATAAGAACTAACAAAAATGATAAGCAAGTGCAATATATCAAATAGGTTTTGGAGGCTTCGATACATTTGTAGAAGACCTCCTGTGATAATCAAATGTGTTACAACTAATTAAATAGGATGTTAAATATTTTCTAAGATAAAAATAACTCGTCATTTCAAAGAGGGCATGGAATTTAATCAATTACAGATATAGCTAATGAACATATAAAAAATGAAAAATAGCTTAATATTGATGTTTACAAAACAATAAATGAAGTATTAAAATTTTCATATAGAATGTACACTTATGGATTATATTTTCCCTAATTTTGGTTTCTTATTTGATGGAGCTTTACTAAATTAGATGTATCCTTTCTCAACATTGTAATCAACTATATGTTTATTTCCAAACATGGGTATAGATGTTAATTTTTATGTAATTTAGAGAATACTAATTTAATAGAAAGTAAAGAGAGAAACTGTTATCCATTTTTTGCACCCCTACAAAATGGGCAACTTGACATATCTGAGAATTGGCAATTGATTGATGCAACACTTTGTGATTGGCAGGGTAGCTCGCGAGTTTATCTCCTCTCGCGGTGAGCTAGCTTGCCATGGCGAAGGTTTGAGCTAATTGGTAAAAGAAAAAGTGGCAATAAAAAGCTACCTATATCATGTAATATGCTATCGGCTTGTAGCAGGTATGGATGCTACTGGCCGGTAGCATTTTTAATGTTACAAGTTGGTAGCAGGGTTGGCAAGCCGTAGAGGGAAAATGGCACAGAGGTGTCGGTAGCACTCAAAATACTACCAATCGATAGCATGTGCAAATTCTATCGGCTGGTAGTAGGACAAAAATGGTGACATCATCAGCGGATGGTTAAGGGTCACTGGTAGCATTTGTACAGATGCTACCGGTCGACCACAGATTTTAAGCTACCGACTGGTATCGGGGAAAACATGTTACCAGTCAGTTGCATTTATGCAACCAGATGAACGAAGGAACAAACCAAGCATTAATAGAAGTAGGACAAAGTGGTTCAACCACCGGTTTAATGAGGTACGATGCTCATGATTTCCCATGCAAGAAAAGTACCAAATTTTGCCATGGCCGCCCATACCTTTTTAATGAAATTTTTCGATTGGTGAAGAAATTTTGAGGCTCTTCATCTATATATTGTAAAATTCACCTTATTTTGAGGGGATACATTCTAGAATGTAAAATGAACTCTGTCAAAATTGTTCCAACACTTTTATGAGTAGTAGACCTTGAATTTAGGCATTTTGTAAATGATTCTTTCCTTTTGCCTGTACTGTAATGGATTATGCATCATTTCAAGCAATAAAATTGGTGTTTTGTGGCTTTTCTTGCCCTAGCTCAAGTTGTATTGCCTTATTTTCCTTTCATTACATTTGTAGGTATATTGTGCATACTGTGTTCTTTTGTAGGGTTAAAATTTGTTGTGCTCCATAAGGATGGAGATGTAGATGTTGTTTCAGACTGTGGCACTTTTGTCTTCCCTCTCCAACTTTGTTTTCTTCCCATTTTCACTCACTTAGAATCTCTCCACCCCTATTCTTGGTGTTATCGGCTCTCTTAGTTTAGGAATTTCATTTTATGTGCCTCTCTCTTCCCTAGTCCCTTGGAAATTCTAGGTTAGTGTTAGAATAGTTACATTTCCCTTTCTAGGAATAGTGTTAACATTAGGATAGGTAGAGGAACCAACCTTCTCTAGAAGTTTGTCTTAATTGCGAGGGTCTCACTCCTTGATACAATCCCATGTTAGTCAAAAGTAGGGTTTTGTAGTGTGTCAATGCTACGGTGCTAATTTTTTGACATAATAGTTTTGGCACGCCCAGTGGGACAAAGAAGTCAATATTTCCAATTTCATCAAGTTTAGGTGTGTATCTTGGTGAGACTCTAGCCTTTGGAGGCTCTGCAGTGACACACTTTATGACTTTGTCATTCAAATCAACTGGTTTTAGCAGTGCAAGTGTTCAATTTCATGAGAAGAATTCAGACAAGGTCCAAAACAGTGGAGGAGGGAGCTTTTGAATACTTGCAGTTATCACCTGGAAGGTGAAGAAGAGGAAGAACTATTCAAAGGTCACCTTCACCACCAAATAGTAATATTTCCACTCTACCTCTCAGTAGGCCTTTCTTGCAGTCTACTAGAGTTCTAAGACCTATTATAATGAAAACACAACAAAATTTGGGATTTGTTAATTTTACTGGCAACAATCCTCTTGCTCTTAATGCCAACAATTCCATTCTAACATCTGCTCTCAATAGCATCCCTTTCTTCACTGGGGAGAATCAGACTACTCCAGCTGACCACATTTAGGATATTATCAATGCCCGTGTTATCCATCATATCATTGAACAAGATGTCGATATTAGGTTGTTAGCTTCTTCAATTAAAGGAAGAGCTTTTCAATGGTTTAGGAGTCTGAAAGCAAGATCAATTGCACATTGGAATGCATTGTGCACAACTCTCTGTAATCAATTCATAGAGAAGGCAGATAATATTTCCTTACTTGAGTAGTTGACTACCATCAAGAGAGCACCAAATGAGCAAATGGTTGACTTCAATTTTAGATTCCAAATAACATGGGATAGGATCACGATTTCCACGAGGCCAGCCATTAAAGGTGCATTTCTCTATTTCCTTAAAGCTTTAAATTTAGATATATCTGTTATGATACAATCTATGGGTGGGATAACCTTACCAAGAGCTTATGCCATAGCCATTAGGGCTGAGAATTGCCTAATTCAAGCTAGTAAACTTGCACATAGACCACCTATGCCTATTTATCCAGAAATGGGAAATCCTAATTCTAATGAAGCTCTTACATTAAAAACTATCCCTATCCCTAGAAATTATAGTTCCAATAAGGCTTCCACCTCTTCTTCTAACACCACAACTGAACTCCAAGAGGTTATGAAACAATCGCAAAACCTAGGGAATGAGTTGGTGACCCTCAAGAGGTAGTAGGCCCAAACTTTGAGACCTTATCAGCATCAGGCACAACCAAATAGGTCTCCATATCAACCTAATAGACCTCATGTTCAAGATGCGAACAAAAATCAAGGACAACCCCCAGTTGTTAGACCATTTCAGCCATACAATACTAATACACCTTCAACATCCCAGACCTTGGTTCCAGTCCCGAATAATCTTGCACATGAATATGAATAATGTTTTCCTTGTAGTCAACCCCATAATCAGGTAGCATGTTTCAATGGTATGCTAAACTAGACCTTGATAGTAAAAACTATTGGTGTGCCTCAAGAGACAGGCCAAGAAGAAAATCAGTAGCATGCAACTATGTAAGAGGAACCTTCAGGGGAGACTACACTTGTGAACAGGCAAGCTAAGGATTTTTGCGAGATGAATCAGTCTAATTTTCAAGGGGTGGAAGCTAACACAAGGTCTAAGAAAATAAATATAGAGGGATTAAAATCATCAAATGTTGGTGTGACTCAACCTTCTATCACACCCCAAGTAGTTGGTAGCTCGAATCTAGTTTCAAGTTCACAAAATCAGCCAAGAGTGCTTGTTGTAGCAGCTTCGGTACATGAAAAGGCAGAGGGTAGCAGAAGGATAAGCCACCTTCATTCAATATCATTAACAAATTGAAGAAAATAAATGTAAACATCTCTATGTTGGAATCCTTGAAAATTTTGGGACAAAGGGACCTTTTGCAAGAAGCCATAACTCACTTACCCATCTCAAATGAGTCATCCAAGGATCAAGAGAAGGTCCTCACCAATGCAATACAAAAAAAGAGGGTCAACCAAGCAGAAATATGAAACCTCCACCATTTTATGTGTCCTTGATTATTGGGAATAATTTGGTACATCACTACATGATTGACTCGGGGGAAAGCAACTCAGTGATGCCAAAACAAATTGGAAATTAGATGGGTCTTAAGTATGATCCTATTTCCAAGGGAGTGGTAAAATTAGATGGGATAGAAGTGGGAACCATTGGAGTGATCAAGGATCTAAATCTAACATTGCATGCATGTCCTAATATCACATTTCAACAAGATCTATCAGTTATTGATTTACCACCACTTTTTCCCTTGTGCTTGTTAAGGGACTTCACAAATAAAATTGGTTGGTACCTATCTGTTGATTGGTCCCACATTATTTTTAGGATGAGGTATGGATCCAGAGCTACAATCCGATCAGAACCTATTGTTGTTTCTCTCATTGAGCCCTAAGTACCAATTCCAATTGCTTAGCTTTTGATTAAGAAGATTTCCCAAGCATTCAGGAAGCAGATACTAAGGTTGGAGGCATCCCGGATTTGACACTTGATGAGTGGGCTCACTGATCCATATAAGAAGATGGAGGAATTTGAATTGGGTATTTATTGATTGCATGAGGAGAATCAATCTCTCCCTAACACCACCAAACCAGATGATAAAGATGAAAATGAAATATGGAATTTGTTCTTCGATGGTTTAAGGAGTAGACAAGGTGCTGGAGGAGCCATGCTTATGTCACCCCAAGGTAAAAAAAATTATTTAGCTTTCTACTTCCAATTTAGTTGTTCCAATAACACAGCTGAATATGAAGCATTAATCAATGGGTTACATTGGGCAAGGAAAAGAGGTATCAAAAATTTTCAAGTATTCGGAGATAGGGAATTAATTGTCAATCAAGTCAGAGGGAAGAATGCTGCTAAGAATGACCTTCTCAAGAGCTACAAGAATTGGGTATGGGGCCTCATTGAGTACTTTGAGGCCTTTAATATTAGTTCCATACCAAGAAAGAAGAACAATGTTGCGGATAGACTTGCAGTGATTGGGGAAACATTTTATGTGGTAGATAGTATTAAGAGAGACAACACACAACCCCATATCAAGGTAGTTGTGAGGCCAAAAGTTCCAGACAATAACACAAGCTGGAAAGTGTTCGAGAATGATCAACATATCATAAATTTCCTACAAGAAGAAGATGAATTATTTGCCAAGATTTAGGATAAATTAGGAAAACAGTATGGGGATCAAGAGGCTCAATTAAAGATGAACAAGCTCCCAAAAGTCCTAGTGACTCTAGAATCAATCTTCAATCCAAATGACCAGTTTTAGAAAGAAAAGGAACATATTCAAGTCGCGGGGGAGGATTTAGAGCCTATTTCAGTAGAGGATGGTAAATGACTCTGGATTAACAAAGTAAGTATTGATCAAGAAAAAACTTATTTCATATAGGTTTTCCAATAATTCCCAAATGTCTTTTCTTGGAGCTATGAAGACTTGAGGGGATAAAATCCAAAGTTAGCACAACATACTATCAAGTTGCATCCATAATATAATCCCGTCAGGAAAAAAAAAAAGACTGATGAACCCCCACATTAAGCCTCTCTTGAAAAGGGAATTAAACAAGCTCATAGAGGCAAGTATATCCTTTCCAATCAAGCACTCTTCATGGATTGCTAATCGGGTTCTGGTTAGGAAAAGAACCAGGGAAATCAAATTATGCGTGGACTTTCGAGACCTGAACAAGGATTCTCTAAAACACCACTATCCACTACCTTCTATGGAGCAGATCTTAGAAGTAGTATCTAGTTTGGAAATATTCTCACTCCTATATGGCTACTAAGGCTACAATCAAATTATGGTGAAGGAAGAACTTCGATTCAAAATAGCTGTCACCACAAAATGGGGGACTTACACTTATAGGAAAATTACATTCAGGTTATCAAACATTGGAGCTACATTTTAGATGGCTATGGACATGGTGTTTAAGGGGTTGATAACCAAGATAGTTCTTGTGTACTTAGATGACATTACTATATTTTCCAAGAATGCAACAAGCCACCTCCATCACCTTAGGAAAGTGTTCCAAAGATGTAAGAGATTTAGAGTGTCTCTAAATATGAAGAAGTTCATATTCCTAGCTCAAGAAGGCAAGCTCTTAGGCCACGTGCTGTCTAAATAAACGCTAACAATTGATCCAAAAAGATTCGAAGCCAACCTTGCTCTACCATTTCTGATTCATAAGAAAGATCTCCAAAGTTTCTTGGGGATAATAAATTTTGTTAGGAGTTTTGTTCCTAGCTTTCCTAATCTATTCAAACCATTAACGTTGATATTGAGGAAGAACATGGCTTTCAAGTGGACAACAGAGGGAAAATAAAGCTTTGAATTTATCAAGCACGCTGTATCTCAAGCCCCAACTCTCATCATTCTGGACTTCCCCAAAGACTTCATTCTCTATGCCTTTAGTGGTTCATACACCATCTCTGTAATCTTGGTGCAACAAAAAAGGAATGGAGTAGCCTATTGCATTCTTTAGCCTAGGCCTTGAAGATGATGAGGTGAGGTATTCATTCATAGAAAATTATGTCCTTGTTATGATAAGAAGTCTAAATAAATTTAGGCATCTAGTGTCAAATAATAGAATTCATTTAATAGTTTCACATGTGGGTGTGAAATATTTCTTTTTGAACAAGGAACTCAGTAAGAAAAGGGTTGGCTGGATAACCAAGGTCATGGAGTATGACATTGATATTAAGGTGACCAAACTGGTTAGGGGAAAAGGGTTGTGTGAACAACTAGTTTCAACTCAACATGCATATGACGAGGCCACCTTTGTAGTTCAAGATGATCAAGAACAAGCAACCAATGCTTTACCCATTCACTATTGGACTCAAGCTATAGTACACTTCCTTCAAACAGGTCAATGTCCTCGAAATTTGAGAAAGACAGAGAGAAGGAATTTAAGGCTGCAAACTATACCCTATGTGCTCGTAGATAATATTTTGTTTAAAAGGGATGTGAATGGTGTCCTCCTAAGATGCATAAAAACAAATCAGATGGAGATGATATTGCATGAGTTTCATGATGGAGAAACATGTGGCCACTTTACCCCAAAAACAATGGCTCTTAGAATCATGAAGGCTAGTTATTACTGGCATAATATTTTCAATGATTGTTACTCGTGGATCAAGAAATGTAAGAAGTGTGCCTTTTTCACAGGTAAAGAGAAGTTAGCAACCCTTCCACTCCACCCTATTTCTATAAATGAACCATTCATGCAATGGGGTTTGGAATTTATTGGTGTGATCAACCCAAATTCTAGCCTAGGTCACAAATGGATCTTGACAGCTACCGACTACTTCAAAAAGTGGACATATGTAATTACACTCAAGGAAGCAAATGAATCTAATATTTTGGATTTCTATAAAGGTATTGTGGCAAAGTTTGGTGTCCCTTCCACTATAATATCATATAATGCCTTGGATTTTCTTGGAACAAAAATATCTGATTGGGTTGTTGAGAATAACATCTATTTGAGCACGTCTTTTAATTATTACCCTCGGGGTAATGGGCAGGTTGAGTCCACCAACAAGAACTTGTTAAGGATCATAAGGAGGAATTTGGATGAGAACTAGAGGACCTGGCATACCAATTTGAAATCAGCCTTGCAGGCTGATAGAATTACCCCTAAGAATTCAACTAGTTATTCTCCTTTCAGGTTGGTCTGTGGCAAGGAAGTAAGGCTACCAATATCCCTAGAGTTACCAACATTAGAGATGTTACACCCTTAACCTATTGCTTGTATTAGGATATGAGTAGCTGACTTGTGGCTTACCATATCATTTTATTATATCATTTATACTTTCTCATGCTTAGTAGGTCAGCCTTGGTGATTGCCATAACATATGAATAGTATATATAGAGGGGTTTGTAGGTAGTATTTCATCATCATTGGAGTATTTGAGTATTATTGTGTGGTTTGGAGGTTGCCCCCTCGAAGTGGCGAAGCTATTATAATTGCATATTGAGATAATTATTCTAGAATATTATGTTATTTGGTGTTATATGTCTGCTCATGATCTGAATTATACAAGTAATTTCATTGCAAGTGGTATCAAAGCTGCGATCTGGGCCAAAATTAGGGTAAAAACCCTAATTTTTTGTTTCCACCATATATTATGAAAAAAAGGGAATTGGTGGGAGATATTTTTACCAGAGTTGAAAACCATTTCAAGTAAGGTTCCCTGAAAATTTCAGACTTTTAAATTTATTTTTCAAAAGTTATTAATAATTTAGTGTTTTTCATAAAATCACTCCCTAGGGTGCAAATTGTAGAATTTTTTCAAATTCGTTACATTTTCAGAAAGAAAAACAAAATTTATTTGGGGTTTGTTCTTCAATTTGTTTTATATTTTTCCTAATTCTTATTGAAATCTGAAACCCTAAAATTTGACCGTGATCCCTACATCCTGCTATTTTGGGGCATCATGGCGGGGCCTTCCACAAGAGGAAAAAAGAATCCCATCACTCCGGGTAAAACACTAGAAAAGGATGAGATAGTAGTTGAGGAGTTGGAGATAGAAGATATAACTACAGATTCCTCAGGGTTAGGGTTTACTTCGACATACCATAAAGTAAACCAACTTGAGTTTAACCTGAGAGACCTCGAATCTAGGGTGGCCAGCAAAGAAGATGTGGATAGGATTGGACAAAGATTGGAGGATTTCATGCAACAATTCAATACGCATATGATGGGTAATCATACTTATGTCAATCAAGGTGGATCCTCAGGTCAACATAATATACACATGAGCCAAAGTGGTTCTTCGAGTGTGCACAATCCAAATACGAGCACTCTACAGGACCGTACTATGTTTCCAAAAGTGGATATCCGCAAGTTTGATCGAAAGGATCCACTCAATTGGATCAACCAAATGGAGAATTTATTTGACCTACATCATATTCCATCAGGACAAAAGGTGACCATGGCAACTTTGTATCTCAAACCTGACCAATTCATCTGGTATCGATGGTTATGTGCTCAAAGGAAGAAGAGTGTTCTCAATGTTACATGGACAGTCTTCACTGAAGAGTTGCAATTACACTGCAGTTCTAGTGTGTTAGATAATTACTTCAACGAATTAGCAAAGTTGAGATAGACAGGATCTGTTAAGGATTACATTCATCACTTCCAAAACCTTTCTCTGTGGGTGGAAAATATTACTGAAGAGAATCTGAATGACCTCTTTCTTGGGGGTCTTAAGGATCACATTGATCATGAGGTGCGTATGTTTAATCCTCATAAGGTTTCTCATTCGATCATTATGGCAAGAAGGGAAGAGGAGAAAATTGTTTCAAGTAGGAGACAACATTTCACTTATACCAGAGATGGAAACACCTTGGCCCCCAGCATTCCCTCGGCCAGTTAGATTGACACCTCAACAAATTCAAGAAAAAAGAGAAAAAGGGTTATGTTTTAATTGTGACAGTAAATTTGGACCCGGACATAAATGTGCTGAAAAGAAGTTGTTCTACATTGATGGGCCTAGTGAAGATGAAGAGAATAATGAAGATGCATAGTCAGAGGTCTTGGTTGAACTAGAGGAGGAGTTAGGAGATCCTCAACCAACGATCTCATGCCATGCAATTGTAGGTATTAGCACCCCCCAAACCCTAAAGGTGGTTGGATTCCTAAAAAAATAGAGGGTCACAGTGTTGATTGATTCAGGAAGTACTCACAACTTTATTAATCATAAGTTAGCAGTGCGCCTAAACTGTTTCATTTATCTAGCTCCTGAATGTCAAGTAATGATTGATGATGGAGGTATTGTTACTTGTTCTGGAAAATTCCATAGCATTAAGCTTTCCATGGGAGATTACATACTAAACAGTCCCATGTATGCCATTTCTATGGGAGGAGTAGACATTGTGTTAGGGGTTCAATGGCTTACCACTTTGGGAACCATTGAGATGAACTTCCAAGACTTGTTCATGTGATTTCACTTTGAAGGAAGGAATTTTGAGCTAAGAGGCTTAAGAGCAAAGTCTCCACAAATAGTAAGTTCTCATCAGATGCACAAAATGCTTAAAAAGGGTGCAGAGGGATTTTTGGCACAACTCTTTTCATTGGAGGCTCATCATTCTAAGGATATTATACCATCAGATATGCAAGTAGTGTTGGATGCACACTCTTTTGTATTTGAAAATATACCAAAGGGCTTACCTCCAAAGAGAGATCATGATCATGTTATTCAGTTATTACCAGGAAGTCAACCGCCTAACATCAGACCTTATAGGTACCCATATGTGCAAAAGAGTGAAATCGAGAAGATTGTACAAGAGATGTTAGAAGCAGGAATCATCCACCATAGTCAGAGTGTTTATTCTTCTCCAGTAGTGATGGTACGGAAGAAAGATGACATGTGGCACATGTGTCCTGATTATAGGGAACTTAATAAGTACACAATCAAAGATAAGTTTCCTATTCCTGTTATTGATGATTTACTTGATGAGTTGCATGGTACTATTTATTTTACAAAGCTTGATCTTCGTTCAGGATACCACCAAATTAGAATCAAGGATGAGGATGTTCATAAAACCGCCTTTTGGACACATGAAGGCCATTATGAATTCCTGGTAATGCCTTTTGGACTCACAAATGCACCTTCTACATTTCAAAGTTTGATGAATTCTATTTTTAAGTCATTCCTGCGGAAGTTTGTCTTAGTGTTTTTTGATGATATATTAATTTATAGCAAAACATGGGAGGAACATTTGCATCATGTAAATAAGGTTTTGGAAACCCTTGAGCAACATCAACTTTATGCAAAGCCCTCTAAGTGTTCTTTCGGACTCAAGGAGGTTGAATATTTGGGTCACATTGTCTCTCATGAAGGGGTTAAAGTGGATCCTAATAAGATCAAAGCCATTATGGAGTGGAAGGTTCCAAAAACCCTAAAGAATCTACGAGGATTTTTGTGGCTTACAGGTTATTACCAAAGATTCGTAAGGCATTATGGAAGCATAGCTGCACCTCTCATAGCTTTATTAAAGGACTCCTTCCATTGGAGTGAGGATGCAACCAAATCATTTGAGAAACTAAAGGAGGCCATGTGCACCACTCCAGTCTTGGCTACTCCAGATTTTTCCAAAACATTCATTGTTGAATGTGATGCATCAGGGGTGGGTATGGGGGAAGTTCTCATGCAAGAAGGTCATCCTATTGCCTTTTTGAGCCATCAATTCAAAGGTAAGAATCTTTCCAAGCTTACTTATGAGAAGGAAATGCTAGCCATACTTCATGCAGTAAAGCAATGGAGACCATATCTCATAGGAAGACACTTTAAAGTGAAGACAAATCATGATAGTCTGAAATACTTCTTGGAGCAGCGTTTATCATCTGAAGAACAACAAAAATGGGTCTCCAAGATGTTGGGATATGATTTTGAGATTATCTATAAGAAAGGGAAGGAGAATGTAGTTTTGGATGCACTGTCGTGGAAAGATGACTCAACTGCAGCCTTGTTATGTGCCATATCCATATTACAAGAAGATTGGATAGATGAGGCAAGGTCTAAATGGAGAAATGACCCAACCACACAAAACCTCATTCATCATCTCCAGAATGATCCAAGCATGTCTGAAAAATTTGTATTGAAAGGGGATGCTTTATGGTATAAAGATAGATTATACCTATGTAAGAACTCCACTCTTAAAAATAGGATTCTATCTGAGCTTCACTCTTCTCCAGTAGGGGGGGCACTCTGGATTCTTGAAGACTTATCATCGAGTAAAACAAGATTTCTTCTGGGAAGGGCTCAAAGGGGATGTCCAAAAATTTGTGGCAGAATGCATGGTTTGTCAGCAAAATAAGGGTGAAACAGTTC
The DNA here is from genome assembly GCA_019776745.2 of Taxus chinensis. Lineage (NCBI taxonomy): Eukaryota > Viridiplantae > Streptophyta > Pinopsida > Cupressales > Taxaceae > Taxus > Taxus chinensis. Next base: position 80,391,597 of record CM034150.1, on the reverse strand, counting down.
GATCCCCAGGTCTTCTACAACCTCTATCTATTCCTAGCCAGCGGTGGGAAGAGGTTTCCATGGACTTTATCACAGGATTTCCTAAATCTGATGGAAAAAATGTCATCATGGTTGTGGTGGATAGACTCACCAAATATGCTCATTTTTGTGCCTTGGCACACCCATTTGCTGCAAGCACAGTAGCAACAACCTTCATGGACACAATTCAGAAGCTTCATGGGACACCGAAGATTATAGTAAGTGATCGAGACCCTATATTTACTAGTAATTTTTGGACTGATTTATTCTCATGTTTGGGTACTTAGTTAGCTCGTAACTCTTCTTATCATCCCCAGTATGATGGGAAAAAGAAGTTGTAAATAAGTGTTTGGAGGGATATCTTCGTTGCTTTACGTCTGATAAACAAGCAAGATGGGTCTAATGGTTGCCACTTGCAGAATGGTGGTATAACACTTCCTTCCATACTTCATCTAAAATGTCTCCTTTTTTGGCACTCTATGGGTACCATCCACCATCCATCACATCATCATTGAGAGGAAAACCATGGGTTAGAGCAGTAGAAGAACACATTCAGTATCAACAAGAGGTCATCTCTAGTCTTAAGGAGAACTTGGTCATGGCACAAAATTGCATAAAGCAATAGGCTGATCAACATCACATGGAAAGGCATTTTGAAGTCGGTGATTGGGTTTTTGTGCGGTTACAACCATATAAGCAAATGTCTTTGAAACAACAACAAAATGATAACAAACTTTCACCTGAGTATTATGGCCCCTATCAAGTATTGCAGAAGATTGGTACTGTAGCATACAAATTATAACTTCCACAATCAACCAGAATACATCCAGTATTTCATGTTTCTTGCTTGAAGAAAGTAATTGGATAGAGAGTATCAGCCCAAACAGTGTTACCTGAGCTCGATGAGGAGGGGAGGGTCATCTTGGAACCTGAATGCATCCTTCAAACATGCACTAAAAGATTGAGGACACGGGTTATTACTGAGTACTTGATCAAGTGGAAGAATATGGACAATGAAGATGCAACATGGGAAGATATGACATTCCTGTAGCAGCACCCAGAGCTTCTCAACATTGGGGACAATTTTTCTTTAAAGGGGAAGGGCATGCTACACCCTTAACGTATTGCTTGTATTAGGATATGAGTAGCCGACTTGTGGCTTACCATATCATTTTATTATATCATTTATACTTTCTCATGCTTAGTAGGTCGGCCTTGGTGATGGCCATTACATATGAATAGTATATATAGGGATTTGTAGATAGTATTTCATCATCATTGGAGTATTTGAGTATTATTGTATGGTTTGGAGGTTGCCCCCTCAAAGTGGCGAAGCTATTATAATTGCATATTGAGATCATTATTCTGGAATATTGTGTTATTTGGTGTTATATTAATTTATAGCAAAACATGGGAGGAACATTTACATCATGTAAATAAGGTTTTGGAAACCCTTGAGCAACATCAACTTTATGCAAAGCCCTCTAAGTGTTCTTTTGGACTCAAGGAGGTTGAATATTTGGGTCACATTGTCTCTCATGAAGGGGTTAAAGTGGATCCTAATAAGATCAAACAACTAGAATTGTTTGAGTTTCCAGCCATGGAAGTATGATCTATAGAGCTCATAGAGCTAGAGGAGCTAGGAAATTGGGGTTTGGAAGCAATAAAGAAAGACCAAGCTCAAATAAAGAGGATCTTTGACAGAAAGTCAAAGGCTAGAGCCTTTAAGGAGGGAGACTTGGTCCTGAAATGGGACGCAGACAGATCCAAACAAGGAAGGCATTCTAAGTTTGATGTAATATGGAGTGACCCTTACATGATTTCAGGATGCAAGAGTATCAACGCTTTCCAACTATGCAAGTTGGATGGAGAAAAATTGTAGATTCCAGTCAATGAAATCTATCTCAAGCATTGTTACTAAAGTGAAGTATCTTCCTTGTAAATATTTGATTAGTTCATTTCCTCCAAGTGCTTGTAGCACATTGTTGTGTTGGTAGTTTAGGGTTTCTTTTGTAATAAGTGTGTGTGCACTCTTTGAATGCTCTTTTTGGGATGTGTATGATATTTGTTGTTTGTATATAGTTTTTCCTTTTTGTTGCACTTTCCAGTTTCATGTAGGATCTGGTGATATAACAATGCCCCAACAGTGTTCTATAGGATTAAGGGATGAGTTCTCAAGTTTCAGGCCATTTTTAGCAATCAGAGTGACTCCATGCCCAATGGATCCTTTGAGGTCACTGGTCTTTGAGATCTAGTAGGTAGATCACCCTGCAAGTTGCCAATAGTTATCTATTTTTACACCCTTGCAAAATGGACAGCTTGACATATCTGAGCATTGGCAGTTGATGGATGCAACACTTTTTTATTGGTAGGGTACCTCATGAGCCAGCTCGTCGTGACGAAGGTCCGAGCCGATTGGCAAAATAAAAATGGCGGTAAAAAGCCACTAGTAGCATCAAAAATATTATGCTGGTAGCATGTAATATGTTATCAATCGGTAGTAAGTATGAATGCTATCGGCTAGTAACAAGGTTGGCGGGACTATTAGCATATGGATTTGCACGCATGCAAATGACATGCAATAGTATGGGAACGAAGTCCCTCCTCAATGAAGGTGAGGTTGTCTTTCTTGAAATCCAAAATAGTATTTACATCTGTACATTCAAAATTGTATCTGGGGGGTGTTTTGGAACATCAATGGAAAGAAAAGTGAATGAGGGAGATGGAATGGAATGAAGAAAATGAATGGAAAGGAATGAATGGAAGGAACATGCAAGAGTTAGGTAAAAGCAGAGCCTAATATTGCACGAAGAAGAATGATGAATAACCAAAAAAAATAAAATAGATTTTGCATCGGCTAAACTAGAATGAGTAAAAGGGAACACACGTGAGCAAGTAGATAATCAGAGCTTGATCACTGTGAACTAGAACAATAATTTAATAGCGTTTATAATAATATCCAAGACAATATTTTCATGCAAGATTTAAACACTAACATCTAATGAACATATGAACATCAAATGCTATAAGAGGCAATGAATGGGACAAAAAGTTCATATTTCATTAACTCCAAAATGTCTTCTCAAAAGAACACAAAGTTTCTTTCTTTGAAATAAAGCTTGCACACAAAAGTATTTTCTTCTCCTCTCTCAAAGTCACCCTTACAAATTATCCCTTGACTTTCTTTTATAACCCAAAAGTTGGTTACAAAGTAGTTAGGGTTTACATGAACATTAAACAGGGCATCTGAAATAACTTTTACTTTTTCAACCAAATTTTAAAAAGTAACTTGAAAAATGGAAACCACTTAAGTTATCAAAATTTTTCCAAAAGTGAGTTTAATAACACTAATTTAGAACAAACAACAATGGGTACATGTTGACCCCACTTAAATGACTTAGATAGACACATAGACATCCTAGTCAACAATGTGTCACTTAGATCAAGACACCTATGATCAGTGCCTTATCCATTAGGCCAAGATTCTACCTCTCCCAGTCGTACAGGAATGAACTCATTGACCATGATCCGCAATCCTCCATCTGACAAGAGAGTCGAGCTTGAAACTTGAGTAATTCACCCACCTCTTCGTTTGAGCAACATACTGGTGTGAGTAATTTTTTCTTTATTCATATTTGCATTCACAATTACACACAATTCTCCACATACTCTTAAAAACTTCCCACAGTGAATTCTTCATTTTTCGTGAGACCGTAGTTGTTACACCACCTTAGCTTATCAGAAGCCAACTCCAGATATTTTTCCATTTAGAATCTCTTCCAAGAGTCAAGATTGCAATTTACTTCTTGGAATTATGTCTTTCATCTTTGTTACCATCCCGAAGTGTTGTCATTCTGATTCGCTCACGATCATCCAATTTAAGAACTCTCAAAATTTAACACTGGTCGATGAAGTATCACGCCCACTGCTAACTGAGAATTGAAAAGAGCATGCTTGAATGATGTGGCCTTGCTTTATGATCCACACAACTACACTTGTCATTGATTTTGATTTTTCGATGAATATATCCATACAATGATTAAGTAAAAACAATTGATGTCGACAAGTTTCTCCCATTATCGATCTCTGTCAGTATCAATGGTTTTTGACTCCGAAGAGACCTCTTCCAATAGCTACGACCTATACCACATATTGATGAATTATTAGGTGACCCATTGGTACTATTGAGAAGCACCGGCGCCACGGAAATGAAACAGAGAGCTCACAAGTCGAGGTCACTTCCGCTTCGGAGCTATTGGAGTTGAATCATCACACTATGCAAGTGTCGTAGTGCTTCGTCCAAGTGATGACTGATTCGGGACTCTGGGAAGGTTGTCGCACATGAGAGACTGCTTCAAAACAAGCACCGGAAAAATTCTGACTCGCCTTCGGTTGATATGTGATCGCGGAACCAGCTTATGCCGACATGTCCCAAATTGGTATCACTAATGTTCTCATACTTTTAATGGAGTGTCGAGGTGGGTAGAATGCCCTAGAACTCATACCACAACACCGCTTTGTTTGGAGATGACATGATTGTGAAGACGTGACAAAAGCCTGATTTCTAGCTATTACTTCTAGATTTTAAAACTGAACAAATCGCCTCTGAAACTGACCTGGGAAAAATAGCAAATCTTATTCTGAGAAGCTCTCACTAGATGAAGGATTCTATTAAAGTACCATAAGTTTGCGTGTCAGAGGGTTTTTTCCCAATCAAATTCTTCAGTTAAATATCAAAGGTTAAAGTTGACTCTTTTGAAACTGCTAGGAAATTGTACGTGTAAAACTGTGAAAATCCCGTTTGGTTTTAGGCTGGGAAAAATACCAAAAGTTACCCTGAGAATATACAACTTGGCAAGGGAGTATATGAATGTGGTGAGAATTCAATGAACCAATAATTTTCTCTTGAAAATCATCCGAGTTCAAAATATCGACCCTCAAAGTTAGTCTCCTTGACAGGCTGAAAACTATGCGTGCAGCAAAATCAAGCAAACTACGTTATATTTGGCTTCATAAAAAATATTAAACGAAGTGTTGTGAATTTTAAATTTGGTGAAGGAGTACATGAAGTTGATTATAATTTAATGAACTAAACCGTTCTTCTCGACAATGACTCGGGCCTGAAATATGGATTCCCAAAGTAGGCCTTCCGACAAGCAGAAACTGTTCGCGCGATGAAATCAAATGAACTGCGTTTTATTTGGCTTTGTGAAAAATATCAAACGAGGTGATGTGGGTTTGAAATGATTATGTAAGCACCTTAACATGATAGAAATTGCGGGTAATAACTGTTTTTTCATGAAAAATCAATCTGCTTCGAGATATCGAGCTCGAAAGTTGATTACTTCAACAGATACAAACCACGGTATGTTCTTTCTACATCTATCGTTTTCTTCATTAAATTCATTTTTATTTTTTTCTGATATATATCTTGTTTGATATTTTGTCAAACGGTTAACATGATTTCTTTTCACGCACAGTCCTCCTCTTCTTGCAATTGTGTGGATTTTGTTATAACTTCACCCATGCATAGAATCTCTCTCTTCTTCACACAGAAGCAAGATATTCCTTTTTTTAATGCAAATATGAGAAAATTAACAAATATTTGCATAATTCAATTACAATGATCAAATGTTCATGGAACCCATTATTTTATTAAGGCAATTCAGTATTTTTCTGCAATATTGATCATATCTATGGGTCGCCACCAAAGATGATGTATGCAACTACAAACGATCTAGGAGTAGCACTGAAAGTAATAAATGGTTTTTCCTGTCACCGAAAAATCATTGATCAAGCGGAAATGACGCATCACAAAATTGAATGATACTCCCTTACAAAATATAAAATTAGATTCATGGGAAAAATTGCATAAACTTGCTATTTTCTAAAAGCATTAATCATCTTACGTTCTGGTAATTTTTTTGTTTAAGCTCCTCAATCTCTGCCACTAATTCCTTCCTACTTTCCTTGAAAATAAGATAGTGTTTTGTAAACCATAATGCATAGCGGAGACCAACGAGGTCCATTACTTTCGGAAGCAAAGGAACAGAGTTGATCGCACCAATAATGGCTGATGAAATCCACAAAACTGCCACAGCACCAGCTCCATAGACAATCATTGTTGATTTATTTTCAACAGAATCCCACGTTTCGTTTAGGTCGCCTAGGACTTCACCAAATGGATTTAAGTCATCATTTGAACTTTCTTCAGAAGTTACTCTGAGTAGTTGTTTCATAGGCCGATGAGCAACGTGCATAATTCCTGTTGTTTTATGAGTAGGCAGTCTTTTGGGTGTTTCATAAAGCCTTCCTCTAGACGTAGGGAGGGGAATGGATGGCACCAAAACTGAGTGAAGAGGGGTATATAGACATGCCTTGGAAGCAGTTGTTGTTGTGCACAGAGCCATTACTGCTCTATGTAAATGAAAACAAATGAAGAAATATAATTTGTATTCAGAGATAAAGAGGGATAACGGTGATTTACACTAGGAATTTGTTTCGTTGAACACTTAAAATTTCATCATCTGGCAATCGGTGTTGTTCACATGGTATGATCTACACTTTTTAATTGTTTTGAATGCTAGTGTTTGCATGGACTGCCCTTTCTCCTCTTTCTAGTTGGGCGTTGGATTTGTTTCTAAAACTAATGCATTAAAAAAACTCGATTCCTCCAAAACAATGTGTTTAAAAATTCCTTCTATTTGACCAAGGCGTGGTGTTTTTGCTTTCTTTTTGTATTCTGCACGTTGAATATTGTTGATTCCTTTGCTGAAACGTGGTCTCTTTCCAATTTGCAACGTGAGATCTCTATTCTATTTTCTTATGCATGCGTTGAATTTCTCCTTCAAAATGCATGGCATGGAAAGATTTTAGCAATAACGTGGGAAAATTGATTGACTGAGTTGAATCTGGAAAACTCTTTGCATAGAAACCTTCCTTCAAAAGAAATAAGAAGAAATTGGAAAGCTTTATCTTCGAAGCTTCTTCCAATGACTTTTTCCAACAGTCTTTCATGGAGAAATGGTTATGGGAATTAAAGAAACTTCCCCGTAACCAATTTTTTCTTCCCGTTGAAATAACCAACTTCCCTTTCTTCGGGTAGTGGGTGTTAATTGTCAGTGATAGATGGGAAATATCTTAATCATTTGCTCATGGCAACGGTAAAGCAGGATGGCAATTCCCCTCTTATTTCCCCATGGGGGAGATTAGGATATTTTTTTCCAGTTTGCCAACCGGTTGGGTTGGCAATCAGCTGAATAAATCCCACAAGCGGAAAAAAAAAATTGCTAGAGAAGGGGAAATCCGGATGCGGAGAGCCAATTTGGCATACCCGGCAATTGGAAGCAAAATTTTATTTTTCCCCTGGCAATAAAGAAAAACTTGTTGATTGCTTTTTAATAAATATTATATTAATATTTATTTAATTAAAAACCCTAAAAATTAATAAATTAATTTTATCAAATAAACGGGTAAGAAATTAATTAATTATTAACGCAGTTTGCGACCTAGCAGGAGTTCTCACCTGAAATGAGTGAAACGAAGACCAAAACGATCAATAGAAAAAGACAATCACGACAAGAGTAATATATCATGTGAAATAACACTTCTGAAAAAAAAAAATCATGTTTATTAATTTTGCGAAGTCAAAATTAGTTGATAACAGCTGGCTTTTAGTGGGGACAAGGACTTCACAGACGTAACAATAGACCCAGACCCAAATACTTAATAAACATGATCCCAAAAATGATGATGCACAAAAAAGGGATGACAAAAGAGATGAAACCAAAAAACAAAGAAATGAAACAAACCAAAATCCTAATTACATGTGTACATACGGGGGACAACCCATCAATTTTGATAGTGCTTGAGATATTGCTAGTTGTAGGGCCAAGGCAAATGAGTTCCATAAGGATATGCCAAGTAATATGTGTTATCTCCACATAAATGCCTGATTTTGAAAGGGCTCAGCTATAGCGAATCAAACTTCACATATTTTCCTTTTGGGTCACGCCTCTTATCCCAGAGAAGAACTAGGTCATTGATTTGAAATTGTATCTCCTTAGTTTTTCGGTCGAACAATTTCTTTACTTTGGATTGGTGTTCCTTGATCTTGTTTTCCACTTGACTTCTCTGCTCTTCAAGCTTGTTTAGGAGCATGATCCTTTTATCCAATGCATTGGTGAAACATTCATCGTCAGTTGCTTGAGCCAATTATAATGTTGGTAACTCCAAAGTGATGGTAATTTGAGCATCGGTTCCATACAAGAGTTGGAATCGAGACATCCCGGTTGGCCTTTTGGGAGTTATGTGGTCAACCCACAGTGCATCATATAACTTTTTGTGCCAAGTTCTTTGATTTTCTTCAACTAACTTGCGCACGATGGTAATGATGTGTTTTTTACTAGATTCTGCTTGGCCGTTTCCCTGTGGGTAGTAATCTGATGAATGAGATAAAGATATCCCATATCCATAACAAAAACCTATCATCTCTGCAAAAGAAAAATTAGAGGCATTTTATGTCGCAATCTTTTGTGGAATTCTATAACGAATCAATATATTCTCTTTGATGAAGTCACAAATAACCGCAATAGATGTTTGTTTCACCCGAATAGCTTCTACCCACTTTGTAAAGTAGTCAGTTGCAGTGAGCACGTGAGCATGACCAGCACTAGAATTTGGATTCATAACCCCGATGAAATCTAAACCTCATTGTTGAAAGGGTTCTTCAATGACAATTGGCTTTAAAGGCAAATCCGCCAATTCAAGTCTTCCAACAAATTGTTGACAAACTTCGCATTTGGATACCCATTTTTGAGCGTCATAAAACATAGTGGGCAAGTAATAATGTGCTCACAAAATTTAATGAGTTGTTACTGGTACAGAGAAATTACCACCATAAGCATGATTGTGAAAAGCTTCAAACAACCTGGGTTGTTCCTCATCAACACATCTGAGGCACATGCCATAAATTTCTTTCTTGAATAATGTGTTGTCCCAAATAACGTACCTGATAACTCTCAATTTGATAGCTCTTTTTTCCTTAGATGTTAGATTCTCAGGACACTTGCCATATGTGAGAAAATAAGCGATATCAGAATACCATTCATCTGTGGTATTGACAAAAACTACCATTGGTAAACTTTCTTCAATGTGTTCTTCTTCAGAGTCATCTTGTGGCTCGTTCTCCACGATGAGTTGGCAGAGTCCCCTTCATCGAACTAACTTGGTAGGCATGATGTCCAAGTCATATTCCTAGATCTTAGAGACTCAGTTACCTCTTTTAGATCGCGGTTCCTGTTGTGTCAACATTGATTTAACTGCAGTGTCTGGTACTAAGACTTTGGTGTGAGAATTCAATACATAGTACCTGAAATGTTTCAATGCTCTAACCCCCATGTACACATGCCTCTCAAGGGGAGTTTAATTAATTTCATGTTTCTTGAATCTGGAACTCATGAATGCAATTGGAGATTTAATTCCCTCTTGATTATGCTGAGTTAGGATGATGGAGATTGTGTGGTGCGAAGCATAGCAATAGATTATGAAATCCTTTTTAAAATCGGGACACACCAATGTAGGAGCTTTTGCAATAGCACCGTTGATTTGTTCAAATGCTTCTCTACCTTCCTTTAACCATTTGAAGGATTCTTTGCCTCTCATCATGTCAGTGATTTCTTTGGTTAGCTCGCCAAAATCTGGCACAAACCTTCTCAAAATGTTTACCTTCCCAAAGAATGAGTGGACTCCATGCTTACTTATAAGTAAGGAAAGATTCTTGATAGGTTGAACGCTTTTCTAGACAGATTGAGTCTGAGTTAAGGGTTTAGAGATGGAGAATGATGACGAAATGAGTTTACATATCCGTCAAATCGGAATGCTCAAGGACTTCTTTGGATTCATGCAAATCTTATGAAGTCTACACTTTTCAGATGCATTTATTCCAATAAAAAGCTCAATGAAGCTCAACTTCTAAGGTAGTCTTTGTTATGTATAACCGAGTAAATTCACCAAGGTAGATGTACAACATAGAGCTGTATAATTATTATCTTTGAATTACATGATCTATAGCCAACTTTGAGAATATAACGACAAGCATTGATCATAACCAACATTGCAAACTTGTATCTGAAAACGTACCCCAAGGTTTTGGTTTACAAAACTATGGTTTTATGCATGATCTTCTCTATGCAATTGTTTAATCTGATTATCAGAGCTCACAGAACATAGGCTTAAATAAAAACATGATTCTGTTTAACAGTTTCTACTTTCTACAATATGTTCCATGACAGCAAGTGGGTAGTTCATCTCTTACCTCTATGCCCATTGTTTTAGGAAGAAGGCTTGATTACTATAGCAGGATGGTAAGGGCTCAGGTTTGTAATCCTTTCTTACAAGTATCAGTATGTCTGAAGTCCATTCCATATGATCTGCTGTCACTTGCTAATCACGATTGGTGGATTCAAAGACTACCCAGATGAACCAATAACATCTTAGTTTCAAGGACGTGGAACCTGTATGTGTACACCCACATCTCCTCTTGGGATTACATTGTAAATGCAATATTGCTGAATGTATACCCCGGTTTCACTATGTTTCAAAATGATATCCCTAGGTTGGACATACCCGTGTCCCACGTGTTCTTGGTGACTATGTAAAGACACTCAGAATCATTTGGTAATTTTCTGGCGTACAAATTTCTTGTTGCTTTTCATTGGTCATTTGAAAAACTTATCAAGCTGTTGACCAAGTTCTATAGATGGTGAGTGGATCCTAGGTACCAGATGTGGATTTGAGCTTCATTATGTAGGTATAGTCTTTGGAGAGATCCTGACCTGCTCATTCTACTGTGCCTATCAAACCTGAAACTGGGTTTATCAAAAATTTGGATATGAAGTGGGAACCATATCTTGATGTTGTGAGAGAGTTTATAAAGTTTGAAGGTTGAATGAGTAGCCATCTGCTGAAGCAGATCCTGCAGGGCTCAACTGCTTGTTGAATAGGTGAGGTCATTGATGCCTTATATGTAAAATCACTTCCATTATATATTACAACTGATTGAAATGGAGCCTATTTTTCATGTGTGAAAGTGTTAAAGACTGTACACTAAGAGTACTGTACACTTTTCATGTATCCTCGTCGGGGTTTGGGGGCGCAGCCCCCGAAAAAAAAAATTAGGCGTAAAATTTTTTGGCCTCGAAAAATGCACCCGACATATCGGGAAACGTGCTTTTCTCATATGGGTGAGTTTTTTGACCCATAGGTTTATGGGACGGGTTTTGCCCATGGTTTTGATACCCACGGTTTTGTAAAACTGCTTAAGCAGTTGTCTATTTATATGGTCTTATGCATATGATAGATGTACAAGCAAATGTATTGCAGATGTGTTTTGAATTCGGCTGTGAATTCTGTAGAGTTTGTTGAGCATAGCTCCAAACGGATCTGGGTATTGTATTGAGAGAGCGGTGGCTTGTAATAAAATCTGAGCAAGTGATTCTTGGTGGACGTAGCCCAAATTGGGTGAACCACGTTAAATACTGTCTCTTTGTGTTGTGTTATTTTATTCTGCAATTTTATTTGAGATCTGTAATAATTTCTGCATATTAGTTTCTACTGTTGCGATTCTGTGAGGGATTATTCCGCATATTTTATCCCTTATTTCCTAACAATTGGTATCAGAGCCTGGTTTGGTTTGCTGAAGTGTTGAATCGCAGGGAAAGTTTTTAGCTTGAGTGGGAGCTATGGCAGATGAAGGAAGATCTAGGGTTGATAAATTCAACGGGTAGAATTTCAGTCTTTGGAAGATGCAGATGGAAGATTACCTTTATCAGAAGGATCTTTATACTCCGTTGTCTGAGAAGGTGAACAAACCCTCGAGTATGACAGATGCGGAATGGGATTTGTTGGATCGGAAGGCACTTGGAATGATCCGGCTGAGTCTTGCATCTTCAGTATTATTTAATGTTTCAAAGGAAAAGACTACAAAAGATCTAATGGATGCATTAGGGAAGTTGTATGAAAAACCCTCTGCCTCTAATAAGATATTTTTAATGAAAAAGTTGTTTAATATGAAGATGTCTGAGAATAGTTCAGTAGCAGATCATTTAAATGATTTCAATACGGTAGTGAATATGCTAGCTTCGGTTACAATAGAATTTGATGAAGAAGTTAGGGCTTTATTAATTCTGTGCTCTTTACCTGAGAGTTGGAATAGCCTGGTAATGGCGGTAAGTAACTCGGTTCCAGCTAACTCGAAGTTGAAGTTTGAGGATGTTGTAGGGGTGATTCTAAGCGAGGAAATGCGAAGAAAAAGCTCTGGGGAATCTTCTACTTCAGGGAATGCTTTGACAGTGGAAACTAGAGGGAGACAGAAGAATAGAGGAAACCATGGAAAATCAAAAGATCGGGCAAGGTCAAAATCCAAGAACAAGATTGTATGCTGGAATTGTGGAAAGCCTGGGCATGCAAAGAAGGACTGTTGGGAGCTTCGGGATAAGAAGAAACAACAAGAAGAAAACAAGGAGGCAAATGTGGCAACGGGTAATGTATGTCAGGATGCTTTGATTCTTTCTTTGCACAATATTACTGAATCTTGGGTTTTAGATTCAGGGGCTTCTTTCCATGCTTCTCCACATAGGCATTATTTTGTTGATTATGTTCAAGGAGATTTTGGGCATGTTTTTCTTGGTGATGATGAGCCTTGCAGCATAGTTGGAAAAGGTTCTGTTCAGGTTAAGATGCAGAATGGGAATACTTGGCTATTGAAGGATGTCAGACATGTGCCTACATTAAGATGAAATTTGATATCGGCAGGGCAGTTGGGAAGTGATGGTTGTACTGTGATATTTACAGCAGACTCTTGGAAGGTTACCAAGGGTGCTCTTGTGGTGGCAAGAGGTAAGAAGGTTGGAACCTTGTATTTAACCACTGATAGTACTAATGATTGTAATCTTGTGGCTTCAGATGCAGATACAACATTATGGCACTATAGGCTCGGTCATATGAGCCATAAGGGCATGAACATCATAAAGAAGAATTTGCCTGGATATACAGAAACAGGTTTCGATTTCTGTGAGAACTGCATATATGGGAAACAGAAGCGAGTAAGGTTTCTCAAGGTTGGACCTACAAAGAAAGAGAGTAAGTTAGAGCTGGTGCATTCTGATGTGTGGGGGCCAGCTCAGGTATCATCTCTTGGGGGTTCAAGTTATTATGTTACTTTTATTGATGATGCAACAAGGAAAGTTTGGGTTTATTGTATTAGAAACAAATCTGATGTATTTGACACTTTTGTTAAATGGAAAGCCTTGGTAGAGAATGAAACAGGTCTTAAGCTAAAATGTCTCAGGTCAGATAATGGAGGGGAGTATTGCAGCAATGAATTTGATGATTACTGTTCTAAGAATGGAATCCGCAGGAAAAAGACGGTTCCAGGAACTCCGCAGCAGAATGGGGTATCAGAAAGGATGAACAAAACAATAATGGAACGTGCTAGGAGCATGAGGTTACATGCAGGACTGCCTCTTTCTTTTTGGGCAGAAGCGGTGAGCACAGCTGTGTACTTGATAAACAGAGGACCCTCAAGTGCCTTGGATGGAGGCATACCTGAGGAGGCTTGGTATGGTAAGAAAGTTGATTATTCATTTCTTAGAGTCTTTGGATGTGAGGTGTTTGTTCACATAGACAAGGATGATAGGACTAAGCTAGAGGCTAAATCAGAAAAATGTACTTTCATTGGTTATGGTGGTGATGACTTTGGATATAAATGTTGGAGTATTAAGGACAAGAAAATCATTCGATCTAGGGATGTGGTCTTTAATGAGAAAGTCATGTATAAGCAGCAGTTGCAGGAAAACAGGGAAGAATCCAAGAAAGAATATGCAGCGGTAGAGGATCTTCCAGATGGGAAAGTGACACATGAATTAGTTCAGGAACCCCCTCAACAGGAACCCCAAACTCCTATATTGAGGAGGTCTTCTAGGGTAAGAAGAGAACCTGAACGTTTTTCTCCTTCTCTTTATTATTTATTACTCACTGATAGTGGAGAACCAGAGAGCTTTGATGAAGCAATGCAGGTAGATGCCAGGAAGAAGTGGGAGCAAGCCATGGATGAGGAGCATCAGGCTCTCATGGAGAACCAGACATGGGATTTGGTAAAGCTACCCGAAGGAAAAAGAGCATTACAGAATAAGTGGGTGTTTAGAGTCAAAGAGGAAGAAGGAGGCAAGAAAAGATACAAGGCCCGGTTGGTGGTCAAGGGGTTTGCACAGAAAAAAGGTATAGATTTTGATGAGATTTTTTCTCCTGTAGTAAAAATGACTTCTATCAGAACTGTTCTTGGAATAGTGGCAGCAGAAGACTTGCACTTAGAACAGTTAGATGTAAAGACTGCATTTCTCCATGGCGATTTGGAGGAGGAGCTATATATGCAGCAGCCAGAAGGATATGAAGTCAAAGGTAAAGAGGAGATGGTGTGCAAACTGAAGAAGAGCTTGTATGGCCTGAAACAAGCTCCACGTCAATGGTATAAGAAATTTGATAGCTTCATGATGGAGCAAGGTTATATCAGATGTCATTCTGACCATTGTGTGTATACAAAGAAATTTGAGGATGGAAGTTATATTATCCTGTGTTTGTATGTTGATGACATGCTGGTTGCAGGTAAAAACATGCAGGAAATAAAAGTACTCAAGAAGCAGCTAAGTGAATCATTTGCTATGAAGGATTTGGGTGCAGCCAAACAAATCCTTGGTATGAGGATATCTCGGGATAGGAAGGAACGGAAGCTGACTTTATCTCAGGAAGAGTACATTAAGAAGGTCTTGGAGAGGTTTAATATGCAGGATGCTAAACCGGTTGGGACTCCTTTGGCAGGCCATTTCAAGTTATCAAAGGAGCAGTGTCCCAAGACAGAGCAGGAGAGAAACCAAATGTCCAAGGTACCTTACTCATCAGCAGTTGGCAGTTTGATGTATGCTATGGTATGCACTAGGCCTGATATTGCCCATGCAGTGGGAGCTGTGAGTAGATTTATGAGTGATCCAGGTAAAGAGCATTGGCAAGCAGTAAAGTGGATCCTTCGGTATTTGAGAGGGACCATGGGGACAGTTTTGTGCTACAGTGGATCAAACACCACTTTACGTGGTTATGTAGATTCAGATATGGCTGGAGATGTAGACAGCAGGAGGAGCACGACAGGTTATATTTACACTGTAGGTGGGACAGCAGTGAGCTGGATTTCACGACTACAGAAGCTGGTGGCTTTGTCAACCACAGAGGCTGAGTATGTTGCTGCCACAGAGGCAAGCAAAGAGATGATTTGGTTACAACAATTGCTTGAGGAGTTGGGGCATAAGCAGGAGGAATGTAAGCTGCATAGTGATAGTCAGAGTGCTATACACCTAGCTAAGAACTCTGCTTTCCACTCTAGGACAAAGCATATACAGTTAAGGTACCATTTCATCAGGACAGCTTTGGAGGAAGAGAAGTTGAAGTTGGAGAAGATTCATACCAGTCAGAATCCTGCAGACATGATGACCAAGGTGGTCACAAGGGAAAAACTGAAGTTGTGTTCAGCTTTGGTTGGTCTTCACAGAAACTAGTGAAGGGTTGAGAAGCTTGCTTAGAGGAAAACTAGTCTCCAAGTGGGAGATTGTTAGGTTGTGGAGCCTATTTTTCATGTGTGAAAGTGTTGAAGACTGTACACTAAGAGTACTGTACACTTTTCATGTATCCTCGCCGGGGTTCGGGGCCGGGCCGGGGGGGTCGGGGGCAGCCCCCAGGTAGTAGGGGTTTCGGGGTGCAGCCCCCGAAAAAAAAATTTTTAGGCGTAAAATTTTTTGGCCTCGAAAAATGCACCCGACATATCGGGAAACGTGCTTTTCTCATATGGGTGAGTTTTTTGACCCATAGGTTTATGGGACGGGTTTTGCCCATGGTTTTGATACCCACGGTTTTGTAAAACTGCTTAAGCAGTTGTCTATTTATATGGTCTTATGCATATGATAGATGTACAAGCAAATGTATTGCAGATGTGTTTTGAATTCGGCTGTGAATTCTGTAGAGTTTGTTGAGCATAGCTCCAAACGGATCTGGGTATTGTATTGAGAGAGCGGTGGCTTGTAATAAAATCTGAGCAAGTGATTCTTGGTGGACGTAGCCCAAATTGGGTGAACCACGTTAAATACTGTCTCTTTGTGTTGTGTTATTTTATTCTACAATTTTATTTGAGATCTGTAATAATTTTTGCATATTAGTTTCTACTGTTGTGATTCTGTGAGGGATTATTCTGCATATTTTATCCCTTATTTCCTAACAAAAAATTATCTCTTTTTTCCAATAAGGCAGTAATTTATTGATCATCGTTGAATACTTGCCAATTTTCTGCATTGTCAGAAACACTTGGCAAGTTAGGAATATCTATGTTGTATTTGTCGTGAACATAGAATATTATGTGAGTGATCATCAATGACGTTGGGACTGCTAGGATAATATAATATGTGTTATAATTATTCACGAGGGTTGATTATTATGGAAAAAAGCATCAAAGACTTCTATCGTGTCCCATACTTTATTTTTGTAGTGTCTCAAATGATCATTCTTTACTTTAAACTGATTTTTAATTTATTTCACAATCAACTATGCATCACTGTAAAATAACATGGAGTTGTTTGAGGAGTTTCTGTGTTGAGATATTTGGATGGCCAAGGATTATATCTCCTTAAATATAGGAACAGTACATCTTAGTATTTGAAAATTGGAGTTTGTAATAGCAAATGAAAAATTGTGTAAGATTTCGAGATATAAGCACCACTTATGTGCCGGACCCTGTCTGATATAGTATTTTCATTTGGTACTCAGAGTAGGTTTGATGCGGGAAATCATTAGTGTTTTCTTGATCAAGGGACCTTACGTGCCTCAACCTAATTAGCCATCATATATTTCATTTCCAGATTTGAGTTTTGAAACTATAATTTATGTAGACATAACTAAGTTCGGTTTTCAGGAAATGATAGCATGAATTTTTCCTAAGTCTCCAACATTAGTTTCTTCATTTCTCCACTGATAGGGATCATAGCATGAGACCAATCCATTTGAATCTCACCACCTAGAACTCTACAAAAATTCCTGCTTAACAACATACCATATGAAGTGGGAATATCAACAACTAGAATGGTTACCTTGACTCGATTTTTAGGAAATTGAGCTAAAACCATTTGAGTGTCTTTAATCTACCCAGGAGTCAATCTCCAGGATTACTTGATCAGAGTGATCTCCATGAAGAATATGAAGATCCGTAATGTTATCGTACAGAATCAAAGCAAAGTAGCATGTGCTATCTAAGAAAGGAAATTTCAAACCAAAAACTTATCCCTTTTAAAGGCTCCAAAATCTATATTTTAATTACTATAACTGAATCAGGATATGTAGCCTTGAACTTAAAAAGAGGGGAAAATATCTATTTGATGAAAAAATAGATCAAAAAAACTCTTTTGGGTTTGAAGAAGAAACTGTATTGGCCAATACTCTAATATGAGGAACGTCTTGTCCTAGTGATTGAGGAATATTTGTTAAATAGTTCACTTGTTGGAGGAATGAGGCAATAGAGTCGCCTTTGATAAACTAGACCAATTTCTCAAGTTGATCCTTATTAGACTTTAAGTACTTAACCTATGACATGGAAATTTGTGTTTTATTAATGTGATCGATGATATCAAATTTGGGAAAAATGACCGTACTTGATGTCTCAAATACTAGCTCTTTCGAACTTGATGATGGCTCACTTTTAACCTTTGATTCGGGCTTGATTGATACTGTTGTGGAAGAAGAAAATTTCTTCGTAGTTGATTTATCAACTGATTGACTTGACAAAGGTCCTCCTTTATTTAAGATAGTTTTGACCTTGGAAACCTCATCCATCTTGGAATCGTTAGGAGTCTCAGTTATCTTGGAATCTTTAGAAGCTTCTTTAGTTTTAGATTCTTTAGGAACTTCCTTGGAGCTCTTTTATCTTCCACCTTAGTGGTACTTTGTTCCTTTTTCTGAGAGTGTGTGAAGACAATGAAGGATTGACTATTCATATCTTCTACAATCTCTTCTTATTTGTCTTCTTCTTTTGAACGGTACTAAAAAAAATGATTATTATTTCCTCCTTCAGGCTCTTCGACTTCAGGTTCAGATGTGCCAAAGTCTAGCTCTTTTTCGTCAACTTTGACGACCTCAACTTCATCATTGCTTTCTTCAATGGCATCACACTTTGAGTTAGTTATGGGAGCCGCTTTAATAGCAAGCCTCATCGGAGTGCCTGCAATTTTGGATTTGTTGGGAACGTAGGCTTTTCTTGGTATGTCTTTGTAAGGAGTAGGTTTACTATTTTAAACAACTTTCTTTTTCAAAGCTAGCACATCATTAGCCAACTTAGTGAGTATAGCCTCTGAAGCATTGGGTGTTTCTTTATTCTTTCCCTTGAGAGAAGTTTTCTTGAATTTTCCCACCATGATTAAGTCATCCTCAATTTCTATTGCCAAGGATTGAGTAAGTTCCAAAGTAGTCACTCTAGCTCTTCTCAACTGATAACACACTTCTAGTTGGTGTGCGTTAAAAAAGAAACATTTTTGTCCATCAAGGTTCGGGTGAATCCCGACAAGAACTTTGTTCACCATTTTGTTGAACTTAGCCATGAAATTCCTCATGGGTTATGTTGGCTCTTTCTTCACCTGAGATAATTGGGCAAGAAGGGCATGTTCATCTTCTCTCATCTTGAATCAGTCTTCAAACGTAGTTTTCGTATCATTCCAATTTGTAATGCATCCATTTGGTAGATGATGAAACCAATCTGTAGCAATTTCATGCAATGTTTCAATGAAGAGGCAAACAACATCTTCATATTCCACTAACAAAACTGCACATGCAACAAAGAAAGTGGAAATGTGGTCATCAGGTGAAGTCTTCTCATCTCCATTGAACGTAGGAAGAATTTTACTTGTTCCTTGTGGGAGGTCATGTTGAGCTAGTAAGGCTAATGGGCCTATAGCATTTCCCCATGGTATGTTAACTACCATCTTGGGAAAGGTAGTATGTGAAGGCAAAATAATGTGATCAAGAACAAGTGCTTGAATTGTAGTGATTCCTTCCTTGTTTGCTCTTTCAAGACTTGTTTCAAGGCTTACAGTTCTACAGGGCGTGTTCCTCTTTGAAGGAGATAACTTGAAACTAAACTTTCCTTGAAAATAAAAAATGGGATCTGATTGACCCTTAGATTTTTCTCCTCGTGTAAACCTCTTTCTTTCCAGTTTGAAATATTTATTGTTAAAGGATTACTGACATGTTCTAATCAGCTCTATCCTTTTCTCTTCGCTCTCTTTCTCGATCTCTTTACACCTGAATAACTCTAACAACTCTAGTAGCTTGATTTTCTTCATCATCTACTATTGATGTGGCGAGATGAAAATGATAGTTGTTCATGCAGTTTTCCCAGATAGCTAGCCTCAAATCTAATGATATGTTTTATTAAGTATTTTCAAAAAGAATATTTCGTTGTAAGATAGGTGAGTTACCTGTAATAGTCATATAGATTATTTCCTTGGTGGAAGAGGGTTGTATCAGTGAACAATGATCAACACATGTCCAAGAGGTCTTCTGGCTACAAGTGTGGGTGCTCTTCTTATAAGGTCTTCAATGTAGATTTCTTTGTTAATGGCTCTATCAACAACTCCAACTTGTTGCAAGCTTTCGTGGTTTTCCCAAGCTACTATCTGAAGACTGGCAACAATGTCTCTTTGAAAATATTCGTTGGACACAAGATTCGATTGAATAACTGGAGCTTGTGTAGAGGGGATAGTCATAAATATTTAACCAAGCACTAGTTAATGATTCCTAAATCCCCATCGGAGTTGCAAAAAATTATTAGCATATAGATTTGCACGCATGCAAATGACATGCAACAGTATGGAAATGAAGTCCCTCCTCAATGAAGGTGAGGCTGGATTTATTGAAAACCAAAACAATATTTACATATGTGCATTCAAAATTGTATGTGGGGGTGTTTTGGAACATCAATGGAAAGAAAAGTGAATGAGGGAGATGGAATGGAATGAAGGAAATGAATGGAAAGGAATGAATGGAAGGAACATGCAAGAGTTAGGTAAAAACAGAGCCTAATATTGCACGAAGAAGAACGATGAATAACCAAAATAAATAAAATGGATTTTGCATCGGCTAAACTAGAATGAGTAAAAGGGAACACACGTGAGCAAGTAGATAATCAGATCTTGATCACTGTGAACTAGAACAACATTTTGGTAGCATTGACAATAAGATCCAAGACAATATTTACATGCAAGATTCAAACAATAACATCTAGTGAACATAAGAATATCAAATGCTATAAAAGACAATGAATGGGACAAAAAGTTCATATTTCATTAACTCCAAAATGTCTTCTCAAAAGAACACAAAGTTTCTTTTTTTGAAATAAAGCTTGCACACAAAATTATTTTCTTCTCCTCTCTCAAAGTCACCCTTACAAATGATCCCTTGACTTTCTTTAATAACCCAAAAGTTAGTTACAAAGTAGTTAGGGTTTACATGAACATTAAATAGGGCATCTTAAATAACTTTTACTTTTTCAACCAAATTTTAAAAAGTAACTTGAAAAATGGAAACCACTTAAGTTATCAAAAATTTGCCAAAAGTGAGTTTAATAACACCACTTTAGAACAAAAAGCAATGGGTACATGTTGACCCCACTTAAATGACTTGGAAAAACACATAGACATCCTAGTCAGCAATGTGTCACTTAGATCAAGACACCTAGGATCAGTGCCTTATCCATTAGGCCAAGAGTCCACCTATCCCGGTCGTACGGGAATGAACTCATTGACCGTGATCTGCAATCCTCTAGCTGACAAGAGATTCGAGCTTAAAACTTGAGTAGTTCACCCACCTCTTTGTTTGAGAAACATTCTGGTGTGAGTAATTTTGTCTCTATTCATATTCATATTCACAATTATCCACATACTCTAGATAACTTCCCACAGTGAATTCTTCATTTTTCATGATACCATAGTCGTTATGCCACCTTGGCTTATCAGAAGCCAACTCCTGATCTTTTTCCATTGAGAATTGTTTCCAAGAGTCAAAATTGTAATTTACTTCCTGGAGTTATGTCTTTGTCTTTGTCACCATCTTGAAGTGTTGTCATTTTGATCCACTCACGATCATCCAATTCGAGAACTCTCCAACTTTAAGATTGGCTGATGAAGTATCACACCCGTTGTTAACTGAGAATTGACAAGGACACGCTTGAATGATGTGGCCTTTCTTGATTATCCACACAACTGTACTTGTCATTAATTTTGATTTTTCAATGAATATATCCATACAATGATTAAGTAAAGACAATTGAAGTAGACAAGTTTCTCCCATTATTGATATCTGTCGATATCAATGGCTTTCGACTCTGAAGAGACCTCTGCCAATAGCTACGACCTATACCACATCCTTACAAATCTAAGAAAATTAACACATCTTTGCAAAATTCAATTACAATGAGCAAATGTTCAAGGAACCCATTATTTTTTTAAGGCAATCCAGTATTTTCCTACAATATTGATCACAGCCATGGGTCACCACCAAAGATGATGTATGCAACTACAGACGATCCAGGAGCAACACTGAAAGTAATAAATGGTTTTACCTGTCACCGAGAAAGCACTAATCAAGCGGAAATGATGCATCACAAAATTGAATGATAATCCCTTGCAAAATAGAAAATTAGATTCATGGGAAAAATTGAATAAACTTGTTGTTTTCTAAGAGCATTAATCATCTTCTATTCCAGTATTTTTTTTGTTTAAGCTCCCCGATCTCTACCACTAATTCCTTCCTACTTTCCTTGAAAAGAAGAAAGTGTTTTGTAAACCATAATGCATAGCTGAGACCAACGAGTTCCATTACTTTTGGAAGCAAAGGAACAGATTTGATCGTGCCAATAATGGTTAATGAATTCCAAAAAATTGCCACAACACCAGCTCCATAGACAATCATTGTTATTTATTTTCAACAAAATCCCACATTTCTTTAAGGTCACCTAGGACTTCATCAAATCGATTTAAGTCATCATTTGAACTTTCTTTTGAAGTTACTCTGAGTGGCTGTTTCATAGGCCTATGAGCAACGTGCATTATTCTTGTTGTTTTATGAGCAGATGGTCTTGTGGGTGTTCCATATAGCCTTCCTCTAGAGGTAGGGAGGGGAATGGATGTCACCAAAAATGAGTGAAGAGGGGTATATAAACGTGCCTTGGAAGTAGTTGTTGTTGTTCATAGAGCCATTACTGGTCTATGTAAATGAAAACAAATGAAGAAATATAATTGTATTAAGAGATAGAGGGGGGTAACAGTGATTTATGCTAGGAATTTGTTCGTTGAACACTTGACATTTCATGATCTAGCAATCGGTGTTGTTCACATGGTATGATCTACATTTTTTTAATCGGTGTTGTGGACTTCCCTTTCTCATCTTTCTGGCTGGGCATTGGATTTGTTTTTAAAACTAATGCATTAAAAAAACTCAATTCCTCCAAAACAATGTGTTTAAAAATTCCTTCTATTTGACCAAGGCGTGGTGTTTTTGCTTTCTTTTTGTGTTCTCCACGTTGAATATTGTTGATTCCTTTGCTGAAATGTGGTCTCTTTCCAATTTACAACGTGAGATATTTGTTCTTTCTTCTTATGCATGCATTGAATTTCTCCTTCGAAATGCATGGCGTGGAATGGTTTTAGCAATAGTGTGGGCAAATTGATTGACTGAGTTGAATCTAAAAAACTCTTGCATTGAAACCTTCCTTCAAAAGAAATAAGAAGAAATTGGAAAGCTTTATCTTTGAAGCTTCTTCACATGAATTTTTCCAACAGTCTTTCACGGAGAAATGGTTATGGGAATTAAAGAAACTTCCCCGTAAGTGCTTCTATCTTCCCGTTGAAATAACCAAATTCCCTTTTTTTGGGTAGTGGGCACTAATTGTCACGAAAAGATGGGAAATATCTTAATCATTTGTCTATGGCAACGACAAAGAAGGCTGGCAATTCCCCTCTTATTTCCTCACGTGGGAGATTGGAAGATTTTTTACCGATTTGCCAACAGGTTGGGTTGGCAATTAGCAAAAGGAATCCCACAAGCGGGAAAAATTGCAATGGAAGGGGAATCCATATGCAAAGAGCCAATTTGGCATCTCCAACAATTGGAAGCAAAATTTTATTTTCCCTCGACAATAAAGAAAAACTTGTTGATTGATTTTTAATGAATATTATATTAATATTTATTTAATTAAAACCCCCCAAAATTTATAAAATTAATTTTATAAATAAACGGGTAAGAAATTAATTAAATATTAAATAATTAATTATTAACATAGTTCGTGACCTGGCAGGAGGAGTTCTCACCCGAAATGAGTGAAATGAAGACCAAAATGATCAAGAGAAAAAGATGATCATGACAAGAGTAATAAATCGCGTGAAATAACACTTCTGATTTTTTTTTAATTTTCACGTTTATTAATTTTACGAAGTCAAAATTAGTTGATAACAGGGCCGCAGAGGGAAAATGACGCAAAGGCGTCGATAGCATCTTTAGATGTTACCGGCTAGTAGCACTCAAAATGCTACCGACCGGTAGCATGTATGGATGCTACTGGCCGTTAGCGGGACAACAACGGTGGCATTGTCAGCGGAAGGTTAAGGGTTGATGGTAGCATTTATACTGATGCTACCATTTGACATCATATTTTAATCTACTAGTCAGTAGCGGGGAAAGCATATTACCGGTCGGTTACATTTATGCAACCGGCCGACACCAGGGAAAATTATGCAACTGACCAAACTCAAGAACGAACCAGGCATTAATGGAATCAATAAAAAGTGGTTCAACCACCGGTTTAATGAGGTATGACGCCCATGACTTCCTTTGCAAGAAAATTACCAAATTTGTATGGCCTACCATACCTCTTTAATGAAATATGTCAGTTGGTGAAGCAATTTCGAGGCTCTTTATCTATATATTATAAAATCCGCCTCATTTTTAGGGGACATATTCTAGAATGTAAAAGAACTCTGTCAAAAAAATTCCAACATTTTTGGGATTCTTGCCTTATGCCTATACTATAATGGATTATGCATCATTTTAAGAAATAAAATTGGTGTTTTGTGGCTTTTCTTGCCCTAACTTGAGTTGTATTGCCTTATTTTTATTTCATTACATTTGCAGGTATATTGCGCATATTGTGTTCTTTTACAGGGTTCAAATTCATTGTGCTCCACGAGGATAGAGATGTAAATGTTGTTTCAAACTGTGGAACTTTTGTCTACCCTCTCCAACATTGTTTTCTTCCCATTTTCACTCACTTAGAATCTCTCCACCCCCTATTTTTGGTGTTATCGCTCTCTTAGTTTAGGAATTTCATTTTATGTGCCTCTCTCTTCCTTGGTCCCCTAAACATTCTAGGTTAGTGTTAGAATAGTTGCATTTCCATTTCTAGGAATAGTGTTAGCATTAGAAGAGGTAGAGGAATCAACCTTCTCTGGAGGATTGTCTCAATTTCAAGGGTCCTACACCTTAAGACAATCTCATGTTAGTCAAAAGTAGGGTTTTGTAATGTGCAAATCCTAGGGTGCTAATTTTTTGACATAACAGAAACATTTATCCATAAGAAATAGGTCAATAAAAAAAGGAAATGCTTGACCAATATATCTTGCAACCTAGATTGCTTGTTAATTATAATTGATAAACCCGGTCACCATGGAGAACATGTAGCAAATCTCCTTAAATAATCATTTCATAAAGAATTATTTCTCTTCATAGATTTGATCTATCTATCAAATTTGAATTCATAAATTTGATCTATCTATTAAATTTGGATGTATTGCAGAATGCACAACCTCTTCATGAAGAAGAAGATAGAGTTGGTCACAATAGAATAAGTTGGAAAGAAGCTGTGAGTAATATGTTACCCAAAGCAATAAGTAGAAGAAATTTCCAGCCAAGATCCAATAATTGGTCCATTATTATCCTAGGCAAGGTGCACCTTGCAATGATAGTGCTTTTTAAATTATGCAAGACTCACTACAAAATGTAACACTTCTTGTTAATTATATATATGGCAATCTTCAAGAACTTATGTTGTTTTTTCGGCAATGCTAAACCTTGAGAATATCTATAGGGAGTTTGTTTCTAAACTTGGATTGACATGAAAATTAGTAGAAAAAATTACATACATAAACATATGACCTTTATGTACTTGACCCTATTAATAACTTGGTACATTTATGGCACTAATGAATTATGTCTTAAAACCATTTTATTTTCTTTGTTACAAATTTATAATGTTCTTTAATGATATGTTAGATTTTAGTATGGTTTGAGAATAGTGTGAATATTTTACATCAACGTAAAAAAATTGTAGACATCCCTATCGATACCAAATGTTGAGACAAAATTAACTATTTGACCCCGAGATTGGCCTTCTTGAATTATTAATGAATAGTATTTCCGATGTTACTCTCATTGTAGTTGGATAATAGAAGATCACCCTCTATGTTAAGTTGCATGGTATTTCTGTTGTATACTTTTTTTGTATTATTTTTAGTTACTTTTTTTTCACCTTCTATGCAAACACAAATATGAAATTGTTTTTCTCGTAGTTGGAATGTTGAAATCTTAATTAGCCATGATTAGTGTTATTTTTTTCCAATGCAACTCTCTTTCAACTATTTTCCTATGTTTTCAATTGTTGGGCTTTGCAAAAAAATATTTATTCAATTTTCTTATGTATTTATATCTATTGATAGGTAACGATTCTCAACACAAATGGTTTTTTTGTTGCGATTCTTTAAATATTATTAGTAAATCACATCCTGTAAAAGAGAAATAAGACTCCTTCACTTGTTCTCCTCCATACATCTCTCACACATAGTCCCCTCCCCACTTAGTTGCTAACAAAAAAATAAAGTTTCTATGTTTTTCATGAAAATAGTTTGCTCACTTGGCTAACAAAGTGATTACTTGTTTTCCCCTTCATCTAGGAGCAATGAAGATTTGAACACAATTTCATAAATGGCCAAACCCACCTCTATCTCCACTACACAAACTTTTCACTTCACACTCCAAACTCCATCTCCCCCTTGCCTTCCCCCACCTACACATGTTCCCTCCACACGTCCCTTTTGGCATTGCGTGTGATTGCTAGTAGTTATTCTCTAGTTTATGTTCCCTCCACACGTCCCATAGGCTGTCATTGGTAGCCTCGTGGATGCTAAAATATTCTTCTTCATAATGGCATCCATTCCTTTATGTCCCCACACACACACATTCCCACTTTTCTCTAGTTGTTTAAACAGCTGCACGTGCTCACGACAAACCTGGGCAACTGTTTTTGGGCCCCTTCTATGGATGAAAAGTGTGCACGCCACTTTATCGCCATTGGATCTCAGGATCGGATTCTTCTGCACCGTCGATGTGATATGTCCCATCTGGGATTACAAATCATGTTGATGGGATTTGTACTTGATTGGATTTTATATATTATTGAGTATTGTAACTATTTCCCTTCCGTTTTTTTCCAATTTAATGAAAAAATTTGAGTAACCAATCAACTTGATCTGTTAAAAACTATATGAGTCTGAAGTTCCTTAATCTACTTACACCTCTAGTTTTAACAGTTGTTCAAAATTTCCTATGAAGAATAAACTTTCTAGTCTTTTTGGCCAGATTTTTTTGGGATTGGATTCTAGTTTCGATCATTTTTTGTAATTATAATTTCATGGGTTAGTATAACTTGCTATCACTAAGAATTTGGTCTTTGGACCAAAAAATAACAAAAGTCAGAATACCAAAAAGAGAAAGTGTCCCTAAAAGAAATGTAATTCATGTAATTGGCATATATTTCCTCACACCACCCATAAAAGCCATATTATGACTTTTACCAGGACAATATCCAACAATGGGTTCCATGGAATGGATAACTGACCTAGATCCTAGGAACAATAATGCCTTGGAATAAGCATGTGTAATCAAATGGAACATAGTGGTTCGATAGGAACCTATACCTAGAGGTAACATCATATAACCTAATTGAGACATAGTGGAATAAGCCAAGCCTCTTTTGAAATATTTTTGAGCGAGAGCCATAATAGCTCCCAATAGAGTTGTTATTCAACCTATCCAAGAGATAAGACTCATTATTAAATGTAAAGCTCTAAAAAGAGGAAACAATCAAGTTACAAGAAAAATTCATGTTGTTACCATAATAGCGGCATGTATAAGAGTTGAAATAGGAATAGGTCCTTCCATAACACCAGGTAACCATACATGAAGTGGAAATTGTGCATATTTGGCTAATGGACCTGAAAATAAGAGAAAAGTACACAAAGTGACAAAGAATGAACCAACCCCATCAACGACAATCAATTCGTTTAATTTTTCAGAAAAATATTGAAATTTAAAACTACTCGTGACCCGATAAAAACCTAAGTTTCTTAATAAGAATCCAAAATCTCCCACATGATTAGTTATAAATGCTTTTTGACAAGCATTAGCCGCACGGGGTCATGGTAAACCAGAGACCTATCAATAAATAGGAACATATTCCCCAC
Source organism: Taxus chinensis (assembly GCA_019776745.2). Classification (NCBI taxonomy): domain Eukaryota; kingdom Viridiplantae; phylum Streptophyta; class Pinopsida; order Cupressales; family Taxaceae; genus Taxus; species Taxus chinensis. The sequence goes on along the minus strand of CM034150.1, from coordinate 80,363,932 downwards.
TAATTCCCTATATATATATATAAGCATTGAAAAAGTTGAGATAAGCAAAAAACCTAACATATGTTTTATCATGAGACATATAAGATCATAACCATGGTTCCAACAGTTATAACTAAAACTAACATAATGGAAGTAAGTGGATCAATCAAATAGCCCAACTCTAACGAAAACTTATTGTTGATGATCTAGGACCAGAAATATCGATGGATGGGACCACCGGTAATTTGATGTAAGAACAAATTAAAAGAAATAAACATAGCTACGCTTAGCATAAAAATGCTAATAAGAGCCCATGTACGATGGAGGCTCTTAGTTTCCCCAAGAAAAAATAAGTATCTTAATCCGATTGGTATAGAAACTGAAAGAGGAAAGAAAGGCACGATCCAAGCATATTTATATAAAAATTCCATAGGAAGATCGAATCATTATTTGAAATATTTTTCTATTAAGCATTCTTGGTTTCCAATCCACTAGATCCAGAAGAAAATGAAAAAAAGAATAGGTCAGATTCTAAGAATAATGATAGAATATGGGATGAGATCCCATCAATTTAATATTCCATTGACCTTTTTTCATCTTTTTATGCAAATACCAGATTTGAACCAATCAATACTTAATACTCATAAAATAAGATGAGTAATGAAGGAACTCTAGCACCTAATTTTCAGTCTAGGTACTCACATATAGATATAAAGATAGTTGTGTACACACAAAAATTGTATATGAATGATTTAATAGAATTTATTTTAATGTATTTATAATACTTATTATATTGTAAATGAATAGTAGTAGTTATAATCAAGCCTAACAAGAAAGAATTAAACCAATCGGGGAGACTAGATCCTTTTATTTAGCATTTCCTATCCTAGGAAATGATTGAATCTATTAAAATTACACCATCCACTCAAAATTCATGAGTGTTTATATAAGAATTGACACCAAAAGTGAACAAATCAAAATTGATTAAAGTAACTAGTTATTTCATCTTTTTTTATACCCGCTACTTCGCATAATAATTAGGACCAGATGGTCAAATTAAAAAATTGATTCAACAATTTGTATTTGATTTGTAATAGATGACACCCATTTTGACAAATGGGTGGGGTGGGAACGGATTCACCAAAAGAAGGTGAGTCATTACTTATTTCAATTGAAAATAATTGAGGGAGTTAAATCTTTATTAAAGATTAAAGTTTATTTCCTTCATAAAAAACTATACAATATTGATAAGTACATACATGTCCTTCACATCGAACTAGATAAATGAATTCAAACTATTATTCATTATGGCAGTTCCAAAGAAGCGTACCTCTAAATTGAAAAAAAAAATCATAGCAATGTTTGGAAGGGAAAAGCATATCAGATAGTAGCAAAAGCTTTTTCTAATTTCTATGGCTCACCCAAATAAAATATCGATCCTGGAGGATGATACATAACACTAGCAAATATACTACACCTTGTAAGATGCTAGAGAACAAATATGAGAACCATTTTTTATCTTTGAGGTAGAGATACTTGGAAGGGTGGTCGGGGAAAAGGGACATGATCATAAATTAGTTCCATTATAGTCGTTCTCCTTTCCCATTGGAAAAAAATCAAAATGCATCATTCTTTTTAAGAATCCCGGATAAACTCCAACATTCCATATTGTGGATAATTCTATTCAATTTAATTATATCTATGCCAAAAAGATAATAAAAACATAGTAACCATATTAACTATGTAATTAATCACCAATTATTTAATAATAGAATCATTTGTTTCTTTTGGTCTAATAAATGGATCATCGGACTGATGCTCTAATGATGATAAATCATATGTAGTTTTTAGTTACAAATTAACCTATTTATCCTTTTTTGTTCTTCCTAATTTTTCATTTCGTTCTTTATCCTTTCCCTTATGGTTAGGTAGGAAGTAGTGCTCACTCAATATTTTAGGATTACTCACAGTTATATTCTTTGTATATCTACTATGACAATTTTGGGAAACATAGGGACATAATAGCTAAGGATTAGTTCACCTACTAGATTCTTGTGATATTCTAAATAAGATTATGCTGCGAATGTCTGCCTTCTTATTCACATCGCAATATCTAAGTTCTAATTGATCAGACAGTTGATCAAAGAAGAATAGGAAATACATAGGAAATATTTTTAATTCAATTCATCCTAGTTTTTTTGTTTTATCTATGCCAAAAAATTTGTTATTTTCCGATTATCGAAAAGTCATACTCCTTTATCGTTCTTACATATTGTTGTTCTGATTCCATTGAAATCATTTTTTGTAGCTATTCTATTTGTTCAATGGCAGAAATATTAGTATTCAATTCCTACGTTCTTGTATGCTCATTCGTTTCGGAGCAACATGAATTGAACCATGATCTCCATCACCCCAAGATGGCACACTACCAAATTGCATTATTCTTCATTATAACAACCAACATCACATATTAAATTTGATACCCAAACTGACATTCAGACATTGTTGATACCAATTACTCTTTTATACTACCAATTATTCTTATCTACATATTATCATTGACAATCTCAAAAAAATAGTCTAATCTATTGATTAGACAATATCAAGCCGCCATGGTGAAATTGGTAGACACGTTGCTCTTAGGAAGCAGTGCTAGAGCATCTCGGTTCGAATTTGAGTGGTGGCATTGTTGGAAATAAGATACCATGGATTCAATATAGAGTCTTATAAAATAATTATAGGATTACCTAATTATAGGTATAGTTACTACCAATGTTCGATCTATGTCGATATGATTGATGACATATCAATCAATTTTATCTTCTTAGCACAAAATCAAATGAAAAAATGGATTTATTATGATATTAATCACTTTAGAACATATATCGGCTCATATCTCTTTTTCTCTGACTTTTGTTATAACTCTCATTTATTGGGGAACCTTAGTTTATCAAAGTGAAGAACTAAGTAGTTTAGGAAGAAAGGGCATGATAGTGATATTTATTTGTATAACAGGAGTATTGGTTACTCGCTCACTCTATTCGGGACATTTACCGTTAAGTAATTTGTATGATTCATTCATGTTCCTTTCATGGAGTTCCTACATGATTAATATAATTATAGGAATACGGGGTCAGGATACTTGGTGGTTAGGTGCAATCATTGTGCCAAGTGCTATGTTAACTCATGGTTTTGCTACTTTAGGTCTTTTGGATAGAATGCAATAATTAAAAATGTTAGTACCCACTTTACAATATCATTGGTTAATGATGCATGTAAGTATGATATTGTTCAACTATGCAACTCTCTTGTGTGGATCCCTAGCATCAATAACTTCTTTGGTGATTATGTCTCGCATAAATTGAGAGATTATTCTTAGTGCAGATAATTCCTTTTTACGATCCTTCCCTCCCAATCTAAATCGGTATTTAGACAACCAAGAAAAAAAGGATTTTAAATCTACTTTTTGTTTTTCATTTACGAATTATTGTAAATGAAAATTGACTATCCAATTAGATAATTGGAGTTATCATGCCATTGGTCTAGGATTTTCTCTTTTAATTGTAGGTATTCTTTCTGGAGCAGTATGGGCCAATGAAGCATGGGGATCTTATTGGAGCTGGGATCCAAAAGAGACTTGGGCATTAATTGCGTGGACCATATTTACAATTTATCTACATACTAGAATCAATAGGGGTTGACAAGTTGAGAAACCAACAATTGTGGCTTCTATAGGATTTTTTCTAGTCTGGAGTTTTTATTTGGGGGTTGATCTATTAGGAATAGATTTACATAGCTATGGATGGTTGATTTAGCATAGAACAATAAATGAGATGAATTCCTATCGGATATATTTGATACAGTGATTCCATATTATTGAGAAGTGAGATAATAGGTGGCTCGTCCAAGTTATTTCAAAGGGTGAATAGAAAATCGTAGAAAATCACTACTTGAAATAACTCAAACTAGAGAGAAATTCTCTCTATTAATTCTATTAATATTTCATAAAGAGAAGAGGAAAATTAGGCCTATTAGATAGCTCTGGAAGGTAAAAAAAAAATTACGATTCATAGGAAGATCGAGAGAAAATAGCTTCTACCTTATAATGGTATAGAAATAGAACTAGATCGGGGTAAAGACCAATACCTATGATTGGTAGAAAGAGACATATCATAATAAAAATTTCACGTGGTCCTGAATCCTTAAAATAAGGATTCAGGACATTCAAAACCTTATATCCATAGAATATTCAATGTAACATAGATAATAAATAGATAGGAGTTAATATGATTCTAATTGCCGCTATTATAGTAATAATGATTCTAAAGGTTGAAGAATATTTATTACTAGTAATTATTCCCAATAATATAATAGATTCTGCTACAAAACCACTTATTCCTAGAAATGCAAAAGAAGCCATTGAAAAGCTACTGAACATAGTAAAGATTTTAGGTATTGGTATAATGATTCCTCCCATTTCATCTAGGAAAAGAATACGTATCCTATCGTAACTTGTTCCCGCCAAGAAAAAAAGTGCAACACCAATTAATCCATGAGAAATCATTTGCAAAATGGCTCCATTGAGACATGTATCTGTTATGGAATCAATTCCTATAATTACAAAACCCATATGAGATATTGATGAATGAGCTATCCTCCTTTTTAAATTGCATTTACCCATAGAAGTTAGAGTTGCATAGATAATTTGCACCGCTCCTATTATTATCAACCATGGTGAAAATAGAGAATGAGCATTAGGTAGCAATTCCATATTGATTTGTATCAACCCATATCCTTCCATTTTCATTAGAAATCCAGCCAAAAGCTTGCATGTACTATAATGTAATTCCCCATGAGTATTTGGTAATCAAGTATGTAAAGGGAAGATTAGTAATTTGATTGCATAAACGATCAAAAACCCTAAATAGGATACTATTTCGAGTTTTATCAGATAACATTTTTTAGCTAATATGTCGAAATCAAATGTTGGTCCATAAGATCCATAAAGAGAAATACTTAAAGCTCCCATTAAGATAAAAATGGAACCACCCGTAGTATGCAAAAAAAATTGTGGCTGAATATAGATGTCTTCCCCCCCCTCCCCCCCCCCCCCCCCCCCCCCCCCCCCCCCCCCCCCACATGGATAAAAGTAGGTAAACGGGAATTAGTTGTAACTCCCACATGAGAAAGAAAAGTAGAATATCTTGAGAAGCAAATAATCCTAATTGGCCATTGTACATTACCAACATTAAGAAATGCAACAATCAGGGATTTTGAGTAACTGGCCAAACAGCTAAAGTAGCTAAAGTAGCTAAAGTAGTTACAAATCTTGTCAATGAAATAAGTCCAATGGAAAATCCGTCAATTCCTAGTTTCCAATGAAATTGAATAAGATCTATCCAATTATAACCCTCTTCCAATTGGATTTATGAATTATCCAAATGATAATAATAACAGAATGTATAGGCCATTAAAAGGAGATCTAATAAGCAAATACCTAAAGTATATCATCGAATCATCTTATTCCCTCTACGGGGAAATAATGGAATTAATAACCCCGTAGATATGGGAAAAATAACAATCGTTGTTAACCAAGGTAAATTGTTCATAATGAAAAGAGAAGAGACTTTCAATATCAAAACCCATGTTTGAGGTCTTGGGTCGAGTATGGGTTTTGATCAGTGAAAGATAAAAAGCAGAATGAAAAATATGTATGGGATGGATCTAACTATTTTTTATTTTGAGTCAGTGGTCAGTAAGCGAGACCCATACTGCAAGTTGTTTCATGCCATAAATAAACACGTACACTTAAAAAATTTGTTGGACAAGCACATTCACACTTCTTACAACCTACGCTGTCTTATGTTCTTGGAGCAAAAGTAAATTTTTTAGCTTTACATCTTTCCCAAGGTATCATTTCTAATACATTTGTGGGACACACTCGTACACACTGGGTACAACCAATACATGTATCATAAATTTTGACAAATGTGCCATTGGATCTATGAATTCCATTAGTTAGTATTTTCTTTTAATTTGATAAAATATTCTAATATATGGACAATAACGATATATGATGAATATAAAGCAAATCAATAATTGTATTATCAGTGATATAATGGATAGATTCAGATTCTATCTGTTTAATAAAAGAAACAAGTTTTTCTAACTTTCATCTCTCCATATTTCACCAAATCTGGTCTAATTGTGTTAGCTAGATCATTTGGATAATGAGTTCAATATGAATAATGTTCTTGATTGATCACAATACTATATCACTCTTTATTTATTTAGAAAATAAAAAAGATAGAGCGAGAGATCTATCTTTTAGAGATACAGACTATCTATTTAGAATAGGAATAGATATACATATTTAGAATATGTTTTTTTTATTATTGGCAAATAGTTTTTTTGAAAGGGACTATACCCTTGTGTACAAAAGAGGGCCTAGGAGCCAGAATAGGAATTAAAAAAAAGAAATAAAAGGATCAGAATCCAAGTGTGACAATGAAGCCCATAGTAGCCAAAAAAAAGATACCCCATCAAGACAAAAATAGCAAAAACTCTACAAAAAAAGCAGCAAAGAGACTGCAAAAAAACAACAAAAAAACATACAAGAGCAGCTAAAGCGCCTACAACTACTTCTTGGCAGCTTTTTTCGATGTTGGATTTGATGTTCTTAGAATACGAGTTGATATTTAGAATATGTAGATATTACCATTTTGACAAATTAAATTGATCGATACGAGTTGATTTTATGTTGTGATATATTGCCAGAACAATAGCTAATCCAATAGTTGTTTCAACAGCTGTAATAATTACTAGATTGTAAAAATTGAGAAGATGCCCCCCTTTACTTGCCTACTATCAAAAGAATTTGAGAATGTTACTAGATTCAAATTAACCACATTCAGTATTAGCTCAAGACACATAAGTGATCTAACCATGTTCCAACTTGTTACTAGTCCATAAATACCGATAGATAATAAATAAACACCTAAAATAAGTGCATGTTCGAGCATAATAGAGGAACTCCTCATACCTCAACTTCTTCAGTTACAAACAAGATTTCTATTAAGTTGATTATTGTCCATCATCTAAGGAATAAAATGATTCCTCTGCAATCTAAAAGAGAAAAACTTCATTTGCAACTTTTCAAACTTTTTCTTCTCGGCGAGCTATAGTAATCGCTCCTGTGAGAGCAACTAGAAGAATTATAGAAATGAGTTCGAATGGAAGGAAAAGTCAGTGGATAAATGAGTTCCAATACGTTGAATATTGCTTATTAGATCTCGTTCAAAAATTTGATCTGATTTTTGAGTCAGAGATATTTCAACCCATGATGTGTTCAGGATAATAGTAATTAATGAACAAAAAATACTTGTACAAACTATTGAAGCAATGCTATCTCCGATAGTCCAAGGGGAACAGAATTAGGATATTTCAGGTTATTCATCAACATCACGATGAATATGATCAAAATATTAACAGCTCCTATGTAGATCAGGATTTGTGCATCAACTACAAAATCAACGTTCAATAGAATATATAATAAGGATATACAAATAAGAACTAGCCCCAATGAAAGGGCAGAGTAAATTATATTAGTAAGTAATACTACTCCTAGACCTCATAATATTAGACTTAGCATTATAGGAGCCAAAAGAATAACATATATCTTCTCAGGTTGATTCATTATGTGCACGATAAGTTTTAATATTATTATATTATTCTATCCCATTCACTAAAAAAGGTGATCTCGTTTACCTATTTTCCATACTGGAAAATATGTGTACTTTAAATATTTCATTCTATATGGGGACTGATTCATAAATCTAATCTATCAGTTAATAATAGATTTCAATCAATTTATATGTGACATTCTTAATGGAATATCAACAATATTATGAATTCCTTGTTCATATGGACCAAAAGTTATTTATCAGTCCTTTTTTATCAGAACTCGAATTAATTGCTCGAATGATTGAATCATAATATTTGCCCATTGTTTCTTCATACATATTAAGTTATGTTAATAAGTTGAACTCAGAATTGTTCGAATTGTTAAATCTTCAATCATTGATATGGGTGAACGTCCTAAAGCAATATGATCATAATTTAATTCATGACGATCATAGGTCAAAATTTCATATTCTTCGATCATTGCCAGATAATTTTTGGGACAATATTTGACACAATTCCCACAAAAGATATGAATTCCAAAATCAATGCTATAATTTTCCAATCGTTTTTTACTAATATTCGTTCCGACTTTCCAATCCACAATGGGTAGATTGATCGGGCAGACACACACACATACTTCACAAGCAATACATTTATCAAATTCAAAGTGGATCCGTCGACAAAATTGTTCTGATGGGATCAATTTTTCATAGGGATTTTGAATAGTAAAAGGTAAACGATTCGCGTGATATAATGTAACCATACAGCCTTGATCAATATATCTCGCAACATGGATTGCTTGTTCACTACAATTCATAAACCCGGTCACCGTGGAGAACATGTAGCAAATCTCCTTAAATAGTCATTTCATAGAGAATTCTTTCTCTTCATAGATTTGATCTATCTATCAAATTTGAATTCATAGATTTGATCTATCTATTAAATTTGGATGTATTGCAGAATGCACAACCTCTTCACGAAGAAGAAGATAGAGTTGGTCACAATATAATAAGTTGGAAATAAGTTGTGAGTAATAGGTTACCCAAAGCAATATGTAAAAGAAATTTCCAACCAAGATCCAATAATCGGTCCATTCTTATCCTAGGTAAGGTCCATCTTGCAATGATAGTGCTTTTAAATAATTATGCAAGACTCACTACAAAATGTAGCACTTCTTGTTAATTATAAATATGGCAATCTTTAAGAACTTATGTTGTTTTTTCGGCAATGCTAAATCCCGAGAATATCTATAGGGAGTTTGTTTCTAAACTTGGATTGACATGAAAATTAGTAGAAAAAATTACATACATAAACATACGACCTTTATGTACTTGACCCTATTAATAACTTGGTACATTTATGGCACTAATGAATTATGTCTAAAAAACAATTTTTATTTTCTTTGTTACAAATTTATAATGTTCTTCGATGATATGTTATTGTTTAGTATGGTTTGAGAATAGTGTGAAGCTTTTACATCAACATAAAAAAATTGTAGACATCCCCATCGATTCCAAATGTTGAGAGAAAATCAACTATTTGACCCCGAGTTTGGCCTTCTTGAATTATTAATAAATAGTATTTCCGATGCTACTCTCATTGTAGTTGGATAATAGAAGATCACCCTCTACGTTAAGCTGCATGGTATTTCTATTGTATACTTTTTTTGTATTATTTTCAATTACTTTTTTTTCACCTTTTACGCAAACACAAATATAAAATTGTTTTTCCCGAAGTTGGAATGTTGAAATCTTAGTTAGCCATGATTAGTGCTATTTTTTACCAATGTAACTCTCTTTTAGCTATTTTCATATGCTTTCTATTGTTGGGCTTTGTATAAATTTATTTATTCAATTTTCTTATGTATTTATATCTATTGATAGGTAACAATGCTCAACACGAATGGTTTTTTTTGTTGCGATTCTTTAAATATTATTAGTTTCACATCCTGCAAAAGAGAAATAAGACTCCTTCACTTGTTCTCCTCCATACATCTCTCACACATAGTCCCCTCCCCACTCATTTGCTAACAAAAAAAGAAACGTTCTATGTTTTTCACGAATTTAGTTTCCTCACTTGGCTAATAAAGTGCTTACTTGTTTTCCCCTTCATCTAGGAGCAATGAAGACTTGAACACACCTCTATCTCCACTACACAAACTTTTCAATCACACTCCAAACTCCATCTCCTGAAAAAGATCTTATATTATATTAATGCAATAAGATACAAGATAACTTTCAACAAAAAAACCGGGTGGTATGAGAGCACGCCCCAAAACCACGAACAAACTAGGTTGAGCCTAGGACAACAAAAGTCAAACTAGGCCGAGCCTAGGAAAGTACAACAAAACAAAAAACATCGCCCTGATAAAAAACAAAGGCAAAATTAAGCAACAACAACAAACATGCCCAAGGCAGGTGGATCTTTATCATCCGACCACCCCGAACCAGGCTGATCTTTGCCAGTGTCTGAAATCTCCCATCTAATAGCAGGTTCTTCCTCAGGGTCAACTTCCTCGCACGTAGGAATGGTGAGGCTAAGCCGTGGGAATTTTCCAGAGGATGGCAGGGGTGGCAGCTGTTGCCAAACAACCTAGTGCGAAGTGATGTCATGAGGAGAATCCCAGACCTGTTGGTGAGTGGACGATTGCGGCAAAGACCCCCACCCATGATGTTGAGGTGGTGAGCCCATGCCCTATTGGCGAGTAGAGGATTGTGGTGGTGATCCCTGGCCTTGATGGCACACACGTGAATGACTATGTCGATGACTCAGCCCTGGAGAACAGCGGGTGCAATGGAAGGCACAACGTTGGATCTTCTATGTTGGCCTCCACGGGATGAAGGTGAGGAGCACCTGGTGGGAGAAGGAGGCACTCGAGCAATGTTGCACGGGGCTTCCCCCTAGTGTTGTAGCAGAGTCTATGGAGGTGGTCCACCTCCAGCGCCACCTTGTTTGCTTGGACTTGGATCTGCAGGAGCACATTGGAGATCACCATAGATTTATTATAAATCAAGAAAGATTGATCAACTGCAGAATTAGCAAAGAAAAAAGCATTTCTTTCTTTCCATATCCAAAATAAAATCTCCCCTCTGAAAACATGCCAAATCTGGGTGAACATAGGCAGGAGTTTGGGATTGTCTCCCAAGAGGATATGTTGCCAAGTGAAATAGTGGGGCCGTGAGGGAAAGAAAAAAGTATGGATCCAGTTCCAGGAAATTTGAGCTTTGGGACAAAACCAGAAGACATGCAAAAGCATTTCTAGATGCCCACAAAAGGGGCATTTGGGAGCTAGAATCCCAATTTGAACAAGACAAGCCCCGATAGGAAGGCCTTGGTGTAGAATGCACCAAAGAAAGTGAGAAATTTTGGGCTCCACACATATATTCCAAACATTCTCAAACCATCTGCCCCAAGTAGACAAGGTGGCATGAATTCCCCAACGAGAGTTAAGTTTGTCCACCATGGGCAAATGGGGTGAGAGCCATCGATATCCTTTGCTGGCTTTATAGTTACAGAAAGGGGTATCAGCATACCACTTCCAGTCTGTCCACCAAGGGCGAGAAGAGTGCACAACAATCTTATGTAGCATGTGATCAGGAACCGAATTGATCACAACATTGAAAGTATCCTGGTCTTGGTTAGAAAGCTGAAACAGAGCTTTAAAATCTGGCCAAGAAAACCAGGATTGTGTGCCCTTGCAGAAGAAGTCCTCGATGGTGCAAATTCCGCGTTTGAAGAATTTGAGCACGGAGATTCCTGGGACCTCTACTAAGCATTGATCTTGGGATTGAAAAATTGGCAACCACCAGAGAGATTGTTGGTTAAGAGATAACCCATTGCGAAAGCCATCCCCTTTCCATAAAATCCAGGGTTTGACACATTCCCACGCTTTCCAAATACTTTTAAGCACAAAAGTGCCAACGATTTTGACAGGCACAGGGGTGATGAGAAAATTGAAAAACCCTAAGCCTTTCCATGTAGGGTGGCCGTAAGGAGAGCCTTCATTGATGCCATGCCATATGAGAAATTTCTAAGTTTCTTGGCCAGTGATGCTTCTGATAATCCACTTGGCACATAGAGCTTGTCCTTGGCACTAAATGTGGATAAGCCCAAGGCCTCCAGAGTTATGGGGTAGATAACATATATCCCAAGATACTCGATGAAAACCTTTTCCAGTAGAGGCATTAGCCCAAAGGAAAGCTTTGAGCAGCTTTTCCAGCTTTTGGATGGAGGCCTTGGAAGGAACCCAGCAAGACGAGTAGTAGACATGGGTAGCAACTAGAAATTTAGAGAAAATTTGGAATTTTCCAGCCAGAGACAGAGGCCTAGAAAGCCAGTATTCCAGTTTTTTTGCCACCCGTTGAATGACATAATGCCATAGATTAGATGGGGAGGCTTGAAAAGTAAAAGGAATACCTAGGAATTTGAAAATATCACCATGTTGCAGAGTTTTCCAATCATATTTGGCAAACCATTTTGACACAGGAAGGAAAGATTGTCTGTAACACTTGAGTTTTTTCCCATTGAATGGATGAACCAAACGCTAAGTAGAAAGTATCCAAGCATTGCATAGCATTTTCAATGTTGTTCTCATCCTCGATAAGCGTAAGGAAGGAATCTTCCACAAAATGCCCATTGAGGAGCTGAGAATCGGGCTCTTCAGGTAGTGAGATTCCACGCACAAGACCTTGAGCTTTGGTATGGGCTAAGAGATAACCAAATCCTTTGGCCACCAGCACATACAGTGCAAGGGCAAGAGGACAACCTTTCCTGATAGACTAAAAAATTCTAAAGGGCTTTGAGCTAAGGCCATTGATGGAGATTTGAGCCTGCAAAGAGCATATTGATGGTTTGAATAAAAATAGGTCCAAAGCCAAGGGCCTGAAGCATGGCGAGGATGAAAGGCCATTCAATCCGATCATAAGCCTTCTCAAAGTCAATCTTGATAAACATAGCGGCCTGATGAGATCTACGAGCCCATTCCATGCCTTCCCAAACCACAATGATGTTATCCAGGATGAAACACCCATGTATGAAGCATGTTTGCTCTGGCTGAATAATAACAGGTAGAAGATTGTGTAATCACAGAGCTAACACTTTGCCAATGATTTTGTAGGAGACATTCAATAGCATAATTGGCCGCCAACAAGTGATTTTCTCGGGGTCACCTTGCTTAGGGATAAACTTGATGTTCCCCTTGTTAATGCATGGTCCTAGGGAGTGGTTTTGAAACCCTTCCAGATAGACCTGAAAAAGGTCTTTCCTGATAGAATCCCAGAGATTTTTATAGAATTCACATGGGAATCCATCGCAGTGCTTTATCATTAGCCATTTACATTGTGGCTTCGTGGAGGTCTTCAATGGAGAGCATTCTTTCATAGATCACCTTTTGTGTCTCTGAAAGCTTGCATGACACAACCCCCAAACATTGGTCAAGAGCGGCTCAACGAGCTGCGGAGGGCGGTTGAGCTTGAAAGACGAGCTTGTAATGGCACACAAAGGCTTGTAACATAAGCTATGGATCAGTAATTTGAGCTTCCATTGTCCATGATAGCTCATATCTGTTGAGAAGGCTTTCTGGCTCGAAGAGAAAGAAATAATTCTTTCAAGACCCGATCTCCAACCTTAAGCCAATGCATTCGAGCCCGGATCTGAGCACCTCTGGCATTATAGTTGTCCACAATTTGGATTTGATGTTGGAGCATTGCAACTTGTAGTTGCAGAGCGTTAGAGAAGGGATCACCTTGAAGTACCACAGTCACCTGGCTGAGAGCCGAGGTGTTAGTGATGTATGAGCGGTGCCAAATTTTTGCCAGCTGGCGGTCATAGATTCTAAGAAATCTGGCAGTCTGAGTCAGCGCATCTTCCCACCATTATATCCAGCTGGTTTGCATAGGTGGATGAAATCACTGACAGTGACTGGGTCTTCGAATTAAATTCCAAATCCATGTGATATGATTAACGGTGGGGCCATGTTACATTAAGGTCGTATTAAGAAAGAATTTTCCTTTATGAAAAAATGGGTGTGCATCATGTCAACATATATGAAATCGTATAGGGGAGTGGTCTGAAAGGACAAAGTCAGGCATAACCTCCACTGGCATGGAATAAATGCTATCAAACTCAAAAACATTTTGAGCTGACAACATGGCCCTTTCAAGCCATTTAAGGAAGCAATTTGTCCCTCCATGGAGATTGGACCATGTGTACCAAGGTGCAGAGGTGGGAAAGTGAGATGCGTTGGGATCAAAGAATCTAAATTTATTTCGCATGAAGTACCACACTTCCCTTTCACCAGGTGTCCACCTCATAGGCAGGTGGCCACATTTATCATTTGGGGACTCAACCATATTAAAATCTCCACTTATTACCCAGTAGGCATCGGGAATGGAGTTGGCTATCCATCACCACATATCGGCCCTTTTGGCTACATCATTTGAGGCGTAAATATTAATAAGCCCAAAAGGGCATCCCTCAATATTAAAGAGGACCCAAATGACACAGTTGGTGAGGTCGATTCCATGATCAATTAATAAGGGTCACCATTTAGGAGCAAAAAGAAAAATTAATGCCCCATGCCCTGCTTCATGATTGCTACAGAAAGCCAAGTTATCAGGCCAGATGGACTTGCATACCATCTGCAACTGAAAACCTGTAATTTTAACTTCCTACAAAAACAAAACATCCAGATTTGCACATCATTTTCGAGTTTCACGCACCACATACTTACGATAGGAGTCTGTGAGACCCCTAACATTCCAAGATAGACAATTCATGGGAAACGTTGGTCAAGAGCCATATCCCCATCCTCCAAGCCCTCAAGGGCATCATATTGATTGTGTAAGAATCGAGCAGCGTTATGTTGCAAAAACCCTGCAAATCAATTTTTTTTTGTTCAGCATACTCAATGTTGTATTCCACTTCAGTGGAATCCACACTGCATGCTGGGCTATGGTCCCGAGAGATGCGAGGTGGACTTCAGGGCAGTTTGGAAGGTCCTTGTGAGTTGCTTGAAAGCAACAGAGGAACTGAATGCGAGATGGGGACGTGAGAAATATAATTTGTCTAGTCCATGAGAATTGATGCCACAAGGGGCATGTTGGAATACTTTGGTAATGGGGTAGCTGAAATGGCAGCAACAGCATAGCTGGTTCCTTAGCATGAGTTGTAGGCTCCTTAGCCAACATATTGTGAGAATGTTCCTTAATAGCTTGTTCCTGATGAGCATGGGATCCAGCGGCTTTATATTATTGGGATTTGTTCTTGTTTCACTAGCACCTGAAAATTTTACAACCTTCCTCCTGTTGGGATTTGACTGGCTCGGGAACGTTTTTTGCCACATGGTGGTTACGGGGAACATAAAGCAGACAATCCCTGATCTTGTGATCAGATGCTTGACAACGGAAGCAAGTGTTGGGTAGATTGATATACATGACCCACTGGGAGTAGCGTTTATCACCCATTTGAATATCCATAAATTCTTTGAGATCCTGTGAGAGATCAATCTCAACGCATACTCACTTCTGGGGACGAGCATGGTAAAATTTATCAGCTTCCATGCATACTACCCCCCCAAACGAAGCGGTAATTTATAACATAAAATGAACGCATGGAAAAAGGAGCCCAGGAAATTCAATCCAAATAGGCACTTTAAGGGTAGTATACTCAAATACCACAAAGTCCTTGTGTCAGGGTGTTAAAACAAGCAGCAAGTTACGAACATACCAAGTGGCTTGCTTAGCCAAAATATTGGGCGCGTTGGCAAGGTCAGAAAAGTGAAAAAGAAAGAAACCCTTGGTCATGTTTTGAACACTATCCAGATGGACCCCATGGGGGGTCCAGACTATGTTAGCCCAGGATTTAAGCATGCTTTCAGAGGGGATTCGACCCACAAAATACCCAATGAGGAAAAACTGTTCTAACCATTAACAAGCAACATTAAATTCAGGAATGGGTAGAACTACATCCGGAGGAGAGAGATTATCTCGTGAAAAACCTTCCGGATGAATTTCCTGGGACGCTTCACCGATGGTGCCATCGTTCACTCCACTATCTCCTGCCGCATAGTTGAAATAACTGGGTTTGAAGATGGTGAGATCATTATATAGGGGACACCCAGAGGGCGAAAAACCCTAGGAGAGACTATAGAAATAAATTCCCGTAGAGCCTGAAAACGCCACGGTATGACGGTTAGAGGGGGGAAACCCTAGAAGATCCGACTCATTACCAAAAAATGACCTGCTACAGGTATGGCGTCTTTCTTTAAATGATTATTTTTTTACTCTCTCTCTCCACCCTGCAAACGCCTATTGCTCACTATTTCCACGCGCTATACGAGTTGGGTTGAAATCTCCCTATTTCTACGTGCTACAGGAGTTGGGTTGAGATTTTCTTATTTCCGATTTAAGTGTTCAGTTGATTTTTTTAAATCTCAATTTTGTGATGTATGTTCGTCATGGGTCTTTTTTTATAACTGGCGTTTATGTTACATTAATGGAGATTGGGGACTATTCATTAGGATGTTTGCCAGTAAGAAATTGCACCTTTTGTTTTGAATGCAGCATAACATGGTTTTGACCTAAAACCAACGCGAGATCGGAGAAGAAATTTGAGTATTTCCATATATGGAAGAAGAAGAGGGGAGATTGGGGTCTGAAGAGTGGGGTAGTTTCGAGCAGCCAGAATTGAAAGTGATTTCTATCATTGCAGAGAGAGATGCAGCTCTCCTAGAGAGAAATGCAGCTTTGGCAGAGAAAAAAGCTGCTTGTACCGACAGGGATGCTGCCCTTTTGCAGAGAGACCTTGCTTATGCGGACAGGAACTCAGCCATTACGGAGCGTGATGCCGCCATAGCTGCGCTTGAATATGCCAAAAGTGGGCATTTGAATGGGAGAACAGATGTGGGTGCAAAAATCCTGCAGGTATTAACACACGATTCAGCCTTTGCATTAAGGGAAGCCCACCAGAATCTTCACCCACTTGCACCCACTTCAATTGCTACAGTTTTTGAGGAACCCCAGAAGCAGATCAAGAGAAAAGAGAGCCAGAAAGACGGTTCAGCTAAGACGAAATCAGCTTTTTCTACAGCCAAAGCGCGGAGACCGAAGAAAGAAAGGAAACAAGCCATTGGGTCTGAGGGAGATGATTCGAATTTGTCTCTTGTAGTTGTGAAGCATGAGTGGAAGGATAATGATCGTAACGACAAATATGACGGTGATGCCAATGGTGATGAGAATAGTGGAGTGTCAATTGATGCTTCTGCAATGCCTATTCCTTTTTGCTCTTGCACAGGAGTGCTTCAGCAGTGTTACAGATGGGGTAATGGTGGCTGGCAGTCAGCTTGTTGCACCAACAATATATCCATGTATCCCCTGCCTATGAATCCCAAGAAAAAGGGGGCCCGAGTGCCTGGTAGAAAAATGAGCGGAGGCGCCTTCGGGAAACTGTTGAGCAGGCTGAGTGCAGAAGGCCTTAATTTTCGCCAACCAATCGACTTGAAGAATCATTGGGCTAGACATGGCACCAACCGATATGTGACAATCAAGTAGACAGGCATTGTTGATAAACGCCTTATATTGTATGTGGGAACATGGTTTTGTAAACTAGAGAACATCAGATATCTCGTTTGGGGTTTAGGTTTCAAAAGAGGGTGGAAATACAGGAATTTTGCATGTATAGAGTTGGTTAGGGCTTCCTTCTCGATTTACCGCTATTTCACAACCTTTTCCAAATGTTACCATTGTTGGTCTTGTTTCGGCATGTAAAATGAGGCATTGGCTTAATACAAATGCGCATAAGCTGCATTATGCACTCTGTGAGAATGCAATTGGTTATAAAATTTTAATCATTTGGGGCCTGGTTTCTAGATGTTTAAAATATTGGAATAGCTTCTCATATCTCTCTTCCGTAGCAAGTCTAAAGAAAATATGTGGGACTGTGTGAATCAAAAGAGAAGTGGGTACCTTAAGAATCATATCCACAAGTACAAGAAGTTCCATTTTTAGGCTTTTTTTAATCACACACTATTTCAGGGTACTGTGAAAATCTAAAATTGTTGTACATATACAGAGCTCTTGAAGTTGATGTCTAGTTTAGGAGCATGCAACATCCTTGCTGTTGCCATGCGTTATTTGGGTCATCATCTAATACGAAACCTTGCTCCTTGACATTAACAAGACCGTCAGGAAATTTAAAAAATTCTATATTTGTACTCTAATGTATATTGTGAACATTCTATTGACAATTTACCTTTATCGTAATACTACCATTTCGTTATTTTGTCCCCCTCTTATCGACTAATACTTTTCAGGATCCTTTCATAATGCTCTCTCTTCTGGTGAGCCAGTCTTTCTATGCCACTCTGCTTACTTCAGAGGTGCCAAGTATGAATACCTATTGCAACAACTCTGCATGAGTTAGCTCAACATCTTGATTAGGAATGTTCGCCGTTCTCAAGTAACATGTATTGCTTGTGGAGTTATTATCTTCTAACATTTCAGCTTTGTATTGTTTTATCAAGAATGTCACAATTAGTATCTGTCACTGAAAATTGTAGATTGCAGAGGTTGTTTGAAGTGTAGGCAATTCAACAGTGATGCATAAATGTGCCATCTAACATTATGATGGATGTGATTTGTGCAGGGTCTGTCTAAAAGTTTCAGTAGACTCCACCAGGAATTGCCCCTATAATGCCCGGGGCTGGCATGGAAATGTTTCCGAAACGCTGATGAAGGATCCCGTATGTTTCCAAGATGGGCCTGGAGATTTTGGAGGATCTGTACATTTCCAAGGAGATTCCAGCTCAGTATTGGGATCAGATTGACACTGGTTTGGGTAAGGAGGGGGGATGGGATGGGAGGGTTTCAAATGGTAATGCAGGTCAAAACCATTGGTGCATTCAAATTTTGATGAGATATCCAAGAGAAATGTGCTTCTTTTTTGGATCAAAGATGAATGAGATCAATTCAAAAGATTTGAGATTATTTTCCAAAATGTCTTGCCTTAAGACCTTTTTTCACTGTCACTTTTATCTCTTTGCCTTGCAGTTTATAGCCTTGAAATTTTTATGGTGACCTTGAGAAATTATTGTTCTTTTGAAGTTTTGTTGCCATTTTTATGGCGACCTCGAGTAATTATTGTCATTTTGAACTTTTTTCCATCCCATTGGTACCCTTCTTTTAAGATATGGTGCCCGGATGGTCTTAATTTTCTTACCATGAAAAAGCATTCATGGCATGTCTCATGTATCTTTGCACCCAGGCATATCTATAGTTAAGGATACAGATGTCCCAAGAGTTTAATGGTTTTTTTGGTTAGACAATGAATTGTATGTGCCAAAAACTACAGTTAAACTAACAAACTCTGGTGGAGCCACTTGGTATCTAGACATTTTTATGTGTGAGTTTTAAAATCACGGACTGTCTCTGTGAGCATGCTTTTAATTCATGATAGTCAAAATTTAACTAATTAGTTGCTATTGCAACAATTTCTTTCAAGTTTTTCTGCCTATGGAGTAGAGATTTATTTACTTGAATTAATTGCGACATATTATGTTGATCTGGTAAGAAGACAAATGGTATCAAGATTGCTGGTAGGGCATCCATAAGAAAATAAATTATAGGCTTATTTAAAGGGGTTGAAAACTCTTACACACCCCCCATCTCAGAAGTTTATAGTATGTATTCAATACTCAGCTTCACTTGTATGATACTGTCTCTCCTACATTCATATGAGATTGTATCTCCTACATATTTATTTGTAGCAATTGAATTATGTGGAAGTCACAATCAGATGGAAACAGTCGCAACTCCTTGATATCTTCAACTCGATATATTGTTTTCTGTTGGCCTCCTTGGTTTATATACTTGTCTAGGTGATCTGTAAACTAGGTGGATATTCCACACTAAGTTTCACCAATACGAATCTTACTAACCCAACTTAGTAAATGTTAATGAGTAATCAAATATTTGTAAAAAATAGAGCTATGAAGTGCTGGAAATTACTGTGAATGAATTCAAACATACAAAAGAAGGAATAGAAGCACCACATACATATGAACACAGGTGTTTTTATTGTGGATAAATCCATGGTGGGAAAAACTCCAGTGGGTGAGGCAATTGCACTCCCCTTCTATGATGTAATCCAAAAAATTGTACAAGTTACTCCAGATTGCTGTCTTTATGGACACAATTATTCTCTCCAAAGCTTGCACAACTATAATTAAGCGCCTCAAACATTTCTATATGCAAACAACATTGAAACTAACATTCACAACTTGGCAAATTGCCAAATAGTGAATTCTGAACAAAGACTCCATCTTGCTTAAGTTTGCAATTGGAATCCAACTCCACAACTTTCTCTATCTTGATCTTTTCCAAGCTCTTCGTCCTGCTTATGATGGTTTTCAGGTGTTCTCCCGTGTGCTCGAGAATCCAAAAGGTCAAGCAGAAGAATTTGATTTTTCACATTCCGGGTGTGTCTTCTCATTTTTCCAGACCGTGATGAAAACACTATAATGTTTACGCAAGTGGTTGTGTAACCGCACAGGCGGTCTTGACACTACCTGTTTCCAAGGGTGAACCAAATGCTATAGCGTTTGTGTAAACACTATGGCGTTTGTGCACTAACTGTTAAACACTATGGCGTTTGTGCACGAGCTATTGAACACCATAGTGTTTGCACATAGACTGTTAAATGCCAAAAATGCTCCTCTGATCTCAGTTCCCGTTGTTTCTTTCTCTGTGTGTTTGTTAGATAGGGAGAAATGTCTGAATAAAAGTTACAATCACAAATTACATTAATTGGTTACATTTAAGAGCCATATTCAGATCACTAGGCTTTTGGTGTGTCGATTCACAACATATTTAACTGTATGACAACAAAACACCAATTTTTTGGTTCATTGCACACAATTATTAAGTTCATAACACTCTGCTTGTTGCTGTAAACCACATGAATCAATTGATCCATACATAGTTATGATCTGCTCTACAACATACCAATTGATTGTCTATCTATTGGTTCTTTGATTATTTAATTTGAACTGAAGTAGATAGCCCGATGTTTGTCTTTTTAAAGGATGATAATTGTCTAGCATCACCGGTTACAACATGTATACAAAATGTCAAAATCGTATGCATGCATCTCTTTGCGGTAAAATCTATTTGTTTGCACAGTCAAAATTTCAAAATTCTGACAATTGATCATCTCCTTCTATCTTCATGGAGATTTTGTCGCTTGGTTTGGACAGGGTTTCTTGCAACTATGAAAAATCAGTATTGGAAGGTATTTATCACAATCCAAGTAACATAGTACTCTAGATGTGCTCATGTGATAGTGAGTAGTAACGGTTGTTTAGGATGTCTCCTACGCGCCATGGAGATGGTCAATTTTGCCTTACTGGTGAACATTGATATACTATACATGGACATGAATAGCATATTGATGAGTTCTTTAGGATCTCTTACGTGCCTTAGGAGATGGTTCATTTTCCCTCGCTGTTGAACATTGATACACTATACGTGGACATGAGTAATGTATTGACGAGTCTTAAAGACTCTTTGATTTTTTCAGGTAACAGCTCTATGAATATCTTCATGCTAGGATTTTAACATCTTCGTGGGTTAAGAAACAAGGTAGTTTAGAGTATTTAATGTAAAAACATTAATAGGAGTCCAATTAGAAATCTGCTGATTTTCTAGAAGGTCTAGTGCCATGCTAGATTTTCTAGTATGGCTTCTGTCATGCAAGATTTTCAGTAGGAAATGTGTTAGTAGGCACTGTTGGCAATGTTCAAGGCAATGATCCAAAATCAACACGTGACCATGCAACATGTATACAAAATCCCATGCATATATCTCCGGTGTCAAAGCTGAAGTTTATCCTCCAACAACCGAAATTCCAGGATTCTGACCCTCGAGGACTTTTTTCCCCTTGGATGGTTGGACTTTGAATGGGGTCTTCCAACTGCAAATGAATCTTTATCGGAGGGTATTTGTTTCAAGTCCAAATAACATAGCTTTCAGATGTGATCGTGTGATGGTGGGTAGTAATGTTTAGGGATGCTTCTTACATGCCGTAGAAGATAATCTGCTTTCCCATACTAGTGAATATGGGGATAGCGTACATGGAGTAGCAGCATATGTTGTTGCAAAGTGCATTGGGTGGGTGCTATGACGTAAAGTACAAGGCAATAAATAGTTGTGGACTAAGAAAAAAGGTAGTTTAAGGGATTCAATGTAAGAAATGCTAATATGAGTCCAATCAGAAATCTGCTGGATTTCTAGAAAATCAGCAGCCATGTGAATTATTTTGTACAACATGTGTACGAGAGGCTCTGTTGCTGGTGTTCAAGGCAGCATCCCAGATTTTTGTTGAAATTATATGCAAATCAACATGGAAACTAAGCTCTCAAAATACTGTTCATAGCCAATGATGCAGAGATGGTTCCATCTCTAAAGATTATTCAAAGGTTCGGTTTGACATGGACACAAGTAAAGAAAAATCAAGTGAAAAGCGGCCAAAGGTCCAAAATCAGTTAGGTTCATTATATGGTTGTTGACCAGGTGACTATTCTTCTCTGGCTTAAAAACTTGAAGTAATTGAAGGACTGTCAGGATGCCCCATCATCACCACAAGAGGTGGTTTTCGTAATTGACATTTGTTTTCCATCATTTCAAATACAGGAGAGTAGTTATGAAACAAAAATACCACTGTACTACATTTTGTAAATGAGGAATAAGTAAGTTCAGCAAATGAGGATGTAGTGTTATTGTTCTTAAGTAGAGGTATATGTCTGTAAGTCTATCATGAAGTGTTCTTGAAGGAATAAAAATGGTTTCAGAATCTTTTCCACGGTGTTTTCTTCTACAAGAATGAATGAATGAGGATTTTTAGAGTTGTAGAAGCAATTCCAAAATGCACTGAAGAGGCATATCCGACTTGGGGTAGTAAGACAATTAGAGGCTTTTACAGGATCTTTTTTGGATTATGAAACTACAGAGGAGGAGAGGGGAAGGCCGAGAAAGCAAACATACTCATCCCGCAACCAATCAATCATTATTTTAGCGAGAGGGCCACTTCCATTGCGGTGTCACTCTTATTGGCATAAAGGTCATGATACATTTGGGGTTTTTATGTTGCTGCAGACCAAGCCAACAAATCAATGTAGGATTAAGTTTTTAATTGAATGCATTTTTTAGAGTCGTAGAAGCAATTCCAAGATGCACTTAAGAGGCATATCCGACTTGGGGTAATAAGGCACAAGAGTGTTTCTCCACATTGAGCATTTGCATTGTTTTCTGTGATTTCTGTTTCATAGGTGTGTAGTTGCTTTCTTTAAATACAAAGTGTAAATTGTGCTCGAGTTAATATATAGCTATTTTTATACACAGTTTAAATTTTAGAGAAACAATAATACTTGTGTTCTTTCAGTGGTAAAAATTTATATGGCGGTTTGTGCTTATTTATCGAATTACTAATTATGAATCATCTCAACCCAATGGGAGTGTTAGATATTAGTGCAACATGGTTTTTTTAACATACTAATTATTTTGTTTTTAAAACTAATTATTTAATTAGAAATATAAATTAGATCATTTTTAAAGATGTTTGTCCAAACTTCATAAATGGATATCCTTGTGAGAGTATACTGAAGGCAAATTGAAACCGATGTTATCTTCCAAAATATAAATTTGGTGTACGTGCGCAGCCACTAACACCAATAGATCACAGACATGTTACTCCCTTTGAACTCTCTCTTTAGAAGTATAAATAACGCAATGGTGTGCATCTCATGTCCTAAACCTGCCTTCATGATGAATAACAAGTAGATAGCCAAACCCACTGCTCCATCAAAAAAACATTGTTTGTTCGTGTACCTGATGCAAAAATCGTTGCAGCAGCTTCAACAGCAAGTGAACTTGACCCACCTATTTATTATTTTTATAACATTCCACCAAAAATACTCCAATAACTTAAGAGAAGCGTCATTTTGATACGAGACTAGACATGGAGGTTCATATGCAAATTATTCTTCAACCTCTACCCTAAACTAACTTTACATTATCTGACAAAGATGAATCATTCGCTGCAACTACAGGCCTTCAATACTCGAATAAGATTTCTTTGATACCACCATTCTAGACAAAGCATCCTGTGAGTTCTCCACTGACTAGCTGTTGTTGAATCATATAAACTAGACGGTGTTGCAATCTCCAGATAGTCAACATCGACTCCTTCACTCCCTATGCTTGAGCTGATTCTTCGTACATCTCAATCAGCAGCTGATCAAGGACCCTCTGCAGCATCATCATAGTCCCCTATACTGCTTCCAGAAAAAGAACGTGACTTAGAGATCAATTTTTTCATTCATGATTGCAGTTCATTGTAAGCTTAGCATAGCCACCGTTTCGGTAACAGCCTAACTCTCAATATGAAATTCATTTACCAATTCTGCAGACATAAGAAGGGTGAGGAGTCATTAATAGGACAACATTCTCGTAACACCAAAGTTCTTATTGATTCTCAATTGCATGCGTGATGTAGATTATGTGGCACCTCTTGCATCCAACATTAAAGGGCTTTCAAACTTGCTAGTGCATACTTTTTTGGGGATCATAATAAAATTGTCTTCTAGGTTCTCATAAGGTGGGGATTTTGCACCCAAATTGGTGCCAGCCTGCTATTTGATTAGCTTCTAAGGTATGTGAGACCTACTAATAACCTTGGTATAGATCTGGCCACCTCCATTGCATCAAGGAAAATAAATTTGATTTCCATGAGTTTACAGCATTAACTATGTCTTGAGAGACCCTCTACCTCTAGGCAGCAGATTCCACTTGCCACAGCTTGATAAATTCCCAGCACTAGAGCCCAATCTTCAGCCTCACTATTAGTACTCTAGCTGACATGTTGGCATGAGCTAGGAAATGTTTTCCTTTGTTGTCCCTTAGGATACCACCAGCACCCACAACACCCGGGTCGCCCCTTGAAGCAGTGCCAAAATTACATTTAAGCACCCCATAATCACCCCAGGCGGCAGGGGAGACCATCACATGTTCCTCCTCATTTCCTTCTTAGAGCTAGGCTCATTATTGGACAAGAGGCCACTTGGCTAGTCAGTTCCGATCAGAACTTTGTGCCTTCCATTTTGCCTTGGGCAGGTTGCAAGTAACTTCCGAATTGTGTTCTTCCCACAAAGACCAGATTTCCAAATAGCGTTGGGGACTTTCGTTTTGCCTAGTATGGCCATGACACTACCAAAGTTTGGCAGATCAGCAGGTATAACCCAAGTGTATTCCATTTTGTGAAACAATTGTCACACACATGCCTCACATACTCACAGAGAACACATTGGGATGGATCGGGGAAACCCAAATGGCTCAGCTTATCTTGTGTCAGTATCTTGCCTTGGAATGCCTTTACCAAGTTCAGTATTTTCAGGTCTTTCACGCACCTTTGGCATCTTCACTAGATGAATGTGGTGTTTCTCTAGATTTCCCTGTCAAATGGAGTTAAGACAACCATAGAAAAAATAAAGTTCTTCGATTTTGGCAGACTTTGGCAGACTTGGAATACTTATTTAACCACATTTATGCTCAAATTAACACTCTATGAGCAAATTAAACCAAAAAAGTATGTTCTCATGTTAGACTGCACAAATTTAAGGAATTGAAGAAGGCTATGTTGGTTGTGAATGGAGCATGCAAAAACAGTTGGAGCTGCGGGTGGTCAAGCAGGGGCCTTAGGTGCTCCAAGTTTCAATGGTGTACAGGCCAGGAGAGGCAATCTGATTAGAGCTTCAGCTCCATGCTGGCTCACCACCTAGGCAGTAGTCCCATTGAGGAAGAGGCCTTGAAATTTCTCAGTAGGCCCTGCATGGCAAAATAGAGATTTATTGGCTGCAAAATGGTTTCTTGAATTATAAGCTTTTATCTTCTACGATAGTTTTTTATGATTTTTTCAAAAACTGATTTGGCCGATGGGCCAATATAGGATTAACTTTTTTGATAACAGCCAATTTTTTTTTGTGTCGCAAACCTCTAGTATTTCCTCTGGCACTTTTAAAAAAAAATTATTTGATGGCTTATTACCAAAGGTGCATTTACGTTTTACATTTGAATTGGGTATTTCATGGAGGAGATGTCTGGTTGCAATGGATGAGTTTATTTTTCTTTCTTTACTCTTTATTGTAGCTGAAAGTTGTGGATGCATGCGATTGTAGTTCCAACAAGCTGCAAAGTGGAACACCTTCTGCATGCCCTACCGCTGTCAAGAGTTATGAGCAGGATTCCAAACGGGTGTCTACGTGATAAGTTGCATCAAATTGAAACCTTTCACAAGCGCTTTCCTTTCCCCACAGTTTGCTGGTTCCCAAGGAATTTGGAGTGTGCATTTGTTAGTCCTTCCTAAACAAGTCATAAATGTAAATGCAAATCATACTTATTGTTTCTAAGATTAACGATGTGGTTGTAGGCATAAAAAACTCCAAGGAATTTGTGTTGGAATTGTTTGATGTCCTTTCTGGAATAAAGGTTGGAGAGCAATTACAGAGCATTATAAAAGGAAAAGGTGTAATTTTCTGCCCTTAAAAAATCCTTGTACTAGGTCATCTACACCTCGACATTTGCCTCGTCAAATACAAGAGGAGGTCCTAATGGGTACTGTCCAATTCAGCAGGCGGATCAATATATTTTTTGAATAAATTGCTTCTGGAAACTATTGAGCGAGAAGTTTTGAGTCCGAGTTTTTAAATCCTATGACTTGTGATCCATCTTTGCTCTTTATTCCTTTAAAGATGGATTCAATGAAAGGATCTGAAACATTGGACTCAAAACTTCTCACATAGCAATTTCTAGAAGCAATTTATTCATTAAATAAGTGCAAAAAATCAAACCTGAAAACAATAATAAACATAGTTCCACGGAGTCTAGGATTGGAGGGACATGTCTCTCGGATGGAAAGACCAAGGGCTAGGTTTGAATGGTCATATATGGTACTTGATAAATTAGTTATAAAAAATGTACAAGGATGAATTGGAACAGTTTGAAGCTAGAACAATATGAATAGTTTGAAGCTGCCGGCATGATGAATTGGAACAACAAAGCCACTAAGGCCATAGATGACCATATCTCGTCTAATAATGAGAAACTCAAAAGAATGCAAGATACTCTGAAAGCTATTGAGCTCCATCAGTGAGGTGACATCCATTTTGCTGTCCTCCCGCTAACTAAAAAGGTAGATACTTTATCCACAAATGTTCATCATATGCACACTACCTTACAAAAAGTTCCTGATCAAGTCAGCAATAGTTTTCAAACACATATTCAACAATCTGTGCATGCTGCCTCAAAAGGATCAGAGAAAAAAATCATTGATAGTATCCAGACTGTCAATGATAAAGTTAATAATCTTTGTTTTTCTGTGTCCGAGCTAGAGCAAAACTTTCTTGCTCTCACAAGTGTTGTCCATCATCTAGGTACCTCTCAGTCTGATAAAAGTAGTATTTCTTCTGGTTCTCAAAGCTCTAATCTAGACTGGTCTAAGGTGTTCACTTGGGCACAAGTTGCTGCCACGAAATCTCCTCTCAGTAAGGAGAAGGAAATTGGAATGGCAAGGCTCACAGTCGAAGAAGCTGAAAGCGTTATCATGGATGAAGGTATGCATGATAGCAATGCACCACCTCTTCATACTACTATGCGTACCCAAAATTTTCAGCCAAATTTCTATAAAATTGAATGCAAAAGTCCAGAAGAAATAAAAGAAATGATACATGACATGATAGGCTGGGCTGATACCCAAGTCCTTCAGTTTAACAAACATGATAAAGATGTTTCCAGCGTCATTACAAATGGTTTTGTTGGAATTCTCAAAGAATGGTGGGATGTTATTCTAGCCCAGCAGCAAGACACCATCATTAATGGTGTCGGACAAGACGCTGATCATGTTGGCGGTGGAACTGCTAGTCTAACTGCTGCCATCATTGCAGAATTCATCGGCACAATTAATGATGAGAAGCTCCTCAATAGAACTGAGTTTTTAAGGGCTCAATTGTGTGATATGACCAAGGTATCTGAATACCAATGTTACATGCAAAAATTATTCTACAATGTTGGCATGCCCTTTGATGCTACAATGAAACTCAGGTATGTAGAATCATATCCTCAGTATTTTGTAGATGAATATAAGAAACCTATACATGGGCTATCTGAAGAAGATCTGACTCTAGGTACGATCAATCAGATCATCAATGAAACCAATAAACGTCTTGGTCTTGAACGTAAAAATAAAAAGCAAGCTATGTTAGCTCAAAAAGCTTTAGGTGTTAAGTTATGTACCCTGCAATTAGACAAGAACTTTGGTTGTTCTTTGCCAAAACACCACAAGCACAAAAAGTTGAAAAAGTTCACAAAGAAGTTCAAAGACAAAAAGACGTGTTGATTGTATGACTTGACCACCTGCTAGGACCAAAAGAAAGTTTTTTAGGTGAAAGAAATATTTCCCTAAAAATAAACCCATTGAATTTTTTATCTGCAAAGGAAATCACTATAGCCGAAACTGCCCTCAGAAAGGACAGAAAGCCAAGGTTAAAGTAAATTTTGTTTATAATAATCATCTTGTTGAAGATGATTATGTTTTAATATCTGATAATGAATGTTGCATTTTAGATATTGAATATCAAGAGTTAAATGTTGCAGCTAACCAACAGACTGATTCATCCTCTTACGAAGTTTATTCCGATTTTGACTCTGGTTATAATTCATTGCCCTCGTTTCAATGTAATATGAATCGGAGCTAGTATGAACATCTGTTCATACCTCCTAGTTCTATTGTCCTCAAATAGAAGTTGGATCGCGTCAAGCTCGCACTTGCAGATTGTCCTCATCTTGTTCATCACTAGTTCTCATTACAGTCTCAAATTCAGGACTTCCAGCTTGACCTTCAAGCCAAGATCCAGCTTGAACAAGCCGAAGACTTGCACCAAGCCCAATGCGCTCAATAGACACACACTTAGCCTTTCCAACAACACGAAGATCCATATCATTTTTCTCTTCCCCCGGGTAGAGGATGTGGTCATGGTCGTGACCATAGTTATTCTGGTCGTGATTGTGGTACACCAGGACAAAGCTCCCGACATTTTCCATTTCTATTTCCTGAAGAAAGAGAAGAAAAAGTACCTCAGGTACCTGCATCCAATCCTGTTCCCGCTCCAGGCACGCCGGAACGCAAATTCTGGAGACAACATCGTCTCTCACTCCTTGAAAGAGCAATCCAAAAGGCTACAAAAGAATTTCAAGCTCTATTTCAGGAAGAAGAATTTGCTCCCAGTCCAGATATTGACGAAGAAGTAGTTGAAAGGCTAATCATGGATAAAGCCTATGAACAGTATGAAGCAGAACACAATGCAGAGGTAAGTACTGTTAAAACTTCTTGCAATCCTTTTTACATAATACAACTCTGCATCCCAAACATTAAGCCTTACTCTCTAGACGCCATGATAGACACATGCGCTGAAATTAGCCTGCTCAAAGCCAATGCTATTCCTAGAGATTGTTGGGATACAGATCCTCTTCAAATTAGTTTTGATTCCAAAAAGGTTTTCTCTCCCTGCTCTGCCCTCATACCAGTAAAGTTAGGACATATGCAGACCACATTCAAAGTACATCAATTTGATCTCCTGCACTATTATATGTTGCTCGGGTTTGATAATCTTAACAACTACATGCCCTATACCATCAGTCAAGATGAGATTTGTTTTCCCCAAGGATCAATACCAAGGCTCCAAACCTATCAATCCATCATTCCTTTTGCACTAAAGCCTCAAAAAGCTTCCAATCTCGCCTGACTTCATAAATCCATATCCCTCAATGCCTCCTCTATTGATGCAATCATCAATAAGATAAAAATAGAATGCATCTCTAACAATCCACATGCATTCATTCACAGAAAAAATATTTCTGCCAGTTAGAGTTTCAGACTACTACTTCTCCAAAATTTAGAGTACACCACATAGAGATGCCTCCCTCAAAGAGAGCTGAATGCCAAGCAGAAATCAATAACTTACTTAAAGGTGGATTTATCCAGCCTTCCAAGATCCCTTGGACTTGTCCTGCTTTCTATGTTAATAAGAGAAGTGAAATAGTCCGAGGAAAAAAGAGGTTAGTTGTTAATTACAAACCACTCAATAAGTATATTCTTCCCATACAACATCCTATTCCCAGTAGAGATTATTTGTTAACTCGAATCAGTGGTAGTAAGATCTATAGTAAGTTTGATATCAAGTCTGATTTTTTGCAGATCTTCTTGAATAAAGAAGATACATATAAAAAAAATTTTAGTATTTCAGGTGCTCAATATGAATAGAAGGTTTTGCCCTTTGGCCTCAAAACTGCACCCTTCATTTTTCAAAAGAAAATGGATCAGATATTTGGACATCTTGACAAGTTTCTAATTGTATATATAGATGATATTATGATTTTCTCCCAGAATACTAAAGATCACATGGAGCATCTCAATCAATTCTATCAAGTTGTGTATGACAATGGTCTTTGCCTCAGCCCAACAAAAATGGAGACATTGAAGGACTCTATCTAGTTTTTAGGTATCACTCTTAAAGATGGTACTATTATGATGCAAGATCATATTGTCTCTAAAATCATCTTGTTCCCTGATGAAATACCAGACAAGACTCAACTCCAGAGATTTCTGGGATGTATTAACTATATTGCAGGATTTTACAAGAATGTAGCTGCTGACAGATTACTTCTCAACAAAAGGCTCATATCCAATGCTCTAGCATGGAATCCAGAAATGACTCAAGCCATCCAGAGAATTAAGAAAAGTTGTCAGAATCTTCTTCCTATGTCTCTTCCAGGGACTGTCCTTAAGATTGTTGAGATAGATGCTTCAGATGAACATTGGGGCGCAATTCTCAAAGAAAGGTTAGTTGATAATGTTGAAAAAAATTACAGATATGCTTCAGGATCATTCAAAGGACCAGAGCTCAAATATCACTCTAGCCACAAAGAGATCCTCGCTGCAAAGAAAGCCATCCCAATTTTCTTATTTTTTCTTCAACATGAGAAATTTCTCCTCCGTACTGATTTGCAACACTTCAAAGGAAGGCTCTACAAAGGTGATCCGACCAACAAAACTACATATGGTCGTTTGCAGAGATGGACACAATGGTTCGATGGTTATGAATTTGATGTCAAACATATCTTTGGCAAGAAGAATGCTCTTGCTGACTTTGCAAGCCGAGAACTGCCAACAACCAAAATCAGCCTAGTTGAAGTAAGTACTCAGTTTGTCATGCCTCTCTGGAACTTACATCATCTTAATCCTTTTTTCCAAACGTATGATGACAATAACAGATGCATGAGTCAAGAAGCTATTAAATGGTTATCTGATCGAGAAACTATTGATAATGTTCGCCACTATCCTACAATAATGGTTTTTGAAGCATTCTCTGATCCTGATAGTCCACTCCCATATCACAGACGGAGTGATCCGCTAAGCTCCTGCACACTCAACTGACCATATTGGTGGTCATGTGATACTGAATCAAAAGGATATCCAGTAGAATGTACTAAATTTGATCAGATGGTATGTAGGCCCAATACACTATGAAAAATTTATTTTGATTTAGAATGGCCCGAAAATCATCCTTTAGAATTCAATCTTTGGGATTCGCCTCATTTTTTGAAATATCTCAAAGTATTTCTTGAAAGCTATATGTCATCCAGGATATCCAATGATCCACATTTATAGATGTCTCCCACTACTGCTAGGAACATTTTGATCCAAACAAATAAGACATGGAGTGTCAAGATCAAATATTTCACTATTCGCCCCACTTCTATCCAGCCAGTTCATCCTCAAGGACAATTGTGGATGAAAATCTACAAGCAACATCATTTGGAGTTATTACCCCCGTCACCTTCTTAAAGGATATGTATCCATCCCGCAGATCTCTTTCTCGTACATTGTATCCAAAGGTAGCTCAGTGGTCACACTTGACAAGTTGTATACTCCTCATTTAATGAATATTCCTCATCCTCCGAATAGGAATGAAGACCTTTTCTATATGTCAGAAAAGTTGCGAAGGAAGGACATAGGATGCGTGTAAAGACTTCTTCTTTACTGTATGATGATTGCGACAAGTTCACCACTCTGATATGGTCGTAAGAGTATAAAGATTGTGGGCCTGTTTCTTTTCTCTCTCTTTGGTCTTGCTTTAAGGACGGTGGTACAACAGTGGAATCTTTTCACTGGCAAAAAATCACTACAGGCGGCTATAATGCGTTCCATTATGACACTTTAAGGGACCCTTCTCTTTAATTCAATGGCCGACAATGCTAAGACAGTTCACTGTTCTCAGTACTTTGCCTTTGATTGGTCTTCTAGGTTTTCTTTAGTTTGCCTCCGGTTTTACTCATGGAAAAGCTTCTCTTTTCTCTATTTATAGAGACAATGGATTCATTCACTACTATAGAGTTTTGATCGGGATTTCTTCTAAGTCTTATGTTGTAGTTCTTGTCTCTCTAAGTCTAAGATATAGTTCACATCTCCTGTATTAAAGCATTTTCTGTATTTCTCTGTAACAAGAATATTGTAATGGAGTTCTGCTCTTACATATATATATATATATATATAAATTTGTGTCGTCAATTGTCAAAGTTATAAAGTTGTGTCAAAGTTATAAAGTGAATGCATCTGTGTTATGTTGTCTTCTTGATACCTGTCATGAAAGTTTTAAAGATTGTCTGTTGGGTGCTCTCCAGACTAGTCTTAGTAATGGACCTATTCATTTTAATGTTTTCCCGAATTATCCAGTGTCCATTCAAACTGACAATCTCCTACATCAAGTCTTAAAGCTCCATCTTCAAACTACAGGTCTGAACATGAAACCAGGGTCATTCCCCTTGGCCATATTTTATTGGATTATTTTTCGATTAACCAACACAACGCATCTTGCAATCAAACATGGTCCCTCTAAGGGAAGCAGTATTGTTATGCATGCTAGCCTGTCTGCCCAAAAAATAGAACTCGAAGTTGTTACTTGGGATAAAATTAAAGTACCCAAAGAATGGACTATTTCAACCAAATGTGTCTCGAACACTACCTCCTCTGTCCAATCTGCATCTAAGGTCATCAAAGCAAAAGGGAAAGCTACTATTTCTTTTAGAAGATCTGGTTCCACTAAGCCTCGCTTATCCACTTCCTCTTCCACTCAATCTTTTCTATCTGACAAAGAAAAGAGCCATGAAGAAGATCTTCCTCAGTTTAGTCATCCTTCTTTGGTACATGATCCGAATACTGACTGTCTCTGGTGTGACCACTGTCAAGTTCTTGTCCAGCAGAAGTATATTCCAAAAAATGGTCCACGTATAAGTACAAATAGTTGTTCCCTGTCTAGTTCTTATCAAACTCTCAGTCGTACTCAAGCTTTGCTTAGGAAAGCCCAGATTTCTATGGATTCTAAGGATGCCTCATCCTCAGAAGTTGACACTATAGACTTCCCTCCTGCTAAAGATTTTGAAGTCTATATCGAAGATCGACAACAACATCGACAATATTGGTATCAACGACAACTAAACTCCAAGATATAACAGTTTGAAGCTGCCCGCAGGATGAACTGGAACAACAAAGCCACTAAGGCCATAGATGACCATATTACCTCTAATAACGAGAAGCTCAAAAGAATGCAAGATACTCTGAAAGCTATTAAGCTCCATCAGTGAGGTGACATCCATTCTGTTGTTCTCCTGCTAACTAAAAAGGTAGATACTTTATCCAAAAATCTTCATCATATGCACACTACCTTACAGAAAGTTCCTGATCAAGTCAGCAATAGTCTTCAAACACATATTCAACAATCTGTGCATGCTGCCTCTGAAGGATCAGAGAAAAAGATCATTGATAGTATCCAGACTGTCAATGATAAAGTTAATAATCTTTGTTTTTCTGTGTCTGAGCTAGAGCAAAACTTTCCTGCTCTCACAAGTGTTGTCCATCATTTAGGTACCTCCCAGTCTGATAAAAGTAGTATTTCTTCTGGTTCTCAAAGCTCTAATCCAGACTGGTCTAAGGTGCTCACTTGGGCACAAGTTGCTGCCATGAAATCTCCTCTCAGCAAGGAGAAGAAAATTGGAATGGCAAGGCTCACAGCCAAAGAAGCTGAAAGCATTATCATGGATGAAGGTATGCATGACAGTAGCGAACCACCTCTTCATACTACTATGCGTACCCAAAATTTCCAGCCAAATTTCTATAAAATTGAATGCAGAAGTCCAGAAGAAATAAAAGAAATGATACATGGCATGATAGGCTGGGCTAATACCTAAGTCCTTTAGTTTAAAAAACATGATAAAGATGTTGCCAGTGTCATTACAAATGGTTTTGTTGGAATTCTTAAAGAATGGTGGGATGATGTTCCTGCCCAGCAGCAAGACACCATCATTAATGGTGTTGGACAAGGAGTTGATCGTGTTGGCGGTGGAACTACTAGTTTAACTGCTGCCATCATTGCAGAATTCATCGGCACAATTAATGATGAAAAACTCCTCAACAGAACTGAGTTTTTAAGGGCTCAATTGTGTGATATGACCAAGGTATCTGAATACCAATGTTACATGCAAAAATTATTCTACAATGCTGGCATGCCCTTTGATGCTACAATGAAACTCAGGTATGTAGAATCATATCCTCATTATTTTTCAGATGAATATAAGAAAGCTATGCATGGGCTATCTGAAGAAGATTTGACTCTAGGTAGGATCAATCAGATCATCAATGAAACCAATAAACGTCTTTGTCTTGAACGTAAAAATAAAAAGCAAGCTATGTTAGCTCAAAAAGCTTTAGGTGTTAAGTTCTGTACCCTGCAATTAGACAAGAACTTTGGTTGTTCTTTGCCAAAGCACCACAAGCACAAAAAGTTCAAGAAATTCAAAAAGAAGTTCAAAGACAAAAAGAAATGTGTTGACTGTATGACTCGACCACCTGCTAGGTCCAAAAGAAAGTTTTTTAGGCGAAAGAAATATTTCCCTAAAAATAAACCCATTGAATGTTTTATCTGCAAAGGAAATCACTATAGCCGAAATTTCCCTAAAAAAGGATAGAAAGCCAAGGCTAAAGTAAATTTTGTTCATGATAATCATCTTGTTGACGATGACTATGTTTTAATATCTGACAGTGAAAGTTGCATTTTAGATATTGAATACCAAGAATTAAATGTTGCAGCTAACCAGCAGACTGATTCATCCTCTGAAGAAGTTTATTCAGATTCTGACTCTGGTTATGATTCATTTCCCTCATTTCAATGCAACATGAATCGGAGCTCATATGAACATCCATTCATACCTCCTAGTTCTATTGTCCTCAAACAAAAGTTGGATCGTGTCAAGATCGCACTTGCAGATTGTCCTCCTCATCTTGTTCATCACCAGTTCTCATTACAGTCTCAAATTCAGGATCTCCAGCTTAAACTTCAAGCCAAGATCCAGCTTGAACAAGCCAAAGACTTGCGACAAGCCCAACGTTCTCAACATACACATACTCAGCCTTTCCAACAACACGAAAATCCATATCATTTTTCTCTTCCCCCGGGTAGAGGACGTGGTTTGATCGTGGTCGTGACCATGGTTATTCCATGGGTTGTGGTCGTAGTACACCAGGACAGAGCTCCTGACATTTTCCATTCCTATTTTCTGAAGAAATAGAAGAAAAAGTACCTCAGGCTACTAGTATCTAATCCTATTCCCGCTCCAGGCACACCAGAACGCAAATTCTGGAGACAACATCATCTCTCACTTCTTGAAAGAGAAATCCAAAAGGCTACAGAAGAATTTCAAGCTCTACTTCAAGAAGAAGAATCTACTCCCAGTCCAGATACTGATGAAGAAGCAGTTGAAAGGCTAATCATGGATAAAGCCTACGAACAGTATGAGGTAGAACATAATGCAGAGGTAAGTACTGTTAAAACCTCTTGCAATCCATTTTGCAAAATACAACTTTGCATCCCTAATATCAAGCCTTATTCTCTAGACGCCATGATAGATACATGCCCTGAAATCAACCTGCTCAAAACTAATGTTATTCCTAGAAATTGCTGGGATACAGAACCTCTTCAAATTAGTTTTGATTCCAAAAAGGTTTTCTCTCCCTGCTCTGCCCTCATACCAGTAAAGTTAGGACATATGCATACCATGTTCAAAGTACATCAATTTGATCTCCTGCACTATGACATGTTGATCGGGTATGATAATCTTAACAACTACATGCCTTATACCATCGGCCAAGATGAGATTCGTTTTCCTCAAGGATCCATACCAAGGATTCAAACCTATCAATCCATCATTCCTTCTGCACTAAAGCCTCAAAAAGCTTCCAATCTCGACTGGATTCTTAAATCCATATCCCTCAATACTTCCTCTATTGATGCAATCATCAATAAGATAAAAACAGAATGCACCTCTGACAATCCTCATGTCTTCATTCACAGGAAAAAGTATTTCTATCAGTTAGAATTTCAGACCACTACTCTCAAAATTTAGAGCACATCACATAGGGATGCCTCCCTTAGAGAAAGCTGAATGCCAAGAAGAAGTCAATAACCTGCTTAAAGGAGGATTTATCCAACCTTCTAAGTCCCCTTGGACATGTCCTGCTTTCTATGTCAATAAGAGAAGTGAGATAGTCCGAGGTAAAAAGAGGTTAGTGGTTTATTACAAACCACTCAATAAATACATTCTGCCCATACAACATCCTATTCCCAGTAGAGATGATTTGCTAACTCGAATCAGTGGCAGTAAGATCTATAGTAAGTTTGATCTCAAGTTTGGTTTTTTGGGAGATCTTTTTGAATAAAGAAGATACATATAAAACAACTTTTAGTATTCCAAGTGCTCAATATGAATGGAAGGTTTTTCTGTTTAGTCTCAAAACTGCACCCTCCATTTTTCAAAAGAAAATGGATCAAATCTTTGGTCATCTCGATAAGTTTCTGATTGTATACATAGATGTTTTTTTAATTTTCTCTCATAATACTAAAGATCACACGGAGCATCTCAATCAATTTTATCAAGTTGTGTATGAGAATGCTCTCTGCCTCAGACTAACTAAAATGGAGACATTCAAGGACTCTATTCAGTTCCTGGGAATCACTCTCAAAGATGGTACTATTATGATACAAGATCATATTGTCTCTAAAATCATCCTGTTCCCTAATGAAATACCAGACAAAACTCAACTCCAAAGATTTCTAGGATGTATTAACTATATTGCTGGATTTTACAAGAATGTAGCTGCTGACATATCACTTCTCAACAAAAGGCTTAGATCCAATGCTCCAGCATGGAATCCAAAAATGACTCAAGCCATCCAGAGAATTAAGTAAAACTTGTCAGAATCTTCCTCCTATGTCTCTTCCAGGGATCAGCCTTAAGATTGTTGAAACAGATGCTTTAGATGAACATTGGGGCGCAATTCTCAAAGAAAGGTTAGGTGATAATGTTGAAAAATTTTACAGATATGTTTCAGGATCATTCAAAGGACCAAAGCTCAAATATCACTCTAGCCACAAAGAGATCCTCACTACAAAGAAAGCCATCCAAGCTTTCTTATTTTTTTCTTCAACATGAGAAATTTCTCCTCCGTACTGATTTGCAACACTTCAAAGGAAGGCTCTATAAAGGTGATCCGACCAACAAAACTACATATGGTCATTTGTAAAGATGGGCACAATGGTTCGATGGTTATGAATTTGATGTCGAACATATCTCTGGTAAGAAGAATGCTCTTGCTGACTTTGCAAGCCGAGAATTGCCAACAGCCAAAATCAGCCTAGTTGAAGTAAGTACTCAGTTTGTCATGCCTCTCTGGAACTTACATAATCTCAATCCATTTTTTCAGACGTATGATGAAAATAACCAAGATGAATGAGTCAAGAAGATGTTGAATGGTTATTTGATCGAGAAACTATTGATAATGTTCACAACTATCCTACAACAATGGTTTCTGAAACATTCTCTGATCCTGATAGTCCACTTCCATATCACAGACGAAGTGATCCGCTAAGCTCCTGCACACTCAACTGGCCATATTGGTGGTCACGTGATACTGAACCAGAAGGATATCCAGTAGAATGTACTAAGTTTGATCAGATGGTACGCAGGCCCAATACACTATGGAAAATTTATTTTGATTTAGAATGGCCTGAAAATCATCCTTTAGAATTCAATCTTTGGGATTCACCTTGCTTTCCAAAATATCTCAAAGTATTTCTTGAAAGCTATATGCCATCCAGGATATCCAATGATGGCATTTTGATCGAAACAAAGAAGACATGGAGTGTCAAGATCAAATATTTCACTATTCGCTCCACTTCTATCCAGCCAGCTCATCCTCAAGGACAATTATGGATGAAAATCTACAAGCAACATCATCTGGAATTATTACCCCCCATCACCTTCTCAAAGGATATGTTTCCATCCTGCATATCTCTTTCCTGTACATCGTATTTAAAGGCAGCTCAATGGTCACACTCGACAAGTTGTATACTCCTCATCTGATGAAGATTCATCATCCTCCGACTAAGAATGAAGACCTTTTCTGTGTGTCAGAAAAGTTGCGAAGGAAGGACTTAGGACGCGTGTAAAGATTTAGTCTTTACCGTATGGTGATTGCGACAAGTTCACCACTCTGCTCTGGCTGTAAGAATATAAAGATTTTGGGCCTATTTCTTTTCTCTCTCTTTGGTCTTGCTTTAAGGACGATGGGACAACAGTGGAATATTTCCACTGGCAGAAAAGCACTACAGGTGGCTATAATGCATTCCATTATGACACTTTAAGGGACCCTTTTCTTTAATGTATTGGCCGACAATGCTGTGATAGTTCACTGTTCTCAGTACTCCCCCTTTTATCGGTCTTCTAGGTTTTCTTTAGGTTGCTTCCGGTTTTACTCATGGAAAAGCTTCTCTTTTCTCTATATATAGAGATGAGGAATTCATTCACTACCATTGAGTTTTGATCGGGATTTCTTCTAAGTATTATGTTGTAGTTCTAGTTTCTAAGTCTAAGTTTTCATTTGCATAAAGCATTTTCTGTATTTATCTGTAACAAGAATATTGTAATGGAGTTCTACTCTTACATATATATATATATATATATATATAAATTTGTGTCCTCAGTTGTCAAAGTTATAAAGGAGCACTAATATGGTCAGTTGAGTGTGCATGAGCTTAGTGGATCACTCCGTCTATGCTATGGGAGTGGACTATCAGGATCAAAGAATGCTTCAAAAACCATTGTTGTAGGATAGTTGCAAACATTATCAATAATGTCTGGATTATATAACCATTCAACATCTTCTTGACTCGTGCATCTGTTATTGTCATCATACATCTGAAAAAAAGGATTGAGATGATGTAAGTTCCAGAGAGGAATGACAAACTAAGTACTTACTTCAACTAGGCTGATTTTGGCTGTTGGCAGTTCTCGGCTTGCAAAGTTAGAAAGAGCATTCTTCTTGCCAAATATATGTTCGACATCAAATTCATAACCATTGAACCATTGTACCTATCTATGCAAACGACCATATGTAGTTTTGTTGGTCGGATCACCTTTGTAGAGCCTTCCTTTGAAGTGTTACAAATCAATACGGAGGATAAATTTCTCATGTTGAAGAAAAAATAAGATAAACTTGGATGGCTTTCTTTGTAGTGAGGATCTCTTTGTGGCTAGAGTGATATTTGAGCTATGGTCCTTTGAATGATCCTGAAGCATATCTGCAAATTTTTTCAACATTATCAACTAACCTTTCTTTGAGAACTGTGTCCCAATGGTCATCTGAAGCATCTGTCTCAACAATCTTAAGCACAGTCCCTGGAAGAGACATAGGAAGAAGATTCTGACAACTTTTCTTAATTCTCTGGATGGCTTGAGTCATTTCTGGATTCCATGCTAGAGCATTGGATATGAGCCTTTTGTTGAGAAGTAATCTGTCAGCAGCTACATTCTTGTAAAATCCTGCAATATAGTTAATACATCCCAGAAATCTCTGGAGTTGAGTCTTGTCTGGTATTTCATCAGGGAACAAGATGATTTTAGAGACAATATGATCTTGTATCATAATAGTACCATCTTTAAGAGTGGTACCTAAAAACTAGATAGAGTCCTTCAATGTCTCCTTTTTTGTTGGGCTGAGGCAAAGACCATTGTCATACACAACTTGATAGAATTGATTGAGATGCTCCATGTGATCTTTAGTATTCTGGGAGAAAATCAAAATATCATCTATATATACAATTAGAAACTTGTCAAGATGTCCAAATATCTGATCCATTTTCTTTTGAAAAATGAAGGGTGCAGTTTTGAGGCCAAAGGGAAAAACCTTCCATTCATATTGAGCACCTGAAATACTAATTTTTTTTTTATATGTATCTTCTTTATTCAAGAAGATCTGCAAAAAATCAGACTTGATATCAAACTTACTATAGATCTTACTACCACTGATTCGAGTTAACAAATAATCTCTACTGGGAATAGGATGTTGTATGGGAAGAATATACTTATTGAACGGTTTGTAATTAACCACTAACCTTTTTTTTCCTCGGACTATTTCACATCTCTTATTAACATAGAAAGCAGGACAAGTCCAAGGGGACTTGGAAGGCTGGATAAATCCACCTTTAAGCAGGTTATTGGTTTCTGCTTGGCATTTAGCTCTCTCTGAGGGAGGCATCCCTATGTGGTGTGCTCTGAATTTTGGAAAAGTAGTAGTCTGAAACTCTAACTGGCAGAAATGTTTTTTTCTGTGAATGAATGCATGTGGATTGTTAGAGGTGCATTCTGTTTTTATCTTATTGATGATTGCATCAATAGAGGAGGCATTAAAGGATATGGATTTATGAAGCCACTCGAGATTGGAAGTTTTTTGAGGCTTTAGTGCAGAAGGAATGATGGATTGATAGGTTTGGAGCCTTAGTATTGATCCTTGGGGAAAACAAATCTCATCTTGACTGATGGTATAGGGCATGCAGTTATTAAGATTATCATACCCGAGCAACATGTCATAGTGCAGGAGATCAAATTGATGTACTTTGAATGTGGTTTGCATATGTCCTAACTTTACTGGTATGAGGGCAGAGCAGGGAGAGAAAACCTTTTTAGAATCAAAACTAATTTGAAGAGGTTCTGTATCCCAACAATCTCTAGGAATAACATTGGCTTTGAGCAGGCTAATTTCAGCGCTTGTTTCTATCATGGCATCTAGAGAGTAAGGCTTAATGTTTGGGATGCAGAGTTGTATTTTGCAAAAAGGATTGTAAGAAGTTTTAACAGTACTTACCTCTGCATTGTGTTCTGCTTCATACTGTTCATAGGCTTTATCCATGATTAGCCTTTCAACTGCTTCTTCATCAGTATCTAGACTGGGAGCATATTCTTCTTCCTGAAGTAGAGCTTGAAATTCTTCTGTAGCCTTTTGGATTGCTCTTTCAAGGAGTGAGAGATGATGTTGTCCCCAGAATTTGCGTTCCGGCATGCCTAGAGCAGGAATAGAATTGGATGCAGGTACCTGAGGTACTTTTTCTTCTCTTTCTTTGGGAAATAGAAATGGAAAATGTCGGGAGCTTTGTCCTGGTGCGTTGAACATAGTTCCACGGAATCTAGGAATGGTGGGATGAGTCTTAGGGAGGGGGAGCCCAAGGTATAGGTTTGGGGATAACACGGGGATGACGTGCAAATATATATGGCACTTGAAAAATTAGTTATAAAATAATGTATAAGGAATAACAAATGAAACTTTGGAATACTACAGACATTGCATTGAACAATGAAAACATTGAATATCAATATATTTATATTTAGATCATAATTTATATTGAAAATGATGATTACATTCAAAATTCAAATACAACTGGCCAATAGTCCAATGCCTCTAAGCTTGAGGGCTTTTGATCTGATGAATGTGTTGAAACTTTAATGGTTGATCAACGAAGACTTGGCTCTTGCTCTTCCACTTGTTGATTTCCCTCTTGTTAATGTTCTAAGCCTCTCACTCTTCTATCCTTGCTTGCTCTCACTCTTGCAGTTGCACCCTTGCTCAGTTTTCAAGCTTTGATAGTGATTTGGAGTGAGGGTGTGAGGTTCATTTATAGTTTTATGAGTGGTTAAAGTCTGGGTGGTGCCCATAAACTATTAGGATTAGGATTGGGGGCACAAACATAAAAAGACACTCCTTCAAAATAAAAAAGTCATTTTTTATAGCATTTTTGGAGCAAGGGAAGGCCACAAGTTTCCGGAACCGTTAAGGGACTTGGACAAGTTTCTTTGCAGTTTCAGGGACGTCCTGAAGTCCCCAAAGCTCTCCTCTTTGAGAGAATTGTCCCCTTCAAATATTAGATTTAGGGGGAGAATACATCCCCATGGAACTATAATATCTTCTTCCCAATCAAAGACCTTTGGCCTATTTTGTCAACTCGACGGCCAAAGGAAAAATATAAGGGTGACTTAAGTCACAATAAATTATTATAAAGTGCTATAAAATAAAATTATTAAAGCACTTATATTAATTTATTTGGCTTAATCGAAATAAATTATAATTCCTATGGTAAATACAATTTGCCTTGAGGGGAAAATATCATTGTAAAGGGATTTATTATGTTTTATTCTTCCTAGAAAGGATAATGGCGACTTGGGCCAAAGGGGATTAATGAAGTTCGGGAAGGGTAAAAATATATTTAATTTATTTATTTCCCCTAGAAAAATGAGACTTGCATTAGGAGGGAAAATGTTGTTGGGAAAAACATTTAATATGAGAAAATATTAAATGAATGCATAGGGAAAATCATTGTAAGTTGATTGGATGATGAGGGAGGTTAGTTAGGCCATTTTCTCTATATAAGCAAGTCGACTTGCTTAGGAGAATATCACTTGTTTTATCCTCTAAATTCAGATTTGTATGTGGAGCATTTTAGTTTGCATCT